>OV651814.1:27940619-28540619 GCA_927349885.1 Psylliodes chrysocephalus | reverse complement strand
GCGCTGTCGTGATGAAGGATCAAGTTGTTTGCGATGTCTGAGCACACCCTGTTGACTTGTTTTCGCAATCTTTTGAGAACTTCGCGGTAGTAGACTTGATTTACGGTTTGCCACAGTGGAACAAATCCTTTTCACCTTCTACTTGCTCATGCGAGGTTTTTAAACTCTTTAAACTGTTTATGCTATCGAAACACCTGACACGACTGAGAGCACCATCACCATACAATTTTATGATTTTAACGTACGTTTTCGAAGCTGTTTCGCCCAATCTGGCGCAAGGTAAAAATATCAAGGGAAAGGAAAAGGATGTCGGGAAGGGGAAGGGAGTTTCAAGGTCGCAGGTTTATCACAAGCGAGGCAATAAAATCGGTCTCATTACTTAATTGTCACACCTTATACCAATAATATTTGTATTTTAAATAAAGATACTACACCAACATTTTTATACTCTCGCAGTCAAACTCTTAAAAATATTACTTTATCTACAACCGGTATCTATAAATCAATACTGCACCCTGTGGCTTGTCACTACAACAACATTTTTAAACTCTCGCAGTCAAGCATTTAAAAATGTCACTTTATCCACAACTGATATCTATAAATCAATTATGCACCCTGTGGCTTGTCTGTCCAACAAGATCAGACGACTACCGTATGGTGATGTCACGAGTTGGATCACCTCAGGAAGATGGCTAGGAAATCCTTTAATACGGCAAGAACAACAAAACCCATAGAGGACTTGGATACTTACAAATTTCATCTTAAAGAATACTAAAAAATCGTCAGAAAAAAAAACAGAGAAATGCATGGGAGATCTTACTGCGAAGAAATCGAAAAACTCTCTCAAGAGATACACACCGCAGCATTGCAGCGCTATTCAAAGATAATGGCATAAAAACTGCCAACCTCAAAGATAGCATCAAAGTTCTGCTGTCAACACTCTACTCTGACTCGGTCATCACAGACGTGGACTACTAGACACTTAAATCGCCCGGACCTGACGGTATCTATCCAGCCCTACTTCAGTACGGCCTGAAAGACCTCGCACCGAACCTGGTAAGTATATTCAGATCCTCGTTAGCTCTGAGGAATATCCCCAAAAAGTGGTTTTTATACCCAAACCTGGATGGATGAATTACATTGTACCAAAAACATACCGACCAATTAGTCTGACATCATCTTTCATAAAAACATTGGAAAGGCCATGCAAAAGATACACAAGGGATATGGTGATTACAACACCACTACACCCAAATGCATACGCCCCAGGTAGATATACTGATTCAGGCCTTCACCTAGTTGCTGGTCGAATAGTGCGAGCCCTGGACAATAAGGAGTCCGGCTTGGGTGTTTATATAGACATAGAAGGTGATTTTGACAAAATCACAAAACCCCACATATTTACATCAAGTTGGTTGTTCTGATGACAATGACACGCCCCGCTCGATTGGAATAGAACCTAATGTAGGATCTGGTAAGGCGAGACGTCGCTTTTGACAGGAGGCGCTCGATACGCTTTCACTGCTTCAAGCTAACATGACTCCATCTCATCGAGATGTGAAATATATTCCAGATCCTTAAAACTTAACATAAAATGGGCTGTAAGCAATAGTGCCAGTGTAGTTTAAACAGAGTTCATGGGATTCTCATAGCATCAAAGAAGTCACCACAAACAATATCACTGGAAGGAACATGGTAATCTATACAGATAGCAGACAAGCACTATTCACCCTGAAGAGACCAAGAATTTACTCAGGGTTAGTACTAGAATGTCACGAGGCTTTGGCCGAGGTATCCATGAACAATGTGGTCACAATGTTGGACCTGAATCTTCTATTGGCCTGACAAAATCGGTAGTAACAGACCTAATTAAAGACCATTCCCTTGTGAAATTCAGGAGGGACAAGATGAAATAAGTTACTGCAAATGAGTCTTTATGTTATCCTGACAACACTAGAGCTAACAAATATTTGACTATGACTAGACAGATTCTGCGCCTGATTTCAGACAGTCTGACTGGTCATTGCCAAGTACGGAAGCATTTTCATATTATGAGGTTGTCAGAATCCGTACTTTGCAAACAAAAAGATGACATCATCGAGCATATCTTCTACGATTGCCCGACGTTCTTATTTTTATTAAAAGATGTGTGCTCAGCAAGAATCGGCCAATACCGGCCGATATAAGAGAATCACCTGTTGTCGACGTTGTCAACTACATTAAATCTGTAGGCAGTAAATCTGAGGTGCTTATCACCTTAGGAAGATGCACAATGGGCCTAGTGAGATCTAAGTGCCATGGGGTAATCGACCCTCCACACGTTACAGTCTTGGGACCACTAGTTTACTCCGCTGAGATATAATACAACTTTTTTCAATAAAATCATTTTAAAACAGAAAACCTCAAAATTGTACATTTTAATTGAAAGATCACGTATGGTCTAAATTCAATTTTGCTAAAAATCGTTGTATGGTGTTCTTATTTGCGAGCGACAGTATATAGGGTGCGTATGAATGATGAATAGATTGATGATATAATAATTGTAAAGTTAAACAATGTTTCTTTTCATATTTCTATATCAATTACTAAGTGCCTAGGTAAAAACAATAATATTGAAATTATACAAAGTTTTTATTTACACTTATCTTTCACTTCGTATTTTAATTATGTTGTTACTGAATTCTCTTTAGTTTCTATTACAATTTGATGCTGAAATACCTATTTACGTAGATTTTTATTTATAAAGTGATATTTTATAGATCCCTAAAGAAAAATAAAGTCGATATAACGCTATATAAAGTGAGCGAGGGAGGATAAAGCTTGCTCTCTTAAGATGCCAGTTTGTTTACCGTTTTTGGTATTTGAATTTGGTTTTGTTACACCTATGCTGCCAATCATAACCTTCAAAATTAATTTATCTGTGGAACGAAAGCTCAGAAGATATATAGTTTCTTTTTTACATACAGGACTGTCCTATATAATCAAAATCAGAAAACTCTAACAGCCGTATGCATAGTCGATCGCCAGCGACTCGCCAGAGATTCATTTTTCATGTTCTTTTATAGGGAAAAATTTGATATTCGTTCATTATTTTTTGAGTTTTAAAAAATGAATCGTGAATAAAATGCGAGAGATACCGGTGATAATCGGTGATAAACTTGCGTGAAATGACATTCCGGTGACAATCTCCGGCGAGTCATTAGCTTTTTGGGCTTTCGCCGGCGGATCGCCAGCGAATCGCTGGCGATACGCCGAAATTAATCTCTGGCGAGTCGCTGGCGATCGACTATGCATACGGCTGTAGAGTCACTATTGACAGATCAAAATTGCTGCGGCAAAAAATTATCAGTAAAATTGTGAATGAACCGGGTTTACAACTCTTTTAGGAATGTCAATGGTTGTCACTGCACTGTTGTCAAAAATAAAATACCTTTCCATTATTTGAAGGACATTACTAATGTTAAGAACTCCATAAATTTGGCTTACATCTCAATCGTACTATTGCATTTCTGTCAAGGAAGTTTAGAATGTGAAATCGTGTTATTTTGTATCTATACTTTTGGCACGATATTTTAGAAAAAGACAACTTAATTAGTAATTCACATGTAATCCAAAATCATTTTTTAATTAAGTTAATTTTGTGTGGTAAGTAAAAGATCTGATTTACTTGACGACTTCAATCTAGGAACGAAAGAATGAAAATTTCTTTACAAAATATTCTAAAATTGTATCGGTTTTGATGGCTTGGAGTTATTGTTTAAATTACTTTTAATTAAATTTTAGTGTAGAAACATGACTGAAAGGAAAATGAAAAATCACTGATAAATTAAACAAAGCTGTCACAAATATTTCAACGTACGCCTCTGTTACATCCCCATCTCGCCGTTAGTAACGACGTCTTGTTTACCCACGACGGGTTATTACGTCCGGTCCTGGCCACCTTATTAAACGTTCACCGGATATTATCCTTCAGAGTTGCCAATCGGAAAATGATCAAAGATGTCGCTGAAAATGTCCTGGCGGTGTTATCGTCATGTCTAACAGCACTTCGGAAGACGTAGAGCTAAACGATATCGAAGGAAACGGCGCCATCTGCGCTCGCAACGACGAGTTAAGTGAAAAAAATTGAATGAGTTCTCGGAATCGATGGGACGATGCCCATGAATTTTTATGGATCCGAAGAGCGTTATGAAATCGATAAATTTTTTGCAGTTGCTAGTAGTTTGATCTAATGTAATGGTCGTAGGTAAGCAGTGCCTTGAAGCTAACAAATGACCCCATAGAGCGTTAGATATCGCTTGAAATTCAGTTGTCGGAAACACTGACTGTTCTCGATATCGATGGCAACATCAGCGGGTTTTTAAAGCACAGAAACATATATTTGCCATCAATATCTATGCGTTTTTTATTCGATATAGCTCAAAGAACCGTTATTTGGAATTTCTTCAGATAATTGGATATTGAATGCGTAAAAAATTGTTTATTGATAATAGTGAAATAATAGAGTAACGTAACGTTGACCAAAAAATTTTACTGACTTCTTATTACATCAAGTATACATATCATAATTAATATAGTATACAAAATTCATAATTACTTATTTAAAACTATGTTTTTAAAATGCTCCCACTATTTAGGTAGAGTCTGTTCTTAACTATCAGACAGCAGTTCATCATACGTCTGATGGAATTTACCGATTCCCAAGCTATAATGTACACAACTTATTTGGGAGGTAAACTGTTAAAGAATATGAAAATAGGAATATATTTTCTTCTATATATTTCAATTCTTTAACTGTAGTTTTTATTTCTTCTATAAAAGATTCTTTGTCTTTTATGTATTATCATTTTATAAACCGTTTGATACACTATGTTTTGATACTCATGAATAGTTATAAACTTAATCCACATTTTTGTAGACGTACTACATAATATAATATCACTCACAATTATTTAATTTGCTATATACCTTTCAATTATTTCATCAAATTTAATGATTGCTGAGATATTTCAATGGTAAACGAACTCAAAAAATATTGAAATAAAATTTTCGTTTTATGAGAGTAACTTAGTTCTCGATTCTTCGCGTTATCAGAAACATTAATAGGATTATTTTGGGCCCATAACCTATTGTAATTGTGACGTTGACTTCAATATATTTCATTGACTTTTTATAACATAAGGTATACATAATTTAATTAACATGGAGTACACAAGTATTCAGAATTCATAATGATCAACTGAAAACTAGGTTTTTCCAATAGTACCCTTATTGATTTAGAATATTGGAAAAAATATCAATACCCGAATTCTAAAATTTGAATAAGAATCAGAAGTGAAAAAGGAAACAGCCTACGCCCCTTTCTATTTAAAAATATTAGTAGGTGGCACTCCAAAAAGTACAACAAACACCAAAAAACTTGTAGACTTTAAGAGCTTGTAAAAGAAGACAAAAGACAACCTCTTATAAGCAGATCTGAATAGTAGACATACCAAAAATAATAAGTGTATAGAAAAAGTATAGAAGCGAAATCATCAAATCAGAAAAAAAGGCAAAACCTTTTGTTTTTGAGCCCTATATTAGGTCAATTCCGAATTATAACCATAAAAAATCCTTCCATGATAATTTGACAACTACGTAAATAACATCGCGAATGCTTGCAATTCGGTTTTTAAACAAAATTAGTCTAGTAGTTGTTCATTATACTTACCCAAGCCAGTAAACCTACTGATAAAATACAGATTTAACAGAAGATACAATGATTTATTTTAAATGAAATGCTTTAAAAAAATACAAATAACATAAAATGTAAGAGAGAGAAACGAAAGCCATTTTGTACCTATTTTAAATATACATACATATGATACTATTTTAATACTTATTATTCTCTCCTCCCTTTTCCAAAACCAGTTATGAAATATTCCGAGCATTTGTGAAGCATCAGCGTTTCTACTCCTAAGAACTAGAAGAGTCTCTAACTAGTTGTCAAAGCTGCTCAACCATGCTATAAGGGATAATTTTATTTTAATTTTTTTTTTGCCACTGGTAAATGTATGTTCATTCCTGAATCCAGGACCTTTTCGCTGGTGACAGTGCTGCCTTAATCCCTAAATAGTATATTGACAACGATTGCTAAAAACCTATCAGTTGTAACAGATGGGTCTTTAGTGTAGTCTTGGGGGGTTACATTTGGCGACAATAGTGATCTTTTAGACTAGTTTGTTGTTACATCTGGTGACAATCGCTGGTCCCTTAGTTAACTGGTTGTTACAAAAGTACAAAAACATATATTAAAGGTAGAGAAGAAATAACTTCGTTACTAGGAAGATACAATAGTTAGGAAAGCTTACCTGAAGTTAAAATTGGAAAGGGAAGAACAAAAAGGATGAAGAATTGACAACAGGAGAGATGGGAGATATAAGAGAAAAGAGCATCAATGAGATGAGATAATTGGAAGGAATTAATAAACAGTAATAGGAAAATAATTTCACACCAAAATGTAACCAATATGTAAAGAATATGAATAACTCAAAGCCACGTATCGCACATCCATTTTATTATATCTAGAGAAAACAGTAGAGAGATAATTATTTTCAAAAATCTAGCTTTGGTTTTGCTTACGAAAGCGATCATCATTCTTAACTCAGTTTCGTTATTATTATGGCATTTCAGAAAGAATTAATATTTTCGTTTCCAATCTCTAATGGAAGAATTACGTCGTTGGAACAAACCCAATTTATACGGCAACATTGTCTTAAATATCATTAATTGGACTCCATATTACAAAGTAACCTCAACGTTCGGTTTATGTGAGTATATTCGTTTTGGACTGGGCATAGAAGTTTCCAATATCATTAACTAATTGACGATTCACTATTAATCCATTTGAAAGCAGAAGCCATTCGGACGAACAATATGATTCAATTAACTTCCGAGCATTGGATGCTTTGATTTCAAGCCAATTTGAGAGTAAGTCCAGGTCGTTTTTAATATTAATCTTTAGAGAGAGTTTAGTTGGATTGTTCTGGGAAACTTTCCGATGCAAAAAGAAATAAAAAGGGATAATTCGTGCCGAGTTTTTGGTAAAAACTAAAACGAATCTGGTGTTTGAAAGAAGCGAAATGGAAAATAAAGCGAGGTATTTTATATAGAATGTAACGAGAATTTAAAATAAACTGGAAATATTAATCTCTGGTCAGATAATACTCAAAAGTTCTTGAAAGTTGAATAGAATTTTGACAGCTAGAACACTTGAAAACTCCTAATTAATCTTAACAAATGTTAAACAACTTTAATTACAATACTGATCGAGCTAGACATTTTCGCACACAGTATCCCAACAACTTTAATCCTACCATACCCATGAGACATATCTCTGTCTTTTTCAGTCAAGACCCACTTTAGAAACCTTTTTTGTGGAGCAATCTTTATTTATTTATATTTAAATGCAATCTACACCATTTATAGACTGTATCATAAATATCTGCATCATGATAAAACATAATTGTATCAATATTTATACAACTGGACCTAAATTAGTGCTTTGTGGTATACTTGTTATATTTACATGAGTATTGATGTGACCTAAATGCTTAATAAATAACTAAGGTGATAAACCAGTATATTTTAAGCAATGAAAACTGGATCTTAAGTTGCATACACTCAGTGGTATAATAATTGCGGTATAATAAAGATAGTGGGTTTTCACCCTTCCGTGTTCTGAAATTTATTTATGAGTTTCTTCCTTAGTTTTGCAATATATTTCAATACAGATAAAAGCAATAAAAGCCAAGGGATCTGTAACCAGGTGGTTTCTGACTGCTGGCTATTTGGTCATCACTAATATTCATAATTATATGTGGCGGGACACTTAAGCTGTTCTGGGTAGTGGCGATATCATGAAAAATTAGTAAAAGCAGTATTGAAGAACAACGATAAATTACCACCTTGGAATCAGACCAGAGCTTCATCAGATAAAACCAAACTTAACAACGACACCCAGTAGTTAAAAAGAGAGATACAAATTAATCTATTTGTGAGTACCTTAGTGAGTTGACAAACGATAAAGCCACTGATTATTCCGATTTAGAAGAAAGCTTTGATTTAATTACAGGAGAAATATTAAAACAACTTCCGAAGAAAGCCATAATTAAACTTACACACATGTTTAATGCCTCATTCATACTAAGGTATATCCCTAGGTTGCGGAAAGTAGCTGAAGTTATTAGGCTCCCCAAGCCAGCAAAACTTCCAAACGAAGTGTTGTCATGTAAGACAATGTCTCTATTGCCTATAATATCGAAACTATTTGAAAACATACTAATGCAAAGACTGAAATCCATTATTGAAGAAAGGAAACTATTTCCAGATTATCAGTTCGACTTCAGAGAAAACCATTCGACTATAGATCAGGTTCATAGATTCTCAAATACGATTTAAAAAGCATTAGAAAACAAAAAAGTATATTCAACCATCTTCCTCGAAATTGCACAAGTTTTTGATAATGATGGCTTAAAACATAAACTGAATGTGCTACTTTCACAGTTATACTGGATCCATACATTTCAGATAGATTCTTTAGAGTAAAACAAGATGAAGCATACTCTGAATTGAAAGAAATTAAAGCAAAAGTACCACAAGGAAGCGTCCTGGGACCCACTTTGTATCTGTTCACTTATGACATACCCTAACTAGAACAAGACTGCCATCCTGGCGATAGGCGAATAAATAACAAATGTCAGTTAATCAAATAAATAATTGGACCATAAGATGGCGCATCAAACTAAATGAAACCAAATCTGTTAATATAATTTTTACTAATAAAAATGGTCAACGAATACCAATTAACATAAATAATGGGCAGGTCCCTTATGCTAACTCAGCAAAATATCTAGTTATCACATTAGATGCAAGACTTCGCTGGAAGGTCCAAGTTAAAAAGAAAATACAAAAGTTAGATATAAAATTCAAGCAACAGTAATATTTTAATAATCCAGAGATTCCAGAACGAAGTTCGAGGAACATTGTCGATGCTCCTTGGTACATTAGAAACAGCGACGTTCATCGAGTTCCTCAGATGGACCCTGTTGACCAGACTATTACCAGATTCGCTAGAAGTCACGAACAACAGCTCCACCAACATGTGGGGATCCAGCTTCTTGACAACACAAACCTGAGAAGAATACTCAAGAGAGTAAAACCTTTTAAGTTTGCCAAGTGATTATTGTAATATCAAAGCAAAGCATTGTTTAATATAATTAAGTTATCAGACCCTAAGGTAGCGAGTAGAACTTACGTTTTTAAGATTACAACCCTAGGTTATAACAAAATTGATCGACTTTTGATCAGATTGTAATATTAATAAACACCTCTTATGGAGTGTTTTCCCACAAAAAAAAGATTACCATCTATACGCGATAACTGAGACGTTTTAGTGAGATTGGAGTCAATATTTTTTTACCATCGGCAGTCATAACTTACATATGCAAAATTATGTAGAGATAACTAGTGATACAGACGATCCTGAAAAAGTTCTCGATAGACACAAAATAAAAGTTTATAAATCAGACTAGTGGTTTTACTTTGTTTTGAAAAAGTGAAAATTAGTTTGGTGAACTAAATGCTGTCATAGTTAGATAATATTTAGTTTGTGAACTTAAAAAGATGATTAGAGATGTCAATAAAAATAAAATAAAAATATACACAATATAAATTTACTAATATGATCGCAAACATTTTGTGGTAGCCGTTATTTATAAATATTGTTTAACAAAGTGACAAAATTCTTATAATGTTCTATCACAGCTGTAACAAAAATAAAAACGTACAAACATTTCAAAAAAAAAAGAAAAAGAACATAACCGTTTTTCTTTAACTATGTACAAATCGCAGTTGTAAACCCACACCAGTTCCGAGTTTTGTTAACAAGGGGTTTTACGATAAAACATAACTTTTTGGAAAGCGGTTCTTGTCGACGCCCACACACTTGTCACGAGGCTAATAAAAACCGAAAGTTTAATATCTGGCAATGACATAACGCTCGCGTGCTCCCAACGAGAAAAGCTCGTCCCGAAAATTCAACGGTTCAGAGAGTTCTATTAAATAGAAGTCGGTAGAAAAGTTCGTTAACTGGGAAGCCTCAAAAGAGCGAAGTGCGCCATTATAGGCACATTTCAAACGTAAACAAGAGACAGCCAAAAAGGCATCTAATTAGTCATGTTTATATATGGAAGAGTTGGGTGGCTTTTCTGGAGGTTTGGAGTTGAATGTGTAAGTATGAGGGCGATGAGCATTTCGGAGTACGCCGCATATCAGTAACACTTTTTGATGTTATTGTTCGTGTCGTTGTGTATGAATCTCATTAGTTTTTTGACACAAAGGAGTATTTTCGTATGAAAGACGAATTTGATTATCGTGCTGCTAAATAACCCACAATTGTACAATGAGTAATTAAAACGCTTTTAATAGATGAAATATGGGGTTGCTAGATATTTTTTATTTACATAACTTCAAAAAACAACATTTCCATAGAATTCTCGTATTTGACGGATGGAGAGACATTGCAGAAGCCTCTGGAGAGTTGAAGTCGAAGAAGAGGAGTCAAAGCAGTAAAGTAGGAGCAGAAGAGACGTAAAAGAAGCCTATGGAGACTAAAAGATAAAGAAAAGGACCTGAATAAGTGACGTAAGACCATCGACGATGAGAAGACAAAAATTATGCCCAGAAGTATTGCCAAAATATCTCCATAGTCTTCTTTAACTTCTCTCTAACCGTAGAACACGAGAACTCGATAGACATGTTGTTCATTGAGGTTTTTACAAAAAAATATTTGACAACCGCATATTTCAATTACTGCCCTTATGTCTATAAAAGTAGGTATGTAGGAGTAGAGGCTAGATTGAAATCCAATCTCATTGCCTTCCATTGAGCCCCAGATGGATCTATTGTGGTAACTTATAGTTAGTTCACTGTACAAGTCTCACTTTTTGATTGAAACGTCATTGGACCCCTGACTTTGTTCCGGGCACCGAGGCACTCAAAAGTGTTTATGCAGTTCCAAATTAATTTTGAGTCAACTCGATTGGAGCTTAGGGCTTTGAAGGCTGTTTGGCTGACTTAAAAGATCTGTATAGTCTCTTTAGCGGGTATAAAACTCTCCCCTACTTTTTTATCAGTTTGGTAACCGTCCGTGTAGAGCGCATAGTTGTATAGGGGAAACATTAAGAAGCATAATTAGTACCTATTATCTTTTATTAAAATATTTAAGAAATATTTGGGTACATGAAGAGGTTAGGTTAGAGTGATCACATTTTCAATGTTTTAATACTCATATTAATACAGGTAAAATAAATTACAAAGTCAAAGGTAATAGATAGTTTTTATTAATTAGAATATATAGCTACTAATTTCAATCAATTAGAGGTCATCATAAGGCATCATTGCAAAATCAAAGAAAAACAAGAGGTTAACTGTTACTGCAGGAAAGGGAGGGCAAGTAGAAAAGTGGTAAAAAAGAAAATACAACCAACGAAAAGGCAAGGGAAGTCGTAAAAAATGAAAAAGCAAATGGACAACAGAAAAAAATAGGACAAAAATTATACAAATTTTGGTGTTTCTATGTGCAACCTTTTAGGATTATGAAGAAAATTTGTTCCTTCTTTTCTTTACATTTTTTTCTTCTGGTACATATAACTCGCCTGCAGTAACTATAAAGATAAAGATACAGAACCACTCCACAGTAATATTTCGTTCCTTTTCTTTGTTTGACTTTACAGGCCTGATGAAAGTATACAAGTATAAATATCATTAAATTACCTATAATGTTACAACAAGTTATAATAAGTTTTTTAGGTGTGCAGTACACAGCCGGTTGCAAGGAAGTTCATTATAATATATGAGCCTTATAAACTTTGACAGATGTTTAAACTGTTCATGTCAGCTACAGTTTGTCTACATAACTGGTTAGCAACAGCTCTTACGATGCTGTTATTGATAAAGGAAAACAGATTTCAGTAAGAAGACTTTTTGACAACGGCAGTCTTACTAAACCAAGCCGGTTTAAAAGATTGTTAATATTAATAATTATTATATTTATAGTTTATAAATATAATATTCTCTTTTCTAGTATACCTATAGTTTTTCGTTATCAGTATTTTCATTTCCTCAACTCCTATTGAAGGCGATAAATTCGGATAACACATCCATTCAGTCCTTCATGTATCAATATAAATAGAAGTTTCCAGTCGAACTATCCCTTCAAAGGATAAATATCTGGATATAAAGGAATCTTCGCTCAGATGCGATGTATCATGGCATTAGATTATTGAAAGCCAACAGGGTGGACAGGGGCCAAAGAACATTTTTATTTTAATCCCGAGAATTGATGCGATCTTTAAGCCCTGAGCGCGTGAATTTCCTTCAAAAACGTGATTTATATGATAGAGATGTTTTACGGTGCGATGAATCTTGGATTATAAAGAACAGAGCTATCACTTTTGACTTTTTATTGGTTTTCTGGTTTTCTTCTCGGCTGCTGTTCGAGACAGACTCGAAAAATTTGAAACGATTTCAAGTAACGCCGCGTTTGGATGAAAAACAATCATCCTTATTTTTAGGTATATTTATTTATGACCTGACTATTACAATGGGTATATTCTTATTCATATAAGATTTGTTAAAGCATCAAAATACGTTTAGTTAATTTTAAATTAGGATCATAGAAATGTAGAGTAGGAGAAAATGTTTATCATTCTTAGCGTAAATTCCAAGGGACAGGAGTACTTGCGCATTATTAAAATTCTCTACAAAAAAGGTCTGATTCAAAATTTTCGTCAGACGAGTAATTGAGCTTAATAGATCGATGTGTTTTTTCGATTTGTCCTTTTTACTTTGAAATTTTGTAACTAATGAATCAATAAATATTTAAAAAAGCTCACGTCGTATTCTTAAAAGAAATTTAATGTTCTACAAAAAAGGTCTCTTAAAATTTTTGCCTAAATTTAATTCTTCAAAAGTTATTTACGATTAAAATCGAAGAAAAAAATTGAAATTTTTTGTAGAGAATTTAATTTTATATAAAAATAAGTGAAAAGGAATTTTTTTCACTGTAATATTTTGACAATTCTAACGTAAAACATCAAATTATGACTAAAAATCAAAAATAGCGATGATTGTCCTCTTAAAATTAATATTAAGGGCTCAAATTTTTAAGAAATTTTTTTTTGTCATCCTGAATGACATTCTCCATATATTTAAAAAAAATAGTCAATTTTTTTGACCCAGTATCTTCCAAGCAAGGTAAGTGTGCTTTTTTAGATGGACCAATAAGGTTTGAGAAGTTCCTAGTGTCACATAGAAAGTCAAATAGTATTTTGTCTTATCAACTTACCATTCAACTTCCTCTGCGATCTTGCTAAACCTTATTGGTCCATCTAAAAAGACACAATTACCAGAGTTCTTATGTGTCAGGCCAAAAACTTTCATTAGTTCTCATTTTTGTACAGCTCATCAACGTTGTTTCAACATAAGGATGTCGGCCTAACAATTTAAGTTGCTAAAGCTGTTTTAACCTTTTTATTTATTGTCTGATAATGATAATGACATCGAAACTAAGCACCCTCTATATATACAGAATACTTGTAGCTAAGACTTTGTTATTTTTTTCCTTTCTAGCCACTATAACAAATGTGTAGATATAACTGTCAAAAATTTTACTTCTCATTAAGTTCCACAATGAAACTTTCAAAATAAAAAAAAAATGTAATAATTAATGACTTTTATTAAAAAAATGCTAAAAGTGGGCATAATTCAAGACTTTTCCGCAAGATGTCAAGTGCGTTGCAAAGAAAAGATGTAAATAGTAGATAATGGCATCGTAACTTGAAATAAAATAAACTGACTGCAAAAAATACTCGAAATAACCAACTTAAATATTCTTCTAACTTCAGTTTAGTAGCCAGACACTTTTATTGATATTTTTTTGATTGAAATAGTCACGCAAATACCTTGTTTGACACCCTGAAGTAATATATGTATAACCAATTTGTTAAAACAGAGATTTGGAATGTTGATAAAGATAATTAACAGTCAGTAAAAAGTTGAGAGAAATTACGAGTATAATATTGGAATATTTCAAAAAGTTATTCGGTGTCTTTTTGGACTGTTCCAAGGCCGAATTATGGTTTAGTCGAATTAATAACTGCTAATAAAATATTTTAAATTTGTTAATGATAATGGATATAATATTTAATTGAACATAAAAATATTAATATTATGGTCATAAAGTTTATGATATAGTAAAATCCTGATGACATATTGAAATTAGGTATAATGAAAAAATTAGTTTCTGCAAATAAACAAAAAGGTTATGAATCGATAATATTAAAATTTGGTGTTTTTCTCTTTATTCGTTTTTGAATTATCGTGGATACAGATACACAGAACACCTTAAGATAAAGACATAATCATGAAAATTGTTAAAGTGGACCAGGGGACCCCAAAAGATCCGTCGAAAACTCGAGGTCGAAAATAAATCATGAATCCAAAATTTTTCTTACTGGATACAAGAAAGCAGAAATGATATGGGAATCTCAGAGACCATTAATAATTCTGTCCTAAATATTCAGGTAATGTTTTTATTTTATTTAAATTTATTAGAAGATAAATAAATATTGATTATGATTAAAATTTAGATCCTATTATAGCGAATTTGTCAATATAAAATAAAAAGTTATACTTAATATTATTATTAATTAGTACAACATAAAAATTCAGATACGCTAACATAATACATTCTAAGCGACATGTTTCGTCCCTTTTGTAAATAAAAGATTACAAATACAACCGACACTAAATCTAAAAATATGCAGGATTACATTCATATTTAATCCTATTTGGAGTCAATGGCTTCCCAACGAAATAACAAGCACATTGATTTTATTCAAAACATACGAGGATAAGTTGAAAACGTTGCATCAGAGTAACTATTATTGCTTCATTCAAAATGTATGAGTTATTATTATTGAAATAATATAAATGTTGCTTTTCATCACTTGCTTGTCACTTTTAAGAAATATTTCATACCATCCACAGCGACACACTAAGACCTATTGCAATTCATCATTGATTTAATTGATTTACTATACAAACCACAGCTAGTAAGAATTGTTTGAACAGCTAGCTATCTAACTATTTTCTCTATAGCAACATTTTTAAATATCTCATTAAAGCAATCTAATGTTTTATTTAAGGTATGTAAGTACGTGGGAGGTGCACGGCCTTCTTCTTCACCATGAGGCTGCCTTCTAAAAAGAAGATCATGAGGAACTTTCATCATAGATGAAGCATAACTGGTCTATTCATGTTCAAAACTTCGGTAGGTTAGCAGAAAAATAGAAACTAAAGTGTTTTAGTCCTTTTGATTAAAAGATACTGGCATATGGTTCGAAGGTGACTTTCTACCATTCCGTCGGACTGTGGGTGGAGAAGCGTGGTGCATGTTTTCCTGATCCATAAAGGTACTATGCCATTCTATTTCGGCTTCTTGTTTTGGACCCTTTCCTGCCATTGCATAGATCACATTTCTTACATTTCTACATCCCGTCGGTAATTGACCCAAAAATCTTTTTCAAACTCCTGTCAGTGTCCTTCTAGTACCAAAATGTACTCCTGAACAACTGCTATGAAGCTCCTCCAATACACTTCTGACATGTGATTTCGGTTATACCACATGGCGGGCTACATGTACTCTATCGGGGCTCTCCCATTTTCGGTGCAATGAGCCATCGTGAAGACACACTGAATCCAGTACCTTTTAATAGTTCCACTATATTTTCCTACAAAATGGAAGAAAGGTAAACTTGTTACAATCCATAAAAGTCCTGATAAAGATCCAGCAGATCCAAAATCACTAAGGCGGATAACCCTACTGCCAGAATTAGGGAAAATCTTAGAAATAATCCTCTTAAACCAACACCAAGAAAAGGCCGAAAACCAACTCTTTAGCGAGGCACAATATGGATTCAGAAAGGGAAAATCAATTCTTATCATGGAACTAAACCAAAAGGAAATATCAAACACGCTATTATACATGATCAAAAGCTACCTCCTGAATAGAAATGTAAGCTACTCCTCTAAATACACTACTGTGAACAAGCCATCCACCAAAGGATGCCCTCAAGGATCTGTATTGGGACCAACGCTCTGGAACGTGGTTATGGATTCACTTCTTACCCCTCACTGGCCGGAAAACGTGAACGTCGCAGCATACGCCGACGACATCACCATTACGATAACAGGTACAAGCAGACGAGAACTGGAGAACGTGGCAAGTGAATGCATGACAACTTTATCACAATGGGTGGCAAGAAACAAGTTAAAAATATCTGAAGCCAAAACTAAATACATCGAATTTCTAACCTATCCCTTGCAAGAAACCCAGTAATCAGATACAACGATAAGCCAATTCAAAGAGTCCATTCCATCAAATGCCTGGGTGTGATACTGGACCATAAACTAGCCTTTGGGGAACACATATCATATATAACGGACAAGTGCAGGAATAAGCCAATTCAAAGAGTCCATTCCATCAAATGCCTGGGTGTGATACTGGACCATAAACTAGCCTTTGGGGAACACATATCATATATAACGGACAAGTGCAGGAAAATTTTTCAACTCCTACGAAGAACACTAAGTAGACATTGGGGACGAATCGACAAATTCCACGACGCTCTACGGGACATATATACCTATATATATATACCAATCTGGGGACAAAGGATAAACTTCGTGGTAAATAAAAACAAAATCAGGTTGGCACAAGCTTGTCTCAAATTTATCCCAGGAGCATACAGCTCCACACCGGCTGAGACTCTATGTATTTTGGCGAAATAACCTCCACTACATTTACATTTGATGTTCCTCAAATCACTGGCTGAACTAAAGAAGACAGGATCGACCTACTTCGTAGAAAACCACATAGAAGCAGCAGACTACAGATTCTGGACGGCGGTATCACTGGAGATGAAAAACATTCTGATACGAACATGGCAGGTCAAATGGGACAACACCACCAAAGGCAGGCACCTACACACACTCATCGCGAGTGTAGAGAATTGGCTCTCCTCCAGTACAGAACCACTCAAGCGAAAAGTGGTATACGTACTATCGGGACACGGAAATTCCATGATCCATCTGCACAGGATAGGAAAAGCAGTCAGTCCAAACTGCATCAATTGTGGCGTATCCTATTTTGTCGAACCTTTGACAACGGAAGATTTCTGCTGGATGTTCATTTTAGGGAAAATCCAGTTCATCCTCCTACTGAATTTAACAACCTTATTGATCACCTTCCATACTTAGCTCAATTCGAACCTGACGACTTCCCCTGAGAAGCCAGAGTACTTTTCCCCAAAAGGGAAACGTAAAAGTTTATGGACATTTATGGGCATAATAATTTCCTATCTCCCATCTATTATTTTCCTACAATTATCACTCTTTGGAAACCGGAGTTAACACTTTTCAATATATTCTTCCAATATCTCACAAAATTTTCTGAATCTTCTCGATAGTTGGAACTGGGGGTTAATTAACAAGGTACCCCGCTGAGAATGGCATTAACCCAAAGCCAAAGAACATAGCGAACCACTAGTGGACTACGAAAAACGAAGAAAGAAGGCGCGCGTAATTGTAACGAAAGAAATACAATTGTAAATTAAAATTTCAATAAAGAATAGAAAATCCTTTCTCATCCACTCCTATGGAAAGCCTAACCAAACTCTAACCTGAACGAGTGAGGACCGTAGCTGCTAGTTACGGGGGTTGTGGTGGGGCCTCTTGCCCCTCTCCTTTCTTTTTTTTAGTTCCACTATATTTGACTCTCTCTTGCCATGTATTCCTGAGTTTATTTTTAAGCTGTTCTCGGACAACCTTCAAAACATTGTCTTTCTTTTGAGACTTTAAGGGTGATTCCGTCTTTGTCATCCTCTGGCTTGATAGTGGTTGCCTCAACCGGTTAGAAAGAATGTTTGCGTTGCTATGAAGACGCCTCTTCGATGCATTATCTCGAAGTTATATTGTTGCAGTCTTTCTATTTATCTAGCAACGTGTCCTTGAAGATTTTTAAAATTCATCAGCCACTGCAAGGCACTATGGTCACTTCTAATGATAAAACTTCTGTTAAAAGGATAAGTATGAAAGTGTTCAAGAGGTTTACCTCAACTATCCTCTACTCTATTTTCCTTTACTTTACTCTCATTTACTTTATTCTTTAAAAAAATGTATACAAAAAACCGCATGGGCACTAGCGTGCCATCGCGCGATCTCATGATCTACTGGCCAGCGCCTATTAGTAAATAAAAAATAATGATTACGATTCGTAGAGCTTTCATTTAACTACTAAATACCCTATTATCATTTGCGGTTTGTAGTGATAAGCGCGCTATTTGCAGGAGAAATTCAACTCGGTAGCGTTAGAAAATTTGATTATCATCTCAATTATATGCCGTTATGGAAATAACCTGTCTGATTAAAAGACTACTGGTAGGTAATCGTTATTCCTCTCACGCCAAGGTCTCGAAAGCGCCTGCAATTATACTCTTAATAATACAGAGTGTGCATTTTGGAATACGTCCAAATCTGTTATATAAATTCGAGCCTGTTTGAATTGAATGCAGCAAGAACTCGCTCTGCCATAGACATTCCTGGAATTATTGGTAGCGGGAGTAAATTACAGAAATACCTAAGCTAAAGCGGGATATTAAACCGCAAGAGATATACATCACTAAAACATTCGAAGTTTCATTATAGTTCAGAGATATTCCGATAGAAGGCATTATGAGTTACTTATATAGGTTTTTTAATACTGATCAAATTAGATAAAAATGAGGACAAAGATGCCATTTCAGCCGTCTTTTGTATGCAGCAGTGATAGATGATGCTGTAAAGATATAGTTAATATAAATATCGTCAAAGGTGTATATAAACATGGCGAGCTGCGCCTAAGCTAAGCCAACAGAAGCACATTTAGTTCGTTAGATTTATACGGTGCTCCGAGTCTACCAAGTGCCATGCAAAAAAGGCTTAAAGAAAGCTCGAAGGAGGTTCTGTAGAGGCTCGTTACTTTACATTTTCTTTTGGTTTTTAGCTCGAACTTAGTAGGGATTTGTGTTGGATCAGGCGCGGCTCCCTTAACGAACAAAATAGCTCAAAAATCATTATATACAAGTCATTAGATAGAAAATACATTAAGTAGACATCAATAAAAATACTGATGGAAAGATTATTGAAGGTAATAAACTGACAGAAGTTAGATAGATTATAAAACCTAAAACTAGTAAAATATGAACATTGATAGGTAAATACCCATAGGACAAAAATAACTCCATTAGAAATGATGACACAAAAGAGGACAAAACAAACAACTGAATATCGTGAATTCATACAAAATGAACGTTATTATAAGTATAGAGCAAGAACGAAGCTAGACAAAAATTATATATGAAATAAAAAAAGCATAGGCAAATAATACAAGAGGTAGACCAAGAAAAACATAGAATGAGAGTAAAAGAAAAAGAATGACAAAGTTTATAAAAGAATTCCTTGTTTGGTAAAATACTGGTTTTAATTAGAAGTATAAACGACGAAATATAGATGTTCATGTTCTTTACTAATTAACATTAATATAAAGGATAAAGAAAAAGTAGAAGAAAGGAGCAATATAATAGGGATACAAATAAAGAATGATAAGAATAAGAGCAGAAGAGATAATTGAAATAAAAAACTGGTTTAAAGGAATAGGGAAATAAGTAGAGAAATGACAGCTTTAAGAGACATACGAAGGAGAATAGGTCATTATAAAGAAATAATGTAAATCTTGAAACAACTACTGCAAAAATATAAGGGATCTTTAAGTGAAACACCTGTTGCAATAAAATTCGTTAAATCTTGAACTATTGTTTGGTTAAAATCAAAATTTATTTCTAAGAAGTGTCGTTAAATGAATATGAAGGTTAAGAATGTAAGATTTATACCCAAAATATTATAACCTTAAAATAATTACAAACGAATTCATCTACGCTCATGGTTATTGCTAGCGAACTAACCCTCCCCAATGAAATTTATTTGAAAGTCTATGCACTTGCCGGTTCAAATTAAAGAAATTTGTCACATCTGCAATAGCATTTCGTTGTCTTAACGGATATATTTATGTGACTGCGAACGCAATATTTTAGTTTCAAGATATTGGCGGACGTAAAATGACGAAAAAGACCTCTGTTGGCGCAATCTACGTGACCTATGGTCCTGCGGGTTTCAATAAAGGAGATACTACCGTTTTAATAATTGAAACTGGCGTTTTCCCGGAGCATTCTGGATCATATTTCATGATACCGTCTGTGTAATAGGTAATATTGAATACGGGAGGGATGTAAACAAATTCAAGTACTATTGGAAAGTCTCATTAGTAAATGGTATACATTATTGTGATGTTAAATACTTCAGATTAGCAGAGTATATTATTTTCAGACAAAATTGCATATAAAAACTTGTCCAGCAACATTATTATTGCAATGGAGAGGAATTTGAACGCAGGTGCAATTGTCAATTCCTAAAATTTTAGTGACTTAAGAAATATCGGAAGAAATTAATATGTCAAAATTAGTGATGCGCGAGACGAGAGATTCTCGTCTCTCGTCTCGTCTCGTCTCGAACATTTTCTCTCGAAAACAGATTCGAGACGAGACGAGAGAGTGACATCTCTCGACGAGAATCTCTCGACGAGAATTTCTCGTTCCTCTCGAGCTCTCTCGGGCTCTCGAACAATTTTCTCTTTGCTTATTTGAAATTTTCAATTGCTTATCGTAACTTAAAATTTAAACATATTTCGATTTCAAAAAATTAACTATAACACACCTATTATATAAATATATTAAATGGTAACAAATGATACTTGGGTTATTAGGATTTTATAAATAGTGATTTATAGGAAATAATATTTCTCATTTCATTTATTTAAAATTTATAGAATCATTTCTCATATTTAATCCATTCTGCTTTTCTGAGGTTACTTTTGAAGATAAGTTGAAAATTGTTAAGCGTTTTTTCAAAAAATTGTCAAAGAAAAGATTATACAAACGAATGTATTATATACAGTGAGGACGAAAATTGTACCCTCCTCTTTTTTAACTTCTAAATGAAAAAGGATAATGACAAAACAAAAACGAGGTAAAACTCAAGAGATATTATATTTTTGTTATAACGAGATGCACTTTACTTGAGAAACGTAAGATAGAGGGAGTTACTAGCTTTAAATTTTCTAATGGAAAGCAGGGTCATGTGATACCTCATTTAAAAGATATTTTCTATATTTTTACGTTCATGTTTAGGTTTTTATGTTTTTACAGCAATTACATTAAATAAATTCATAAAGTAGGTTAAATTCTTTTTTAATTTACCGCTTCAACCTCAAAGGATCATTACCGGAGGTATAATACCTTATAAATGCTGTTTTTTACAATAGTATACAATGAATAATTGACATTTTGACTAGTACAGAGTAAATGTCTTTTATAAATTTTAATAATTTTTTACTGTTAAAGGGATTTAACACTGCACAAATGGCAATTTTTTTGTGGCTGGTACTTTGTTCTTATACAGACATATTCTGTGCCTTTACTAATAAGTTACATTCTTGGTAACTCTCGTATTAACAATTGTTATTTATTTCTAAGGAAACGCTTCGTGTATTTACTAAAATAAATAAATTAAGAATATCAAAGGTGATTTAAAAACCACTTGACGTATTAAATTTTTCATAACTTTTTGGCAAAAAAAAGCTTATTAAAAAATTCTCTTCTAACATTATTTAACATTTCTTGGATTATTGCGGCACACGAGGATTATCAAGAATGTAATTTTTGTAAAAACAAAAAAAAAATTAAAACTGTTTGCTTGGACGTAAATATGATCAAAAATGAGGTGTTACATGACTTTACTTTTCATTAGAAAATTTAAAGATAGTAACGCCCCCTATTTTACGTCTCAAGTAAAGTTCATCTCATTTCACATTGTTTTTGTTTTATGTCTCTATCTTCTTGCATTTTGAAAATTACAAAAATGCTTTCATTTGATATCGCAGGATTGCATTAGAAAAATTTTAACTTCCAATTTAACCTCTTCCCTCCCTCCCCAACTGACTTACAAGACAAAGTATTTTTGTTTTTAGTTAACGCCTAATCTGGGCCACTTATAACTTCAAATTTCAATTGTAAAATGACTGTGAGAGACGGACAGACAGAGAGACATAAGTGTTTCTTATTGCCAAATTTGGGCGCTAATGCGCAAATTTCTTTGTTTTTGTCTTACAAATGTTACCTTTTTTTATGTTTCGTCTTTTTCAAATTTAAATTTTATCACGAGAGAAACGAGACGACACAAGACGAGAGAAAGGCTCTCTCGAGCAAGAGAAGCACCTTCTCGTCGAGACGAGAAAACAGTTTTCTCTCGCCCTACGAGACGAGAAAGGCCACTCTCTCGTCTCGTCGTGTCTCGCGGTATCACTAGTCAAAATAAAATATAAAATAGAATATTATGAAACAGCGTGGTTTTTCACGCTCGCGTTTAAAGTCTTCCACTCCTAACGGATTTTCATTCCAACAAAGTAGCAGACTGTACTTTTTCCACCACCACACTCACGGTAAGAGTTGAATATAGTAAAATAAAACTTTGAACAAAATTAAATATTTAATCTAACTTATGATAGGCCAGTTTTTATTTGCATAATTTGTGAGGTCAGGAGGAATATGATCAAATTCCATATAATATTCATTATATTCACCAATTTCTAAATTTAAGTTTGACTTAACAGACGCTGCTTATCCTTATTCGAGCAAATCCAAACTAAATACTAATACATTGCGTAGAACTGTCAGTCATGAAATTCATGACTATCTACGATACGGGAGTGGTATTTACAGCCATTGGCCAGTAGCTATTATATAATGAACATTATGTCTCTAGAGTTAGAATAAAATACGTGTAAAATATATAGTAGGCAAGTGTTTCTGAATTTTATTTCAATCTCAATAACGAGAATATTTTTTTATGTTATTATAAGTGGTTTAGGAAGAACTACATTCAGTAGTGGCCGTGGATAAAATAAATTAAATTCATTAAGTAATACTTTTAACTCGTTTTATAAAATGAATGAATATAAAAATATAGAATATATTCATTGTATATTTTTGTAGCGGCTGCTACATACTAGGTTATATCTATTCCCTAGAGCATTTGTATCTGTAACGTGTGGAGGGTGGGTTACCCAACGGCACTTAGGCCTCACTAGGCCCATTGTGCATCCTTCTGAGAAGATAGGCACCTCCTAGCTCGTGAGCCAGCCTACAGATTTAATGTAGTTGACAACGTCGCCAAGAGGTGCTTCTCTTATATCGGCCGGTGTTAGCCGATAGTCGCCGAACACAAATCTTCTAATAAATGAGAGCGTCGAACAATCATAAAGGATATGCTCGATGGTCTTACCTTCTTGTTCGCACCCTCTGCAGAGTGCGGATTCTGACAGCCCCATGATATGGAGATACTTTCGTACTTGGCAATGACTAGTCAGAATGCCTGTGACTAGGCGCAGATTCTGTCTAGTCATAGTCAAGTATTTGTTTGCTGCAGTGTTGTCAGGATAACTCAAGAGCTTCCTCTACAAGAGCAACTCTACAGTTTCTTGTTTCATCCCATCTTTCCTTGAATTTCACAAGGGAATGTTTTTTGATTAGGTCTGTCACTGCCGATTTTGTCAGGCCAATAGAAGGGCCAGGTCCAAAAAGTATTTGGTTGGCCGCTTTCTTGGCTAGTGAATCAGCAAGACGGTTACCTTTCGATGTGGCGTGACCTTTAATCCATCTTAGGGTGACCACGTTGTTGATGGATACTTCGGCCAAAGCTTCGTGATATTCTAGTACTAACCCTGAATAAATTCGTGGTCTGTTCAGGGTGAGTAGTGCTTGTCTGCTATCTGTATAGATGAGCATGTTCCTTCCAGTAATATTGTTTCTGGTTATTTCTTTTGCTGCTAGGAGAATCCCCGTTAGCTCTGTTTGAACTACACTGGCACTATTGCTCACAGGCCATTTTATGTTTAGGTTTAAGAATCTGGAGTATATTCCACATCCTGAGCCTTGTTTTGTTTTAGAACCGTCGGTGTAGATATGAATCGTACATGCCACTTCCGGCTCTTCTATTTGTCTATTACAACTTTATATGGCTTATGAAAGATATATTTCGGTCCATGTTTGCTTGAAGCAGTGGGAGCGTATCCAGCGCCTCCTGCCAAAAGTGACGTCTCGCCTCACCAGATCCTACGTCAGGTTCTATTCCGACCGTGCGGAGGCGTTTCATTGTCGTCAGAGCAACCTCCTTGATGTAAATATCAAGGGAGTGAGACTAAGAATGACTTTCATCGCTTCCTAGAGCATATTATGTCACACATACGTCATACTTTTAGAAAGATTAATCACTTTCATTATGAAATAAAGCAGTCTTAGTAGATGGAGTAAACTCACCTTGGCCCTTATCTATCTGCTTGCCTCCTTCCATCGTACATGTGGTGTGATAAAAGTGCCCAAAAGTCTCTAATTGGGTGGGTCTGCGGTACAAAAGGTTTGTTAATTTGGTGAATCCAACGACGAACAAATACTAGACCAATTTTATTTACAAAAATCGAATAGCATGCATTCACGGTGTTACCTTATTTGCAAAATGTATCTGCTATATTTGATGGCAGCACTTTGGTATACGTGCTAATTGAATTAGAGTATATTTAGGACATTTTCGTCTTTTTTGACATTGGCCACCATTTCTTGCTAATTCCTATGATACTATACTCTTTGAAGTACGATTATAACGTGCTAATTTTATTACAGAAACCCCTAAAATTTGTGCCAAAACTATTGAGATAAATGAGTTCTTTGAAATGGTACTATCAAAAAAGTGAGTTGCCATTAAAAAAACTGGTGATGAAAGTGATGAGTATTTGTTGTTACTTGTCCACAAAGCCAGAAATCTGGTGTTCAGTCAATCATATCCCAACACTGTATATAGTTTTAAACAAATTATATTTTACGCATTTTATCAAAAAAAAAAATGGCAGGGGTTATTATAATAATAAGAAGGAAGAGGATAAAAGGTATATTAAGAGAAACATGGATGGGCCAAATTGAAAGAATACGTGGAACCAAGGGAAAAATAGTTAATGAAATGCAGATAATTGCATTAGACAGGAAACAATGGCTGAAAGAAGATACGTAAAAAATCGGAACTCGAAATGAAATAAAGCAGAGACAAGAAGAAAAACCTTTATTTACTAAATCTCCAACAATTATAGATTTCACATTGATCTTTTTTGGGGGATTTTTAATTCACCTGCTAATCCCTTAATATGATATTAAATTTCTATTTAAATAAAGAGTACGGGTGTGGCCGAATGACACGTGTATCCTAAATTACGGGTAAAGCTTAATTTATAACCGCCGTAACGTAACTTAAGAACTTAATGTAAATAGTTGAAATATTGAATTTAAGTATACTTATTTATAAATGTTCGTAACGTAACTCAAGAACTTAACGTACCGTAGAAAGTTAGAAAACTTTTAACTTAACAACTTGAGACCTTACGGTCGGCCAATGAGATAATTCTGAGTTCAGCATGTGAAAACTGTCAATGGACATACATTATCATGAATGATTTGTGTTTCTGTTATTGAGGATAAACTATTTATGAGATATTAGTGTTGCTGCATATCAAGTCTAGAACTAAAGTAAGACACAAAACTAGTTTGCTAGGAAAGATTAAATTCTCATTATTGCTCAAAAACAATCAACATCTTCTGTTTTATTATATTTTTATATTATTACTTTTAAAGTAGGTAATATATTCTTTCTATATAGCAAAATCATAATTTATAAGTTTTATTTCGAGGTTAGGTACATAGTTTACACGTGTTTATTTCATAAGTTTGTCAGTAATTTAATAATCTCTGAAATAAAACACGCATGCTCAACTCTTACGTTACGGACATTTATAAATAGACTTTATTTTTATATCTTACGTTAAGTTTCTACGGCGTTAAGTTACGTTACGGTGGTTATAAATTATACTTAAGGCCCGATAGATATTTTTTTATTTAAGTTTATATTGTTGATTACTTTTTTTGGTTTTCTCAGACGTTTGATGAAAAATGTTCTTTCGATCAATTCCAATTCCGCCCTTCTTCGATGCCGTCTCGTTTTAAAGAGTTTCCCTCTAAAAAGGAGATGTTAGATAACATTAAGAGCAAAGTTTAGTCGACAGCCGGTCCTTCCATCAAACTAGGGAAACAACAGACAGAAACAATCGGCCTGTCGCCGAACAAATCGGAGAGAAAAAGACGACAACAAAAAAAAAACAGAAGGCGAAGTGTCTTGGCACCGGAAACCGCTGAACGGAAGAACGATTGACAATGGCTAACGGATTTTTTTTTATCTTATTTTTCATTTTTATACGATGATTTGTCAACATTTATCGTTGGGATTTTATATAAGAAATGAAAAACATGCGGAGGCGTCAGGAGATTTGGGAAAAAATGGGTCGCGGTAAACTTAACGCAAAAATGAATGGCTCATCTATCAAATGCTGAACAAAACAAAGTTCTGTGATTTCTGTCAAAAACATTTTTAGTTTCACAATAAAAATCATATTTTTGGTTTAACTAATTTTTAGTAAATTAAACGTTAAAGATTCTGCTTATGCTAGTCCTGGTAAAAGATTTAGATGGATCCTATCCATAACTATCAACCCATATAGCCAACCCTTATCCCAGCTGTAGAATTATTATCATGCAGTCCCACATACATAAATTAAGTTAAAAGACAACCGGTTTCGGGATTAAATCGTCATCAGGTCTATGTGACAAGTGAAACGAGCAAACAATATAATAATATTCTCATACATAGGACCCCAAAGCCTGTTATTATTTGCCAACACTGATTCTAGGAGTCGGCGAGTCAAGAGGTCGGGGAACTGGAACATTTACAAGGCGTGCCGGAGAGAATAAGGTAATGTAATTAGGAAAGCCAAAGAAAATTCCTGGAAGAAATTCTATAACGACATTGACAGCCTTCCAGAATGTTTTAGACTCTACAAGGATAAGCAAGGATGCATGGGATTTCTGAAAAATCAACAAGAAGAACTCACAAACACAGAGGAAGAGGCTTTAGGTTTATTACAAACGTCAGACTTTCCTAGATATGAGAACAGGAGTATCGAGACACTAGTTCCTAGGGCCTCAGAAACGAACCGGTCTCTTTCAAATACAATAGTAAACATAACAAAATTTGTATGGGCGATAAATTCCTTTCAACTTTACAAGACAGCTGGATCAAATGGTATAATCCCGACACTTCTACAAAAGAGCCAGTAAGTACTGGAGGGACCACTGTGTAAACTATTCTGAGCTAACATAGCTCTAGGATATGTTTCACAAAGCTTAAAGTCTGCAAGAGTTGTCTTTATTCCCAAGCTTGGGCAAGCGTCTTACGCGTAGACCAAATCTTTCAGACCAATCTGCCTAACATCAGTTCTCATAAAAACATTGAAAACATTTATCGATAGATATATACGGGACGATGTTCTACTGGATAACCCGATATATCGATACCAGTTTGTCTACCAATCTGGAAAGTGTTGCGATGCAACCATACATAGACTAGCTAAAAAGGCTAAACAAGCATTGAAAAGCAAAGAAATAGCCGGTGTTGTCCTAAATATAGATGGAGCCTTTGATTCGGCCTTATACAATTCAATACTGGTATATATGTATAAGTGAGGCATAGCACGCTGCATTACGCGAGTTCATGCTTAATCATAGAATCATTACCAGTAATCTTTTTAACAAAACAAGAGAGGTCTCAGTTAACAACGGATACTTGCAGGGAGGAGTTTTGTTTCTACTTATGTGGACCTTGATTCTTGATGACCTTTTATTGGAGTAAGAGAGGGAAAACTTATACAAGCAAGCATTTGCAGACGACATAAGTATCGTAGTCAACGTTTAATTTGGGGTTGTTGTTTTCGAAAGGATGCTGCATGTACTAAATATCGTCCATGGTGCTTTAAAGAGGGATTGTCCAAAAAACCTGACGAAAACCTTAGTTGTTGCATTTACAAGAAAAATGAACCTTCGAGGAATAAATAAATTTTATATTTGGGAGAACATCTAAAAATGGCAAAGAAGGATTAATATTTTGCAATCACTCTTAATGACAAGCTCAGCTTCTGCAGCCATATAGAAAAAACAACATAAAAAGCTGTAAGAATACTATGGGCCTCTAGACGGATGGTGAGGAACACATTAGTCATGTGGTTGTCACAAGACTAAAAGCATAAAAGCTAACAGAAAATTAGACAAGGTAAAAATACTAGCCTGTCTAATAATAACAGGGGTATTTAGAACTACGCCCACTGCAGCAATGGAACTACTGCTAGGTCTTCCTCCATTGCACGTCGTGGTGGAGAAGGAGGCTATGGCGGTGGAATACAGGCTGTTCGATAATAGATTTGGTTGCGAACTTTCGAGAAAAGTCACCATACAATGATATTAGAGAAATTAAAACAAAATACGATGTTAAGAATTCCATCGAATCGAACACCTATTATTCATGACTTTAGGAAACCTTTCGATATACAAATACGAGAGAACGGGCCAAAAGCCGTAAAAATAAGGACATACGTAAACGAATCAATCTGATATAAAGACGGTTTGAAGATAAAAAACAGCACAGCAGCTGGGATTTACCGTGTGAACTCAGGAAGGACTATTAGTCTGAACCTGGGGTCATTGACGACAGTCTTTAAGGCTGAAGTAACAGCAATAAATTCCTGCGCCAAAGTTATGCTAAATGAGTCTTTTAGAGATACGAAGGTCTTTATTGTTACGGATCATGAGATACAGCCTGCAGACAGCGGAGACTTAGTAATAGGGTCCCATTCGTTACCCTTCGGATACGGAACCCTAAAAATGGTAGAAGTACAATCTAAATTTTATATAATTGCCAACAGTCCCTCCAGGCCCTGGCAGAACTTAACAAAGTTACTTTTGATGGGTGCCGGAACATGAGGGAGTTTTGGAAACGAGAAAGCATACCTCTTAGCCAGGAAGGGAGCTTTAAAAGAAAGTAAAGCCTGACTAGCATTCCAGGAACATGCTCGATTAAACTAAACCCAACCAACTGTAGTGTACGTCAAAATGACATCAGCAAAAGACAGAAATTAATGGTATTCCGAATGGAAATTTTGTGAATGATGTAGGCAACCATGTTGGTTAAGTCGCAGTATTTAGGACTCCACCTTAAATGAACAAGCGGTGGCATTCTGTAGGAACACCCTGACACTCCGCAACCCCCGCGACACAAGACCTCATATAACTAGGCTCCATAACAAAATAGCGCAAGGACAAAATATCCTCCGCTATTTTGTCCCTGCGCTATCTTTTCTTGCGCAATTTTGTCTGTGCTATTTTATCCTGCGTCATTTTGTCCTGCGCTATTTTGTCATGGAGCCATATAACTATTATGAATCAGTGCCTTAATAAAATAAATTATATTGAACGATCATAATATTGTTAATTAGCAACTATTATAATACTAACAGATAGTTGGAGTATTTGTACAATGTTCAATGAATCTTCAAAATGCCAGATTAAAAACATAAACATAATACAAGTTGTAAAAATTATTATAACAGTTTGTATCAACATTCGAAGTATTTTATTTAGAAAGAAATTTTATTAAACCGTATCACCAATTCTATCTACAAGGAAGGTATGTGGTTGGTATTACTTATAATGAGTTCGCGCTAGACTGACACATCATACTAAATTTATTATAATTTTTTCTTGTATACTATTATACATCAAGTTCTTACTTGAAAGTTTCATTGTATGGTCCAAGATTTATTCGCAAAAATTGTATTTTGTTAGGAGTTTATGATAAAAATGTACTTTCTAGCGTTTTAACGTTTATTTTGATTTTAACTATTGGTACACTTGGTCCAATTGAATAGAAATTCCATTTTTTATTATTTGAAGTACGTCTCATCTTGTAACACGTTTATCTACAGCGGCAGCCTCAATCACATACTGTTCACTACATGTTGTAATATATCCCATGTTAATCATTTTAAAAAGATAATGTTAAATTTCTAATATTATTTATTAATAAACTCGAAATGTTTCAACACGAAATATCTCGTTTGCAGAAAGCCTTACACTTTCTATTTATTATTAACTGGCTTTTCGTTTCCATTGAAAGTTCTCTACAGACCAAGAAATAAAAGAACTTATTAATTTCCATGTCTCAATCCCCGAAGATTGACATCCTCTTTCATGTTTTTTCTTGCCTTGTTCCAATTTCACGTGACTAATTTCATTTTCTTTCTGATCCGAGATTATCGTTCCATTTTCCTCGGAAAATTAGAACCGTTCACTTTTCCATCCTGCTTTTGGCTTTCTCTCTCCACATGTCAGAATCCCTAATCCAATAATGACGAATCAATGTTAAGAAGTCGTAGGGCTCTTTATGTAGCTTATTATTTTTCAAGACATGAAGAGATTACGTCAAAGTTGGATTTTCATATTAGGAATTTGGAGTTATCCTTATAAATTACTTTTATTGTAGATATTAGAGATGGAATGAAATTTCAAATATAATAAATGTTGTGCCATTTGGTAAAAGCTATTTTGTATAAAAAAAATATCGTAATAAATTAATTACCTACATAAGAAATAATATATTTGGTTTAATACCAATAAAAATTAGTAATTCCAATTTGTTTCATGAAAACATTCGAAAATAATTTAAAAGAAAGAAAAAAATATAAAAAATAGTTATTTTCCAAACAAGTGCGGAAAGTGTTACTTTCCCGCACGCGACTGCAGTTGGCCCGAACGACGCGAAGCGGAGTTCGGGCAAGCGGTCAAGTGCGGGAAAGACACTTTACGCATGAGTTAGGAACATTATTTTTTCTACGACCGTATATACAAAAAAGTAGGAAAAATTATTTTTGGAAAATTATTTTATTTCAACATATACAAATCTTTAAATAAAAACAACTAATTATTATGGATATTAATGTTAAATACACAATTTGTAGCATTTTGTAAATTATGTAAAATTGCCGGTACAGAGGAATTAGTTGGTGTTAATTGGCTGTTAATAGTCGTAACGCTCGTAGATTGAAAAGATGACGTGGACGGGAGTGACATCGGTTGCAGGTCGCATAAAGGTGAAAATGACGGTGGCAGCAAAGGTTGCAAGTCATTTCTATTTAAAAGAATTTTATTCGAAATGTTTTTGAGTCCTCCAAATAACCTTCAGCGATAGTAGTGGACTTCCAGCCACCGAGACGTTTTATATTGGTTATCGCTTCACCTGAGTCTGCTAGGAATGTTGCTGAAGAACGTCTAAAACTGTGTCCTGTATATCGTTCAGGATAAGGTAGACGCAAATATGCAGCAATCTCTGTTGGCATCTTACCAAAGGTGTTTACGCCAACGCACCGAATTGAGCATTTTCCCTTCTTATAATTAATAAAAAAGCGGCGATGCGGAGTGGTAGGTGGTCGTAAACCTGCGTACTTTCTGTACAGCTTCAGAAAGTTTCCATTATTTATTTCTTCACATAAAACAAATGATCTTGAAGAATGATTTTTGGAATCGGAAATTTTCACAACTATCAGATTGCCTTTATCTTGTATATCATCGAGAGTGATATTTACAAGCTCCGCTCTGCGGAGAGCACCAGCTAAAGCAAAAATGGTACTCACTTTAATCATAAGGTATACCTCATCAGGGGCTAACATAAACCTGGATATATCTTCTTTGGTAAAAACCTGCGCCTTCTCTGCTCGAAAACCAACATTTTTTTGTTTTAGAAATGACGTTAACTTATGAAACTGGCTTATATCCAAATTTTGTTTTATTTTTACTAAACTTTTCACCATCGAATAGCGAGACCACAAAGTATTAGATTTCAAAAACTTACTTAGGTGCGAAAAATACGCCAGAAACACCTCTTCTTTGTAGGTTTTTACCCCTTCCTGTTTACACCATGTGACAAAATGGTCGTATTGTTTTTCATATCTTCCTCGTGATTTGGCAGGTAACACCTCCAAATGTGCTTCATTTGCAGCTTTTAAAATGGCTTCGGGCAGCTCTTCATCCGACGAATCCATTATTTCTTTAATTTATTTTAATTCAGTTGACGCTTCAACAAACAACTTTGACGTTTTTGTAACAATAACACGCCTTGGTTACCATATAGCAACCATATCAAGCCATACATGTCACAGCCTAGTCTGACTTTTAAAAATATACAGAAGGTATATAAAATATCTCTATTATTCAAGTTTTTTTTCCAAAAAATTAAAAGTATAACAAAAAGCAAGAAAAAAAGTAAATTTTATTAAATGGAATAGTTGGAAAATACTAAATTACCTATTGTAACAATAGTTATAACATCCGAAGTAAAAAAACTATGCAATAGGTAAGGCCAAATATTCATAATTTTACTTTCCCGCACTAGTGCGGGAAAGTGATTTTTTCCCGCACTAGTGCTGGAAAGTGACACTTTCAAAACTAAAATGCGTGCGGGAAAGTGGGTAAAAATACACGGTCGTAGAAAAAATATATTTAACATAGATTATTTGCAATTATTTTTAAATGTATTTTTAATCCTATACGGTGTCGTGCCCTTTTTTCCATAAACAAGCACCTGTCTGGATCGTCCGCATTACAGACATTTTACCTCCTTAACGTTCCCATTTCGAACGAAAAGCGAAGAAATAAATGCTTATGATGTGATTAAGAAACTTTAAGCAAACAAGTTAAACCCTTATCGATACCCACCATCTTTCCTCGACATCAAATTCCATCTAAATATATAAATTTCTTGGTGTTTTACACGCAAATCGCGTGATCATTGCGATGTAACACACGGTGGCGCTCAGCGGCGTACTGACGAGAGGGGTGTAACATAACTTATAGTGGTTTGTAAACGGGAATATAAATAATGACGATGGCTATCGCATCGTAAGAAATAATCTCACGTTTTTTTTATTATTTTTATTCAAAACCTTAGATCCTCTGACATTATATGTAGGGTGGTAAACGTTTATTATTACAGTAAAAAATAAAGAAGTATTTATTTCTGATTATACCAATCAATTTATTCAATTTTTTAAATAATCATTCCGTAGAAATGGACAAACTCATTTACAAATTTTTTAATAACTTGATATTTGATAGAACTTTTGTAGCAGTTTATCCTAGATTACGACACATTAGTAGTGTTCAAAAAAGAAACTATTTGTAGGCCTAAAATAAAATTAGCAGTTGATCAAGAAGAACAAATTCTGACTATTGTTGATGAAAATCCTGGAAATAAATATTCTCGAGCAGTAGGTACTTCCAATTATAAACATCTAACCTAATTCCATCTGCACATACTTTTAACAGCTAAATGTTATTTATATACATCGAAAACGTTTTTGCAAATGGTTTCTTTGGAAAACCGATGAAAATTATATTTTTATGAACAGTATCTTAGCTACCGATAAGTATAGTTTTATTAGAGAAACCATATTCCATTTTCGCAAATTACAGAAATACCTTGACTTTCTGGATAGCCTAGGATACAGACTCATAGTGTAAGGATACTTTAATGCAAAACATAATTACTGGGATCTTGACTGACAACAACCAAAGGTAAAGAGCTATTAGCATCATGGTCAAATGTCAAATAATGTCAACTGGAAAACCTACATACTGGCCCATAGATTCGAACAAAATTACCAATCTCATATATTTTTTTATAATCAACAATATCGCCTCAAATTATATGCATATAGGAAAATCATTGTACATGATCTCAGATTATTTTCCCATACTTTTCACATTGAGTGGTACTGTAATCAAAAAAGAAAATTTACCTCAACTAGTCAACAAAGGCACAGACTGGAAAAGCTTTAAAATCAACCTAGAAGAACTAATTGATATCTCGATTCCATTAAGAACTGAGGACAATTAGATGAAGAAATTGAACTTTTTATCAAAAATATTCTTCAAGCAGCGTGGGAAAACACTCCTGAAATTAAAGGCAGAGAGTCAAAGGTAATAATCATCCAAAAGAGATCAGATTTCTTATCTCAGAAAAAAGAAAAATTAGAAGCAAATGGCAACAGCCTAGAGCACCAGATCATAAAACTACTTTAAAAAACACAACACGACAACTAAAACGTGAAATAGTTAAGTAAATTAACTAACGATAAAAGTACCGATTATTAATTTTGGAAAGCTACCAAAGGATTAAAAAGTCCTACTAAACATAATCCACCAATCAAAAATAGAGATAGAAGCTGGGCCCGAAACAATTTGCAAAAAGCAAACAGATTTGGGGAACATTTAGAGAGTACCTTCCAACCTAATAATGATAAAGATCTTCAAGACTGAATTTAACTAGCACAAGAAAACACAGTCGTTTAACCCACCTCTCCAAAAGAAATTTATATGGAAATCAAAACAAATATAAATTCGAAAAACCCCTAGATTTGATCTCATTACCGGGGAAATTTTGAAACAGCTTTCAAGAAAAGCTATTGTCAAAATTACCAATCTTATCAACGCGTTCTTTAGACTAAAGTACGTACTAAAGATGTGGAAGGTGGCAAAAGTTATAATGATACCTAAGCCAGGTTAACTTCCCCAAGAAGTTGCATTGTACAGACCCATCTCCTTGTTACCTTCTATCTCGAATCTCTAAGAAAAACTGCTTCTTAAGAGATTGAAACGTAAAACAGAAGGAAAGGACCTAATACCCTCCCACCAGTTTGGCTTCAGAGAAAAACACTCGACCATCGACCAAGTTCATAGAATCACAGAATCACCGTCTGTTTGGATGTGGCTCAGGCTTTCGACAAAGAGTGGCATTAAGGCCTGACTCAAAAACTGAACATGTTTCTGCCACGTCAATACTGTGAGCTATTAAAATCCAACTTATCAGAAAGGTATTTCAGAATTAAACAAGAAGCCTATTCAAACATAAGAAAAATTAAGGTAGGAATACCTCAAGGTAGTGTACTAGGTCCAGTACTCTACCAATTCTATCGCAATATTTGCTGCTGATACCGCAATCTTTGCTGTTGGAAAAAATCACGAAGACGCTAATAGAAAATAACAAACATCTGGACGAAAAGATTGCAAATAAAATTAAATGAGGGCAAATCTGCCCATATCAATTTTAGCAATAAACAAAATGAATATATTCCTATTAGAATAAACGATATTCAGATCCTTTTTGCCAATATAGCAAAATATCTGGGGAGAGTGACAATTGATGGTAGAGTTCGCTGGAAAGTCCACATGAAAAAGAAATGTGAAGAGCTTGGTATAAAATACAAAATAATGTATTGGTTGCTAGGAAAAAATTCCAAATTATCCACATACAACAAACTCCTTCTTTACAGGCAGATATTGAAACCCGTATAGACGTATGGTATCCAGCTTTGGGTCTGTGCAAGTAAAAGTAACATTCAAGTTATTCAACGTTTCCAGAATGAAGTATTAAGGAACATCGTCGATGCAGTCTGGTACTGCCGCAATACTGATCTTCATAGGAAGCTTAAAGTGGAGATTGAAAACAATACAAAAATTTGCCAGTAGTCACCAACAACGACTGCTCCAACATGGAAACCTTGAGATTATCCAGCTCCTCAACAATGCCAATCTAATAAGAAGACTCAAGAGAACCAATCCTTTTGAGTTAGTTCAGTGATGTTAGATACAAGCAAAGTATAGTGCGGTTTAGTGTAACTAAATAATTAGACTCTAAGGTATACTTGCGAGTAGAATCTTAGTTTATGAAGTTTGACATCCTTAGCTAAGTTAGGTAAGAATAAAAATGCTAATTGATCTTAATGATCAGATTGTAAGATTGTAATAATCGTAAACGCTTCTTTACTTGGGGCATTTATATAAAAAAAAACAAATTACATAACTGAATAGAGCAATATTCTCATATAAAATAGCAAAGCAGATGTTTGTCAATAAATTTTTAGGTTGAAATTTGTAATGACCCGTTTGAAAACCCAATTAGTTTAACTCTATCAGAATACCTAAAATTAGGAAGTTAGCTATGGATAGGTCTATAATAATATTTTAATCTCTACCCAGGCCAAGATTTCACTTACGAGATCTAGACATGATACAGACGTACTCTATGTAATGTTATATTGTTATAGTTTCAGGTTCAGTGCGATTTAAAATGTCTATTGTATCACTTTATATCACCTTATAATTTAAAATCCGATATTTTTAAGAAAGTTTAGACTTTGGAGTGTGGCTCCAAGTTGGAAGACTATTATTAATATTATGCATTGATAAGGACACAGATACTGTCACAACATAGAAACAAAATAGAAAACTAGAATCGAGGTAAATACTTGAGACAAAAAGAGACAATAAAAAAAAGAGAAAAATAAATAGTTATAATTTTATTGATGTTTGAAACGATAGTTTTGCGAATGTCGAACATCGAATTTGCACGCTTACGAGTTTTTAGAATATGTTCAGAACATCCTAGTATTAATGTCACTTAAATATCTAAATCTGCATACGATGACACTGGCACCAAAGTATGGCTACCCAGAAGACTTGGATTATTTTTACTGATATGTAACACCACACACTCGTTTTTATTAAAATGGAGCAACTAGTCCAACTACCAAACAATCACTAAATTTAAGTCAGGGGTTTCCGTAAAATTTTGTGTCATCAGTATAGAAAGTTCTTTGAGACTGAACATGATAAGGTAGTATAAAAAGAAGGGAACCAAGTGTCAAGCCTTGGAAGATACCGCAGACTATCCAACTTGACTCGAAAGCTCCTATTTTTTAGATTGTGAATCCATGACAATAACTTTCCGCAAATACAAAATGACCCAAGTTTGTGTTGCAATCTGACGAAAAAGACCAGGTCAAAAGCCTTAGCAAAGTCAAGATAAATTACTTCAGTTCAGGTTTGCAACTTACAACTAAATCAACACCCTTATGCTTTCTAAATTTGAATACCTCTTGTTTTTCTTAGTTTTATTTGCAATAGGGATATTTTTCAAATCTCTTGCACTAGATTCTCTAATAAACATTTCTGTTTGAAAGATTTATGACAGAAAATAGCCTGACTTTTTGGTATTTCAACTCTCGGCTTTCTACTCTCCTTTGTCACTTTTGGAGCAATCGGTAAACCCTGAAAAATGGAAAGTATTCTTAGATGTTCTGTGTAGACACACAAATAAAAGGAAAACGACTCAGAGAGGAGAAGATAATATAGATTTATGAAAAAACAAATCACTAATATAAAAAAGTAGCGGTACAATTTAATTTATGTAATGGCTTTCTGAAAAGTGTCGATTTAATCCACAAACGTGCGACGAAACCGTCATAAATAAACGATATTCCAACTATCAGAAACCCTCTGGGGTCCATTCGAACGCCCATTAAATATTTCTGGTTAAAAAAGTTTTCGTTTCAACCGGCCATTATTGCCCGCTCGATTTGGGACGATGTCCCGAGCGGTCAGCGAAAACTCGCATCCGGCAAATAAAAAGGAGTTTTATGAGAGTTTTTAACGACTCCGTCGTTATTGTATAAGAGAGTGTTTCGCGCGAGTTTCCTCAACTACAGGAAACCGCCACCGCCTTGTTGGATCGTCTGCATACCGCCGTATAATGAAGTGAGTTACCAATTTTCAAAGGCGTGGACGGTGGGTGGTCAGTTTCCCGGAAAATGCATGAATTTTCTTTGTGGTGTGTGCACCAAGGCTTGACTTAATTTTTTCTTCGTAGCGGGTTTATATTGTTTTCGGGCAAATGGTTTTCTTTGTTGTCTGTTAACATTTTTTTTTCCTTGCGTTCTTAAAGATTCACAGAGCAAATAGATATGGCAATAATATAAAAAGTAAAAATAATATAACCTGTTATAAGGAATTATTAGTCTCCCATATTATCTTTTATGCTATTTTCTTGCATTGTAAGTTACATCTCGTTAATGATGTGTAAATTTCCGGGAACCAAATGTTCGGGAAATTCCCGATAGATTTTTGTGAATTTCTGCTTATTTTCCATTCCATCTATTCATTACGCAAAACGCAATCAAGGTATCTTCTTACTATAACAACACAAATAAAAAATTAAATCTAAATATCCTTTTTTGTTAAAAAAAAGAAGTTTTCTTTGGTAAAAAATATATCCTTTAACTACGTCTCTGTCTCTGGCTCAAAAATCATTGGTGATTTTGAACGGCTTGAAGGTCCAGGTATCTCTGCTTCCGACACTATCATGTTAAAATGCTGAACACTCGAAGTTACTTGAGTCAAACTGGAAATAAACGGACACTCGTTTTTGTCAAGTGGTACATCCCATACAGCTGTCTTTGCTTTGGTACGCGTTCGCCAGTAATGGGCGATGTACGTTAATTTTATTGCACGCGGAGTTGTTAGCTTGTTCCTTTTCTTTGTGTGAACTGCAGAAAATGTGGAAAAAGTTCGCACAGTCGAAGCTGAAGTAGCAGGAACAGAAAGAATTTTTACTGCCACTTTTGATAGCTAATTGTTCGGTCCAATGATTTCCTTCCACCAAACAACAAGTGTAACATTCTGTGAAGAAGTCCAAATGAAATCTTTCGGTCACACACCTTCGTGCGCTCTATAATTGGCAATTTCAACAAGCAACTGTTTATGATCAATCATTAGAGAAATGTGAGCTTCTTACGAAGCTAACTATGTGTTCAATGGCATCGAGTTATTCTTCAGCCCTTAAGTAGCAACCTTGTGCCTTCGAATCTAATAGACAAGATGCTTTATGGATAGGTGTAAGAGCATAAGCTTTTCTTTTTAAATATTTATCCATAGAATGTTTCTCCTCATTTTTCTGTAACACTGAGAGCGGTAAGTTTTTCGCTAAGCTTTCTTGAATTTCACTGAATGCTTTGAAACATAGATGTATTGTATCTTCGTTACTTTCTAACTTTAAAATCCAGTTAACTACTGGCCAGACAAGAGCTTTGGTACTTTCTATACGCACCCAGAAAATTTAGTCATCCAAGATCGTTTGTTTTTTATCGCGGCCTCTTCATTCACAGCCAAAGTTTGGAAACTTTCTTTACAAACAGACATCGATTGTGAGCAAAACAAGTGGGAACCCCAACGGGTAGTAACTGGTAAAACCAAATTCTTGTTGCAATTTTTTGCTTTTCTAATTCAATCAAAAATACTATTTAACACTTGGGAGTGTTTTATACATTTAATTATATCTTTGACTTTATTTATGAAGGAAATCATCGCTGGAAATTTTAATAAGTCCATAATAATCAGGTGCAATATATGTGCCAAACACCCAATGCTTGAAATATGTGGGAACATCTCGCTAATAGAAGCTGTAGCTTCTTTCATATTACCTAAATTATCAGTTATGATAGCTATACATTTATTAGGGTTACACTGATTGAATACGTTCACGGTTTCTGTAGCAATATATTTTGAAGTATGGCGATGTTCTTTTGTTTCTAAACTTTTGATGTAAAACTTTTTTACTCTGCTGATGTTACAACAAAATTAATGATGCCTGCTGATCTTATATTCGACCATCCATCTAACTGCAAAGCTAAATGACCAGATTCAGCAAAAGTCATTGTTGGAAGAGCGAGAGCATAAAAGGAGCGTACGAAATGTAAAAAAATCTTTCCAAAATTGATGCTCTACTATAAAGAGAGGACTTCCTGATGCAAATATTGCTTTTGCTAGTAGGTTGTTAGCTTTGGCCAATAATGCACAACTAACACCTACAATTTTTTTAATACCAACTGAGCTGAGTCAGCAGTCAGCCAGACGCGACTACATGTCCTGACATGTCTAAAAGTATAAACAAAGAGTAACAGTCAACAGTGTTGACAGATTTAACAAACTGCATCTGATATTACGTAATTTTAGGAATTTTACTATTTCTAGAAAATTTCCCGTTTTTTTCCCGGGAATTAGGGTTTGGGGAAATTCCCAGCAATTTTCCCGTTCCCAGTGGAAATTCCCCAGGGAAATTTCCCGGCTACCCATCACTACATCTTGTTCGACCTTTTGAAAATTCCTCCGCACCTTGCAAATATTTGTCTTGAACAAGTCAATCCTTATTCACAGATTCAACTTATATTGTTCCACTATTTCTTCTACATAATGAGTTGATTCAACTTTTTTACTATTTATGCTTGTTTATAACATTCTCCTCAAACAATCTTTGCAATATTTCATGATTTTCTCCAATATTTTTTTCAGTATCTTTTTCTCCAGAATGACAACGTCGCTTCTCTTATATCGGTCGGTGTAAGCCGATATTCGCCGAACACAAAGGGTCTAATAAATGAGAGCTTCAAGCAATCGTAGAGGATATGCTAGATTATCTCATTTTCTTTTTCGCACCCTCTGCAGAGTGCGGATTCTACAGTCCCATATTATGGAGATGCTTCCGTACTTGGAAATGACCATTTAGAATGCCTCTTACCAGGCGCAGATTCTATCCAGTTATAGGTCAAGTATTTGTTTGCTGTAGTGTTATTAGGATAACTTAAAAGCTCCCTGACAATTCTGCAGTTTCTTGGTTTATTCCATCTTGCCTTGAATTTTAAGGGAATGTTCTTTAATTAGGTCTATCACTACCGATTTTCTCAGGCCAATAGAAGGGCCAGGTCCAAAAAGTATTTGGTTGGCTGCTTTCTTGGCTAGTAAATCGGCAAGACAATTACCTTTCGATGTGGCGTGACCTTTGATCCATCTTAAGGTGACCACATTGCTGATGGATACTTCGACCAAAGCTTCGTGACATTCTAGTATTAACCCTGAGTAAATTCGTGGTCTGTCCAGGGTAAGTAGTGCTTGTCTGCTATCTGCATAGATGAGAATGTTTCTTCCAGTGATATTATTTCTGATGATTTCTTTTGCTGCTATGAGAATTTCCCGCTCACAGCCCATTTTATATTTACGTTGAAGGATCTGGAGTATATTCGACATCCTGAACTTTGTTTTGTTTTAAAATCGTCGGTGTAGATATGAATCGTATCTGCCACTTCCGTCTCTTCTAATTGTTCTGTTATAATTTTATATGGCTTATGAAAGATAATATCTCGGTGAGATAGAGTCTATGTTCGCTTGAAGCAGTGGGATCGAGCACCTCCTGCTAAAATCTACGTCCAGATCCTACATTAGGTTCTATTCCAACCATGCAGAGGCCTATCAATGTCATCAGAGTAACCCCCTTGAAGTAAATATCAAGAGGATGAGAATAATAATGGATCTAATTGGTGTTTTTGATAGCTCCTGTTATGTTGAATTTGTTCTAGTTTGCGGAGACCTGTCAATTTTTGTTTCTTATAGTAAATGGTTTTCGGTTGAATCTATTGAATTTTCTACATGTTTAACTAGTTTTTGAACTACATGTTGTACTTTTCATAATTTTCAATTATAATTTAAGATACATGTAAACGTTGTAATTTAATGTCTACCAAAATACAATAATAACCACTTTAGTAACAAATGTATGAATGACAGCAAAATTACGTTTACTTCAACGTATTTTGTAAAAATTATAAGAATTCACAAGTTCAACATCCTGTATATCAAAAACTAGTCATGGGAGAACACTTTTAATTAGTAGGACAAACGTAAAATATTTCACCAAAAGCCATTTACCAAAAGGATTCTTCTTAAAAAAAGTCTTAATGAAACTATTCCTTTTATGAAAAGTTTAATCCCAGTTGTTACATTTTCCACTTTCACTTTTCAATCTCTGGTCAAATATTGATTTCGCGATGCGCGATGTTACATCTAAAATTTCTGTTATTCGTTTGCTCGGTTATTATTTTTCAGCAAATTTTCTAGAGAACCATTTCCGTTGCAGTCTCGAAAAGTAATTTAGACTCGACGTTCCTGCACCTGAATTGACGAAATGTATACACACACATTCGCTCTACTTTTTTTTTACTTGTTTTGATGTTTGTGCTTTTAGTCTTGGTGGTATCTATAGAATGGAAACGAACTGGGATATATGTTTAGATGACATGGGAAAATGGAAAAATTATGTGTTATCACGTGCTATAAGCATTATATTAGAAAAATTGCAGATAAAACAATTTTGAAACGAATAATATGGTGATTATTTTCAATATATTTAAAGTGTTTTTTGATTCCAGTCTCGAGTGTCGATTCTAGCTGATTTATGTAAGCGATTCCATTAACTCTTTTATAATTCCAATTATGTCAAAAACAAAAACATTTTTATAAAAGATATATATATACTTACAGTACTTACAAAGATAAATTGCTTACAGACTCAAAAATATGTCGAATTACCTGCAACAAAAAAATTAAAATTAGTACAATTTTATAATAGGAAAATAATATTGTATAATACATATAAATTATAAACTATAATAATCCTCAAAATAATAATCATACCCCCAAATAACATATCTTGTAAAAAAAACAAATTTGTAATTTTAATATAATACAAATCAATATCTGATATGTACCATCAGTTCTTCCTTTTTAACATGTATCAATTATTAGAAGGCAAGCCCTAGATGGGTTGGTTCATTTTTGACAAACAATATTTAGAACCTATTTTCCATCTAAGTTAAAATATTTTAAAGCATAATCTTGGATTCTGATAAATAATTTTTATGACATTATATGGCTTGCTCCAACTCTAATTCCACTGCTATTTTAACCTTTAAACATAGGTTAGCAGATCATACATTGCCTAATATTGTCTGTTATTCCTTAAATTCTTTAATGTCTTTGATAAAAGAGCATAATCTATCTGCTCTTACTCCTTTTAGCTTCAATAAGGTAGGTTCGATATGCGGATGGCTCAATGGTAGTAGAAGGGACCAGAATCGGTATATATAAGCTGAATCAGAAGTTCTAACTTCCAATTAGTCCAATAGGTGATACCATTGCATGTTATTAACCGCAATATATCAACATCAACACAGCCATTTTCTCCGATACCCAAGAAACGTTAAAGGCATTTATTTCTATAAAGCCTATGAAAATCCAAGCCGATAGCTGACATAGATGGAGGACCCTAAAAGATCACAGTTAAATAAAATATGTCTATATATTGTCGAAACTTTCTCGATACATTTAGAACAACATGAAAGCTATATTGAAGTCTATCAATGTTAATAATAGCAGCATCTCTACTATTATTCATTGTTTTGATACGCTGAAGATGACGATTCGTTTATCAATAGCAGCTCTAAAATTGCCTCGCACCGTTGAGACTAAAACGAGATTTTTTTTTACTTTTTGTGTCGTTTTCATCTTTAGTATTGTTTCTAATTTTAAATTTAAAGCTTTTTGGAGGTTTATTGCCGTTCCGCCGTGTTCGAGTTTGTTTTAGACTGTCGAATAGCAATTAATTTCGATTTTATGACCGGTGAGCTATTATTGTTTCGCAGAAATGAATGGCTGGCTCTTTTCAAAACGAAAATTGCAAACGTTGTGCGGGTATTTGAACCCATTTATTTATCTTTGAGATTATTTTAGATGGAGTATATTCATTTTTATGTGCTTGTTACGTTTTAAATTCGATGGGGAGTCGCAAAATGAATGATATTGGTAAATGAAAATATCCAACAAAACTATAATTTATTTAAATTATACCATATATAGTTTTTGTAATCAATTAAAGTGTGGATGATAAATGAAATCTTGAAGAAGGCTAGGAGAAGCAATCATGCAAATTTATTGATAGGAAATAGAGGGCTAATTTGTTTAGATTAGATTTGGTTAGGACTATGGGACATGTAGCCTTCCATACCTAGACCTTTTCTCATCTATTGTGGATATCCCTGTCTATATTGCATTGTAGTGTATTGCAGCTTCCTTCTGATGATCCCTTTAAAAACTCTGGCCTGTCTTTGCCATGGTGAATTGTTTCATCATTTCTCAGTTTTTTTTTTATAGTTATTACTGGCTGTTTATGTGACACTATAGAAGTGTTTTAGGTCTAAAAGAGCCTTTGATGCTTCTGTTTGGGCTAGTAAATCAGCCTCTTCAATGTCCTTATATCCTCTGTGTCCTGGTACCCAGGCTAAGATTAGTCTTGACTACGCAGGTCTACTAGGGCTACGAAGAGTCCCATTCAAGCTTTGAATGTATATGCATGCAACTAAGTGCTTTTATCTCGGTGTGATTATTTTCCTTGCCTTAGCACTATATGTACCTACTCCTGCATCTTCATTAGTTTTAAAGCCGTATGTATACCAGGTGATTTCTCCGTAAAAAGGATGTTCTGTATTCCACGAGTGTCTCGTTTTTGAAAGCTCTAGTTTGGGAGTACTTCATCTGAAGGTATTTCTTAAATATTATTCTTAAAATAGAATTCTATTGAGTCTCTGAACGTCTTCGGGTCATCTTATCTTATTGAAATATGTTATAAATGTAGTACAGGTGCAAACAGATCCACAAATGCTAAACAGCATAGTTAATATTTATTTTTTATTTACGACCAATGGGAATAAAACTGCTCATGATAAGAGACACTGGAAATGTTTGGGTAAGGTAGGTATATATGTTCAACAGTTGATGCAAGAGGCTGCATTCTGATGATGACCTTATGGAATGAGACCATGTTAAGACAATGCAAGTAAAAACTAGTGGAAACAGAAACTGGCATTGACCAACAATTCAGCTCAACATATATTAGAGAGAAAGGAATTAGAACATGTTTTTTACTAACAGACTTACAGAGCTAAATACAAAATGAACTAAAATAAAAAGAATGCATTTTTCGCCTGTACCTCGAATATGTATAGACTTTATAAAATATTTTAAATAAATGAAAGATATAATTCTGTTCTACTGAATAGTTGTTTCACTAAAAGTAGATCCATTCTCACTTCCATTCACCTCCAGTCATAAAATATGAAACAATCAGACACATTCGTACGAATTTTACGAGGAATTCTCAAACGTCTACTTCCTCCGTGTGGTTCAACTATTTTATAAGGGCTGAATAAGGACCTCTTTTATTCCTGTCACACCTGAAACAACTGCAATGCCATTTGTCGGCAGACACTTCGCCGGTTTTATATCCCGACGTTTTATTGTCGAAAATAAAGTATATCTTTAGCATTAATTGCTAAAAAAACCATTTACGGTGGTACATTTTTTAACGGCTTTGGATTATTGGGTGTATACGCTTTTATCTAGATATAAATTTCAAACTCTTTTGGCGAAAAGGGGTAATTTAAAAGTTAGCACATATTTATTGCCTAGCTATTTAGTTTTACTATTCTGACAGTACAAGTTCGAAAGTTAATATTTTTTGGAAGAGTAGATAATATTCTTGTAAATAATTTCGATGTTTCTGTTTTATTATAATGTATCGACGTAAATGTAATAGATATGATAATTATAACGTAAATAAAAATAAAAACTTCAAAACAATATTATAATTATTTATTTACATTAACAATAGTCCATTTACTACAGGTTATGGGCCCAGGCAAAATTATTTTCGAGTCTCCTGTTTGTGATGAATGACGCAATCATCATCAAAAAGTTAAACCCAGTAATCTAATGTTGAGGTCCCTGAGAGATATTGAAATTTTCGATTGAAGATATTTATTTAAAGAAACGGTGACTGAAGAAGGTCATTAGTATTTTTTGGTTCACCCTTTAGAAGTGTTTAACTCGATATTCTTCTATTTTCGTATTTATGTATTTCCTATTAACTGCTTGATTCACTTCATGATTCATTCCTTTCTATATTTTTTCCATTTCTTTTCTATACCATACATTATTTTTTATATTATTTTCCATATTATTTTCTATATTCTTTTCTATATTCTTTTCTATATTCTTTTCTATATTCTTTTCTATATTCAATTCTATATTCGTTTCTATATTGCTTTTTATATTTTTGCTATTTTCTTCTCTACATTTTTCTCTATGTTCTTCTCTATATTATTTTCTACATTCTTTACTATATTCATACTATATCTATTCTAATTTTCACTCTTTTTCTAGTTTTAAGTAAACTATTTTTACTTTACTCATATTTTCCTAATATTTTTGGATCTTGTTTATCAATTCAGCTTTTCCTAAATGCTCATTCGTGTATCTTGTTGTGTGGGTTTGTTGCTCGAGCGTAGGTAACTATGGCAACAAAAAATTTGTTCATCTGGGTAACCTACATAACCACGCTCGATGTGTTCTCTATACAGTTACAATTTTACTTTATTCTTATAGAAGTAGCGGCCTGCTTTGCCCATAAAGGTGAACTTAAACATAAAATTTACGATACACGCACACCTCGCCGGTCATATTTCCCAAACCACACACATTTATAACGTTTATCTCTCGTCGTACGAAAACCAGACATGCACATCTAATGAAAATGCACCTAGAGGTCGAGACATTACATTTGCCTTGCATTTAAAGTATACAATTTATTTATTTATGTGCATAAATACGGAATGTCCCGTGAGAAGGATAGTTAAATTACCTATTTCTCTGATTTATCAAAACGTAATTAATTCCAGATGATTTATTATGGGGATGCAATCACTTCATAGAGAAAATGCATTTTGTATTACCATAAAATAATGAATGGAATGGAGTAAGGGTTATTTCGTCAAACTTTTTAATAGTAGAAAGAAAGCCACAAATATACTGAATTACGTTGAGTGTGAGGAAGTACAAAAATAACTTAAGGGACCTTGGTTCAAACAGAATAAGGTCAAAACTGGACTGGAAGTGCATACCAGCAAGTAAAAAATGATAAGATACTGAAAATGTCCACATACAAACCTATAAAAAATAAAATTACATTTACTAGCCCGAAAATCCTGAAAACAGGGACCTCCTACACAGGCTGAACTTAAAAACCAAGAAAGGACCCAGTGCTGTAATCTTTGGACCCAATTGGAAAACAACGATTTCGTTAAGTTCAGGTTCCAGGCTGAACTAATATTCGTACAACACTGTGCAAGAGAAATAGGCAAAAAAATGCCATCTACCTGATAGACAAGCCGCTCTAAAGGCAATTATCTCACCAGAAATCAAATTACGACTGGTGAGACATTGCCTAGAAAACCTGGAAGAGTTAAGTAGTCAAAACAAGGTGACTCTGGCATGGGTGCCAAGCCACGACGAATATCAGGGCATCAAACATTGGATGAAAAAAGATTCTCACGAATGCTGGAAGAACTGTCCAAGATTGAGAGAGATCAAATAGTTAATTAAGGAACCTTCAGCCAAGTTGACAAAAGGACCCATGGGATCAAAAACGACAAATCATTAGTATAACAGTAGCTCTTCTTACCGGACACTGTTGCCTAAGAAGGCAATGAGTACCAGCAATCCAGCAGAAGAAGCAATATTGCGCAGGTTCTGTAAAGAAGAAGAGAAAATATCAATCTACTTCCTATGTCAGTTGAAAGGCCTGGCTAAATCGAGGTTTCTAACACTAGGTAAAGAAAAGCTAGATACATGTAATTGGATGCGAGAGTCACTGTCAAAGCATTAAGTGTACTAAAAATGACCAAGCTAGATGACATATTCTATACAACGGAGTTTCTGAAAAGGGCGCGGTGGAGAAGAAGAAATAATGTCAAATTTCTTTCAAATCTAATGTAATTTAAAAGACATCTACATCAGAGGGAAGCCAAAAGGATAAGAATACAAAATAACAGTTAAGAAACAAATATTATGAAGATAAATGCACGCAGAGAAAGGTAAAACTTGAATGAGGAGTAACATGTCTAGGGAGTGTGGTAGGCGAGCAGAAATGGACTGAAGTTGGTGGAAAAGTAAGAAAACTAAAATAACGACCAGAATTTTACGTCTAAAAGAAAATATGGCTCTGTAGATAGATATATCAAAAGCAACATCAAAAGTATTCTTCTAAATGGAGCAAAAATTCTGAAGACTTTAAATATTTATAAAAAAAATAATTATTTAGAAGATCCATAGACATATTTTTGCCAAGCTATAATAGAGATGTACCAAAATAAATGTACAGGTATGAATAATAACAGCCTATAAGTAAAACAAGTGGATTAACCACAAACTGGAAAGAGAAGAAAACAACAAAACATGACAAACACTGTAGTAGGGTCCGATTAAAATACGTCATCATTTGGCAAAGTAATTAATTGGCTATCACCGCCTACTGGAGATTTAGTTAAGTGTTAATATTACAGGAATATAGTAAATATTTTTGTATACCTAACAACTTACTTATTTTGTATTTATTGATAGTTGTAGAAAATATGTATTCGAAATTCGAACTAATGGTTTTGACGTAGCGTAATAGGATCCTACAATGAGATTAAATTCCTTTGAAGATGAAAAATGCAACTTTTGGAAGTGAAGAAATAAATAAAGCATGGTTTATTTTTTTCTCCTATATTTTAGTCTTACTCAGGGTTCAATCAACAACTATACCATGTAATATGGTAGCTATTTCTGGACAATTAGGCGAGCTTATAATGATACCCAATTTTACCCTTATTTAGAGTGAGTTTACTCAATAACTTTTTTAATTTGTAACTTATATAACTTATAATAACTTTTAATTTGTAAGAAATTATGCCAGATGCGTTATCATTAACTATTTGTATCTACTCCCACTATTAAGGGGGACATTTTAAATAAAAAAACTAAAGGAAATTAATTTAATTGGTTTTCTAAATATTCCCACTTTTTCGTGTTCTCAAATCACTTGTGGAAACAGGAGGAGTTCTCATAAATGTCAGGAAATCTCTTTTTTCAACGGCAAAACAGAAAACGAAAATTGCATGTTTATTGAGTAATTATTCTTATATTATACGAACTTTGCGTCACTGGCACAAATAAAGACAAGCAAAGCTGCTTTCGGCATTAAACTATCTTTAGAGCTTATCTGCAATATTTAAGTAAACGTAATTTGTAAAAAAAAATTTAATTGTAACTTTTTCAAAAATATTTTATATTTTTTTATAGTATAGCCTCGTTAGCTTTTTAAATAGAGACCAATTATATCTGGATCGGGATATATATTTGTTTGCCTCTTTTTTTTTAGTAAAAACGTAATTCTAATTTAAGCTTTCAGTGACGTTTGTTAAGATCCTATTAATCAGAGTGGGCTCTCTCTTCCGATGCAGCAACATAAACTATAAATACTATATATACATAAAAAGATAATTCATTACAACGAATACACGCACTCTGTCATCGAGGCCTTGCGTTATTTTAGGTGATATTTGTTTATTGTTTCAATTAGCAACAGTTTACATTATCGTCCATATTTAAGCCCGTTCGTTGAACTTATTTTCTAAAGATAACAGAGGCGGAGAATCCTACGCAAACTATTACCAATATTTTTATCTGTATGAAACACGTTGTTGTTCATAACTTTAACTTGTTTAATAAAGAATTATTTTTTGTCACTATGATACATAAATTTACAAATAATTAATTGATACATTGAAGTAGCTGGTTAAACAAATAAAGTTAAATTTAAAATCACATTATCTTCTAATTATTCCACAGGTTGTTCTCCTTCTATTGCTAATTTTCTGTCTAATTACTAAGTACAGTTATTTATGTCGGGTATCTTATGGTAACAATCTCCATCAGTTGTTTTAAGATCCAAATATACCCAACCAAATGAATCGTGTTTTTCTTTTGTAAAAACGGTCTGCAAGCTGTCAGTTTGGTGACCCTTATTGTTGTGTGACAGACCTAATTAAAGAACATTCCCTTGTGAAATTCAAGGAAAGATGGGATGAAACAAGAAACTGCAAAGTTGCCAGGGAAATCTTAACTTATCCTGACAACACTGCAGCCAACAAATACTTGACTATGACTAGACAGAATCTGCGCCTAGTCACAGGCATTCTGACTGGTCATTGCCAAGCCCATATCGTGGGGCTGAAGATGAGACTATCGAGCATATTCTTTACGATTGCTTGACGCTCTGATATATTAGAATATTTGTGTTCGGTGAGTATCGGCTAACACCGGCCGATATAAGAGAAGCCACCTCTTGGCGACGTTGTCAACTACATTAAATCTGTAGGCTGGCTCACGAGCTAGGAGGTGCCTATCATCTTAGGAGGATGCACAATGAACATAATTACCCGTGGGGGGTAACCCACCCTCCACACGTTACAGATGTTTGTGAATACTATAAAACAATTGTTGAAATCATGCAGTTTTAATAGCAGAGTTCTTCTTGACCAAATAATCTATTTGGCTACACTAGTAATATGTGTAATTAAATTGTTCAATAATTTGATATTATCACCAAATATAAAATTCAAGATAATGCGTAATTCCAAAGAAAAATCACACTATTATGCTTGCTTATGAACAATCGGATCATGTCTGATATAATTAAAGTAATGTTCCACCATTTAAACGTTATTGGAGTTTTATAACAAGATCTTTCTATTTATCCCTATTAACGTTATTGCGTTATATGTATTATTAGCGTTATAACTATTAACGTGTTCCACAGAACCATTTAAATGGATTAAAGCTTTATTAACCAATAGAAAAGTTGCTGTTAAAGTAAGTACAGCTTTGTCTAACGTTTTTTCCAGGGTGTCTAAAGGCTCAGTAATTGGATCAATTTTGTACCTCTTCCCCTTTCTATCTAATCTGCCATTACAGTTTTTATGTTGATGAATTTATGAAAATTTTCTCTTATAACATAATTGTCCAACATATCGCGTTGGTGCTTCAAGTGACTTACACACCTAACCTTTCTAAATTCAGAATTTTACTTGTTGATAAAAACAATCCTCATTTTGCATATACTATTGGTAGCACAACGTCAAAGCAGTAACATTTCGAGTAGATCTGTGTGTAAACATTTCTGCTGACCTCCTTTGGAAATCCTCAAAAATGCGAAGAAAACCATAATTAGAAAGACTTTTAAATTAAATATAACCCATTAATCTGACAGATAAGATTAAAGGTCACGCCACATCAAAAGGTAACCGTCTTGCTTATTTACTGTCCAAGAAAACTGGCCCTTTGTTGTTATATTTTAATTATTTGTTTATACTTTTGATCCTACTGGATATAAGGAGGAATGTCAATGTGACTTAAGGTCAAATAAAGAATTATTCTTGTCAGTCTTAAAAAATACTCATTTTTTATAGATTCCACTAAATAGAACCAATAGACAATTGAGCTTCAAGACGGCAGTCAGCCACAAAATCTATAGTGACAGACCTAATTAAAGAACATTCTCTTACGAAATTCAAAGAAAGATGGGATAAAACAAGAAACTGTAGAGTGGCCAGAGAGCTTCTAAGTTATACTTACAACACTATAACAAACAAATACTTGACTATGACTAGACATAATCTACGCCTGGTCACAAACATTCTGACTGGCACCTCTGAAAAGCATCTCCATATATCATATCATGGGATTGTCAAAATCCGCACTTTGCAGGGGGTGCGAACAAGAATATAAGACCATCGAACATATCCTCTACGATTGCTCGACGCTCTCATTTATTAGAAGATTTGTGTTCGGCAAGTATCGGCTAACACCGTCCGATATAAGAGAAGCACCTCTTGGCGACATTGTCAATTACATTAAATCTGTAGGCTGGCTCACAAGCTAGAAGGTGTCTATCATCTTAGAAAGATGCACAATGGGTCTAGTGAGGCCTAAGTGCCGTGGGAGGGGGGTAAGCCACCCTCCACAAGTTACAGGCACAGATACAGAACCCATCGATCTGACCACCCAACTTTAACAGGGATATTAACCATTTTGAAAGTGTGGACAGATTTAGCAAGTAGGATTCTATTCGTCGCCCACTATTCTATTACGAAATACTTGAGAGACTACAATTACCCACTCCAACAGGAAGAAGAACCAGTGGTGACCTTATTCAGTGTTACCGAATACTTAACAATTCATTTACAATAAATATCTCACACATTATCAACCTAAACACTGACAAAAGGCTGCGTGATTACAGCCTTAGTAAAAGAAAGTTTTATAAATCTGAAAAGACGACACTTTCTGTTTTAGAGTCAATTTGTAATGCTTAATTATCTAGTTAAATATGTGCACACAAAAAATGTTTTACCTATTTGATATAATAGGCCATTCCTCTGCGTTTTTCCTTCGTGGAAAAACCAGTTTTTTTAACATCAAATTCTTTCATTATTTTTCCTGTTCTTGAAATATTTTGCGCGCTACTGAGCGTTAAAACCACCGTAAGTTTATAACAGTCTCGTTATCTCGAAATACAGTTTGCAATAATCTATTTTATGTTTGTTTTTGCTTTGAAAATTATGACTTTTCTAATGTGTCTTATCTTTGTACAACTTGATAATATAATTTGTGTACTCTTTGTGGATCTTTGAGGTACCTTTTGAAATATTTATTACATTAGGTCAGTGATATAGGACTTTTATTCTATAGAATAATGATCTCATTAAAAAGTAGGTGATTGTTTTGAGTTGACAAAATAAACTTTGTTTGAATAAAGATATATGTCAGAGCTATTTTAAATACTGGATGGAAACCAAATAATATATAATAAATTGCTATTCAGTATTGTATTTTTATTTAGTTTTTCTTGGCGAAATTTGAGGATATTTAGATTGTACTGATAACAGATATACGAGACGATTCTTCTAGAAACTTAGAAGGTTGCAGTTATAAGTTTAATACTTATTCCTTGTGCTTTGCAGGAGTACTTAATTCATTTTCAAATTCTTGAATAGTCTATAAACAGAAATTTAGAGACAGATGGTAATTGAACAGCGTTTTAATCGCTTTCCTCTTAAATAAATTTCAGGATATATTGTTCAAATCATTAGGTAGGGTATTTTAAAGATGAAAATTGAACGACTTTACCGAAAGTGTGAGTCTTGCACCTAGTAATGAGCAATGTTGAATCACCTGAATATAAAAAAGTAAGACATGATAGACTTTTAAGTCAATTAAATAGAGAGTGCATAACAATGGGTCCAGAATTAAACCCTGGTGAACTCCTATAATATTTCGTCGTTTAATATTGACTACTTTTTGAGTTTATTTTCATTGCCTGAGGACCATTACAAAGATGACAGACACTGGGATATTTTCTAACACTAATTCATGATTGAGGTAGTCGAAGACGTATTTTTTAATTTAGATAGAAAAATAATTTTAAGCTGTTAATGGTGTAGTTATTTCATTGAATATTTTTTTGATTAATTGTTTTAAGCAAATAGTAGAAAATCATTGAGAATAGCAATGACAAAAAAGAGGCAACTGATAGAATGAGAACTACTACAAAAAAATAATGTTTTTTTTTACTATCTTGTTCATACCCGTATATACATGTTTTTTAACCGCATAGTTACTTTTGCATGTAATTACGCCAGTTTGCACTTTAGTTTTTTATTATAAACTTTAATAGCTTCAATAAAATCTGCAGGCCTAACCTTGGAAATTTTAAATAGCACATGAACTCTGGGCAAGTTCACGTATACGTAAAATATACAATAAATGGATAATAAAATAAAAGATTCTATAAACAAACACTAGTGAGAATAATTACTGTGTATACAGAGCTCGGCTAAATTATGGAACAAATTCATTATTTTTAAACAATTTACTTTTAACAAAAATCCTAAAATGGGTCGATTTCTAATTTTAAATTTTGACTTTTTAAATGATATGCGAACATGGTAACGTCACCAGTTTTGACGTGGTGACGTAATTGTTAATTTCTTAAATTAAAATGTGGGTCTTGTAATACCTTAGTTGAAAGGTCATTTAATACTGTATTTAGTAATAGCATAGTTGGTCAGTTATTATTTTTACAGAGTGAACAAAAATTTATTTTATTTTTCAGTTTGAGAATTTGCTACTACTGGTAAAAATTATCAACAATAAGCTGTTGTAGTTCAATATTTTAGGTGTCACACCCGGTATTTAATAAACTTTATCTTTTAATAAAAAAAGGACAAAGCTAAAGAAATACAAAAAACACAACAGCAATTAATCGTCAAAAATCAAGTTGCTATTGATCGATAAAAATCAAGTTGCCTGTCTAATGTCAATTTAAATATCAGTTGACGTTTTGACAGATACAGCAAATTTGAAGTAAAAAAGTTTTAGAAGTAAATTATGGCTACTTTTAGTGAAACATAACGCAGAGAAATTTTAATTTTTATAGGATGTGGAGATAAAATAAGAACTCAGCAACAGGTATGCGATTTGTTTAATGCAAAGTATCCAGATAGACCTATCAGTCGATCAACAGTCAGTGAAATTGAGAAAAAATTTAATGGAACTGGTCGTATTAAAAATATCCAAAATGCTGAACGTCCTAAGGTATTAGAAAACGTGAATCTTGTTGGTCTATTAAGTGTTAAAGATAATCCCCATAATACTTCACGCCAAATTGCAGCGCACACAGCCATATCTCAACGGTCGGTATTACATATTCTAAAAGATGAAAAGTACCATCCGTACAAAATTCCGTCACATCAAGAACTCAACGAAGATGATCCCGATCGCCGATGCAGTTTTGTGACATTCTCCAGGATTTATATAACCGCAATCTACGTTTTATTATACAAATTATGTTTTCTGTTGGGTCTACTGTTTGCCTAAATGGTCTGTCAAACGTCAAAATTGCTGATACTGGAGTAAGGATAATCCTCACTAGATGACTGAAGGTCATACTCAACAACATCAGAAAAATAATGTCTGGGCGGGAATAATTAATGACACAATTATGGGTCCCTATTTTTTTCAAGAAAATCTTATAGGGGAACGTGATCTGCAATTTCTGCGTTTCCGATAACCCTAACCTACCAGTATCTGGTTACAACAAGATGGTAGACCCCTCATTATGCACGTGATGAAGTTGAACTAGTGTTTTTCTGGGAGATGGTTTGATAGACAAGGATCAATAGAGGAGCCTTATGGGGTTATATAAAATCAAAGGTTCACTGCAAAATCTACAAGAGTTGTAAGACCGAATTTAGAGACGAAGTTAATAGAATTACTCTGGAAGTTATTCTTAATGTGCAAGAAGAATATGTTCGTCGATTTGCTTATTGTCAAGAGACTGGTGGATGGCATCTTGAGCATTTCATTTAGCTGAAAAGTATTATTAGGTATTAATTAATTTAATATTGCAGTTCGTTTATTGTAAAATTATTCTCTGATTAAATTAAATTACTTTTTATTTTCTCTGTATAAGCATTAGTCAGTTAAGTACGATACTACTGAATGATTTATTACAAGACCCACATTTCAGTTACGAAATATACATAAAGATGGTTTTGAGATTCAAAAGGAAAAGTCACAGGGTGACAAAGGCAAATATGACGTTTTAAAATGTGCTGGGTTTTTGCTGATAATTCCGTTTAAAATTTTGAATAGCATTTTTATTATGCAGTGACTTTGACACGATTTAGTATGAAATAAATATCTAAAAACACTTATAATGCTATGAGAAGCCCTTCAAAAAAAAATTCAGATCGCCCTGGAGCCTTTAAACACAATAGTATCCGAATACTAATCCCTATAATAAAGCAACGAAACAACACGATGCCGAGGATTACAGGATAGTCAGAATTTGATTAGTGCCTGAATTCTCGCTGATGCCTCTTCCTTGCTGGCGCTATTGTCAAAGGATTATGCAGAAAACCCTTAATTAATCTGGGAAGGGCACGTTTCTTTCGAATCGTCAGGACCTGCTGCTGGCGCTGTCGGTTTTTAGGTTGTTTAAAATTAGAAATTCGAGATGAGGGGTGTAATAAGAGACGGCTTGAAAAATGTGGCTGCCTCTTTTGTGTCGACTAAAATTTTTGATGCATAATAAAAATAAAAGTTTTACCACCTGCCAAACCAATTTGGTAGCACCTCGACAAACGTCTTAATAATTTATTCATATTAATACCTCTGCTGTAGCAAAAGTTTCAGTAAGATTTCAACGACATAAGTGGAATAAAATATTGAAATGTCTGTTAAACTTAAACTACCTTTGATATTCTTAACTAAGCCAAAAAGTTTTGATGTTTACATGATATAGGAGTTGTTCTTCATAGGGTGAATTTGGAAAGTCTGATCAAATCTATTGTTCCAAGATCTGGTTAAAAATATCAAAGAGCATAGAAACGTTTTTTTACTGCTTCTTGTTCTAAAATCGTTGAATTTCATTTACTAGTACAGATGTAAAGTTGGATGGCATGCCATAGCTTATTTGCAGTCTGTACATATTATTTTTTAAATTTGGTCTCTTTAAGTGTTTCGTCAATAGGACTTATAAACCATACTCACTCAGGCTTTCTCTCATTAAATTCTTTTGTATGCAACGGCCAACGGGCGGCGGGCCGTAGATTTTGCAGGCCGGTCTTAGGGTATCATTTACCGTTCTGCTAATGCTGCATCAATAAGCTGTGCGACATTTCATGCATTATTTCCTAATCCTTCTTTTGAGCTGATCCCACAAGTGTTCGATAGGATTTAGGTTTGCTGAACATACAGGCCAGTCTGACACTGTGACATCTTTCGTTTTAAGACATTTTCTAGCCAATCTGCTAGTATCGGGAGGTGAATTATCATGCATGAAGATAAATTATCCACAGTTGCAGCTCTCCAAAGCCTAACGGTTGGTTCCATTACTAAATCAACATACTTCCGGTCGGTTAAAATTTGTTTAAGTAGTAACAATGGAGTTTTTGCTTCAAGGAAAATACCCCCCAAAATATTAGTTTCTCCTTGATATCTTGGGACATATCTGGCAGCCTAGAGTCTCGCTCGTCTTCCTGGAGCGTTGAGAACTCAAATTCGATGATCATCTGATTTTAGGCCAATTATGTTCTCATTCGAAAAAAGAATATTTCTCAATTCTCAATTGTACAGTTTTGGTTTCAACTGAAATGTTTACACTTGTAGCTTGCATACGTTGTCGCTGCTGCTCTGAATGAGAAACACTGGGATTTATTCTAATAATTTGGCACACAAAGCGCTCCTGTTGTTCAGTTGTGACTCGTTGACGAATTTTTCTGGGTCTGTTCTTGAGAATTCCCAGTTCCGAATACCTTCCATATGTTTTCGATACAACACCCTGGATAACGCCTACTACAATGAGAGCAATAAATCTTACCCTCTCCACATCTGTTAGTTCAATTTAAGGCATTTTTTTTGTTTCTTTGAACCGAAATAAAATTACCAGAAAATCGTAATTTTACTACTGAACACAAAATTCACAAGATAGTAAATCGCAGCAGCCATTTCTTCTTTATTATCATGTTTGTTTAGAAAAAAAGCCTTACCTTAAAGTTGGATACCAAATGTTTTCCTTACAAAAAATTTATTCAGAAATATAGAGTGATTCCATATAAGTTTGATTGTGTGTATTCTAGTACATGCTAAGCTAGACATTTTTCACATCGATACTACATTAGTGGCTTTAAAAACAATTGAGAGAGCCTATTAATTTTTCTTTAGTATCTTTTTACTGTGGGACTGTAGGGATACATTCCACAATTTTGTAGAAAGAATTGGGGCTTTTATTTTCACATTTCTCTAGTCTTGCATCAAGACATAACGAGGTATTTAACTGCTACAGCTCATGGAATCTGTAAACTTTATATGCATAGACATTAAACCTAAATCTTTTTTAACTTTTAACCTAGATCTCATTATTTGAAATTGTTCATGTTAATATAAATTAATTGAAAAGTAGTATACAGAAAATCTTTATCAAATAAAATGTTTAACCTAAATCTTCCATTATTTAAAATTTCACTTAGTTTTAGTATAATTATTAATTTTATTTTATTTTCAGCCTCTTCATGCAATATCATCAGCAAATGTTACTGTATTATTTATTTGTTTATGGTCAGTATTAGCTAAGGCTTCCTCCTTGTCGAACTTTTTTTTATATTATGAGTGGTTATGATAGTTAATAATGGTTTATTTTTCTACATTTACTTTCTTTCTGTAGGATATTTTTTGTCATATTGATTTAGAATCCATCCATGTTAGGAATAAAACCAGTATCTAGGCAACGGTCCGGCTTTTCAGTTTCACTTATTGTGTATCGATATCTGCAGTCAAGCTAGGCCGAGCGCAGTTAATAGTTGATGGGTGAAAGTCGGCGTACGTCAGAACAAATTACTCTGTTGGATGCATACCACAGCGGGAAGGCGTTATATCAATAGGTATGAGGGTACCTTGTTGTCAAAAATAGGCCGACGTTATTATTTAAAAAAAAAACAGTATCATTTTAACAGGTTATTAATGAAGCAAAACTTTAGCCTATTTATTCGTTCATGTTTTTCTAAAAAACATTTATAAAGTCGATTGAAGATGTACACAATGTTCTTCTATTGATATTTTTAAATATCAAAAATAAAATAACAGTCTAAAATATTGCCCAACTATATTAGAGACTCATTCAAATTTACCCATGTTTACCTTTACAAGTATGTTTACAGATCATTTGTAAATTAAACGCTAAGATTATAGCTGAACTCTAAGATTTATAGCATTATTTGGCATCATTGCTTAGGTGGCTATGTATTTACTAGTGAAGAAATTATGTAAAACAATTATCTTGAATTTAAAGTAATATGTACTTACTTTTTCATTAATATTAATTTAAAAGTAAAATTTTTTATCAAAAATTATTAAAAAAAAAGTTTTGTGCAGAAAAAGAGAGCACAAAATCTCCCGGATTTTATTTACGAAAATTTACGGACATTTAGAGTAGGTACGACTCTATTCTACTTTCGACTATCTTATTTATCCTAATACCCTGCCGAATCGGGTTTTTAAGCGGCTTTATGTAATCCAGTCGTTCGCAAGTCACCACCTCTAAAAATTAAGTCGGAATCTTTCCTCCGTGCGCGCTCGAGAGATCCGTTTTTCTTGTACCCAAATGGGGAATTATTTGTATGCATTTTATTTCAGCTCTCGAGCCCGGATAAAATTTCACGGCGCCCTAACTTCGGATGGATTTTACAAAAATAAATTTGCTGAAGTAGTAGGATTAAGTAAAGGATTTCGTTATTTTCGGAAGAGGTCGCCGATTCCGTTTTGGAACAATTTAGATTTGAGCATAAAGTGTAAAATTATTTCGAAAGTATTACGGGGGCGGCTTCTTTCTGAAATAAGCTTTAATGGCGTCATGTGGTGTCTTTCGTATTTTATTTTGTGTGGTGATTACAGTTCGTAGAGTCATTTTGTATTTCTTTCCATTTTAAACTTCTATTTTTTATATCATAAATCCAAGTTTTTTTCATCTTCTTCGTCTTATTCTGTTTAGTTTTTCCAGTTTTCTGTTTTTAAATACCGATCTTATTTGTCTATTTTTATGCTTTCTTATAATATGCGACGCAGATAACCTGTTTTTTCGTTTAGTATTTTTGGTACTTTAATGTTATCACTGGTAAAAATAATAATAATAATAATAATTACTTCAGATATATCCGAAATAGTGTCTTAGCATATCTTATAAAATTTGTATTAGCATTAATATTATCAAAATCATTTGTATAAAACAATAATGATTTGCCACATAAAAATGTAAACAATTTGGTCTCTTAGTTGTAATGTCTTTGAGAATATTCGTGGATTCAATCATCTCAAGGAGCTTTTCATAGTTAACAGTGCTAGTTCTAGGGGGTACATAAATATTTACAATTATCAGTCTTAATATGGGATATAGAGTACACTCGCAGTTTCTGTTTTTTTGCCTCGGTGTATCTTTGACTATGAGCTTTGTAGCTATAACATATTCTACGAGATTTTGGCATCACTGATTAATAATCCAGCAAATTTTCTTTATTTTGTTCATCGTCCTCTTCTTTGTCAGTGTCTTTTTTTCTTCCAGGCATATCCTCATTTTTGATTCTCAGTTATTTCTTTCTCTTCTCTTCTCTTTTTGTTATTATGTCAGAATTAGTAAGTTGTTCTTCTTGTGATTGTTGGTGGAACATAGAACATACTTGAGAAAGCGCAGAGAATCCGATGTTTATAGAATAGAATAGAATAGAAAAAGAGTAACTGTTCCAGGATAGATCTTTGTAGGACACACATAATGACTGTTTGATATGTTAATTTTACAGTACACGTACTTTTGAAGACGCAATATTTTCATACTGTTTTTAGTCACTCAAAAACGAATTTTCTCTGGATAAAATTACACGTACACAAAAAAAAGTCACTAACCGTTAGCGAACTTTTACTTACCGCAAATAAAAAGTTGTATACTATATGAAACAGGTAAAATGCTTACTTATAGTAAGTAAAACAAGAATTCTGAAATTAGTCACCTTTGGTTTGTTGAACAGTTTAATTAGTTTCTAGATGACCTACAGTTAGTGAACTATTTACTTGTGGTTAGTGTACATTAGTTTCTTACTATAGATACATTCTACGCTACTAATTTTGGTTTATTTGCCGCTAGTTAACTGTTTTATTGTGATAAGTGATTTTTGTTTTAGTGGGTGGTATATATGTATTTATGATCTTGAATTATTTATAGACTTTAATAAATTATTTATCATTATTATTATTAGTATGTAGAAAGTACTAGATTTTGTAAACCTTTATTGGTGCCCTAATAAGCTATAGGCTATAGGTACTAATGGAATTTATAAAAATTTGAGTATTCAGGTGTTTTAAAATAATATCAATTGCTACAAAAATATAAAAAAGGATAATGTAAAAAGATTAAAAAATATTACAGTCAAAAATACACGATTGATGTATCAAAAAATATATAAGGTACTTACATAATAATACCGACAAATGAAAACAATAATAACCATCCTTACCCTGCACAAACTCTGTTTCTGGGGTTAACATTCACTCGTATGGGGGTGAATAGAGATACTGTTATTATTATAATACTTAAAATTGCACAATTTTTAATACACTTATAAATACTTATCACAAAAACCCTCTACGCTACATGAAAAAGGTACGAAAGAAAATGTAAAAATAATAACAAGTTAAGGCAAATAAGTACTGAAATTAATAGACTCTTAGTTCGTTGATGTTTCGGTTGTGATCGGGACTTACTGTATTGAAGTAGTCGCTAGCCGTAGGTGAATAATTTCTAACCATAAGTAAAAGTTAATAAATTGTAAATATGTGATTTTGTGGTTATTAAAGCAGAAATAGTACTTATTTATCGTAGGCAAAGTGATGCCTAAGTTAAGTTAACTGTTTACTAGGGGTTATTAAAAAACTTCATTTTAGGAAACTTGTTTACTTGTGACAGAAATACATGTTTAGAAACATACTTTTATTTATTTTTTGAAATAGTTAAAAAAATAACTATGGCAATCGTATTTTTTTCAAGTAAATTATTTATTTATTTTCATGTAGAAACTAGTGAAAAGCTGGCCATTAGTAGTGGAAAAACACAGATGATCTTCCCAGCAGGAAATCATGTTGATATTCTTAAAAACTATTATTTTTATAAACAGTTATACATTTACTGGATTTTAGAAACTTAGGAAAGCATATTTATAGAGAAAGATAATCAAAGAAGATATTTTAAAAGTGATTAGATGCAGTGGCGGCTTGTGGGCACTAGCGGCAGTGGGGCGCACACTGGAAAGGAATCCCGGGATTCGTTTTTCCCTAAGGAAAACAAGTTCTCCGCTTAATGAAAATTAAATATAGTTCAAAAGAATCAATTGGGGCAATAACGATTTCTGAATGTGACTACAGGGAGCTAAATGTGACCACTTAAAATGCATTTAACTATGTATGTGGCTATTTAATTAAAAAATCATTACATATCAACTCTTGCGAAATTTGCGTAAATTTCTCAGAAGAATGCAACTTGTTAACGCATTTTAAAGCATACGACTCTGAAGAAAAGGTGTTTGGCAATTTAAAATCTCCCAGCGAAAAATATCTCTTTTATATTTTCAAATTAGAAAAAATATTTATATCTTTATTTGATAGTTTGTCAACTAAGCCTGGAATTTCCAACGCATACCTTTTTGAGATGAGCAAAATAGAATTTGGTCATCCTTGCCAACAATTTGCGAAAATGTACACCATTAAATTATTTATAAGACTCTTAAATATGCAAACAAAGATTTGAAATCCTCGAAAAAATCAGACAAAACCAAAATAAAAATTAAAATTTTGTCCCATTTATAAATATTATTGATTTTTTTCATCATATTTTTGACTGCTTTATAAAAAAAAGTTATTTTTCATTTTAGTTTTATTTCTTAACTATTCCAATGGTCCAACTAATGTTTTTTCGTAATCACAATAAATAAATTATTATCATGGTCCAACAAACGCGCACCCTAAGCTGAAACCGGCATCGCCTTTGTGAGGGAGCCGGTAAAGATGCCGCTGCGTACATTCGTATCTGGTCTAGGTAATGTGTGCCATGGGTACAGCACGTCACGATGAGGACAGCGCCCCGCTTGTGGCGTATAACCCATCGCATGTGTTCATCTCTTGCTAAGCGATATTGTCATTGTCCTTGTTTTTCGCATCATAATGAGAGAGAAAACAACAGAGGGACACAGTTACTGTGCTCTGTGCCCATCTTCCACTTAATTTCGGAATTCCCGGAACGCCGCTCAACACCCGGTCGTCCAGTGTCGTGCCAACGCGGTTTGCTCTGAATATTAGATAAAATAATAAAAGGTATTATATAAAATATGTAAGTTATTATTTTTTTTTATTATTATTATTATTATACTAGGGCACGTGCCCAAGTGCCCTTACGGGCAAACCGCCACTGATTAGATGAAACCTAAAACTTTCTTAATAACAAAAGTAAGTATTTCATCTGGATAAGAAGCTGCTTTATTTTTTAGCATTAATTTATGTAACTCATCATCTAAAAATGGAGACAAAAATAGGAAACTTTGGATGCGGTTTTTGAAAGCTGTAACTCCAATAACTAGACTGCGATTTGATTGTGACAACAAGTTTATGTGGTGCTGACTGACATTTTTAAGACGAAAACTAAAAAGAAGAAGAGTAACTAGACAAACTGCACTAATTAAAGATTGTAATTTAGTATCGATAAATCACAAATTGAAATCAGAAAAATCTGTTTATCTGAAAAATAGGTAGCTAAAATAATTTAAAAATTTGAAAGCAAATCTTAAAGATCTCCCTCCGAATTATTAAGACCATCCCCTAACTCCACATACTTGGAGATTTGAAAAAAAATAACCTGTCAGCGTAGGATTCGAACCCAGGCATTTTTGTTCTGAACACAAATGCCCTACCACATTAAGCTGCCAGCTTGGAATCTCGACAGTCAATGTAGCGATAGTGTACAGAATATCTGGGTTCGAATCTCACCGCTGACAGGCATTTTTTCAAATCTCCAAGTGTGTTTTCACCTTTGGGGTTCGGGGACGGTCTAAATAATTCGTAGTAGGATTTTTGATATTTGCTTACGAATTTTAAAATTATAGATGTCCGGATTCGAATCCCAGAGATGACAGGCTTTTCTTCAAATCTGCAAGTATGTGTTTTTACCTTTGGAGTTCGAAGATGGTCTTAATAAATCGTACGGGGATTTTTGATATTTGCATTTAAATTTTCAATTTATTTTAGATATTAGTTTTCTCACATAGATGGTGAGTAACTAACACCTCCATGATCTCCTGTAATTTTGGAATCACGAATTATACTTAAATTACTAGAATGATGCGTAAACCTCTGTTCAAAATTTGTACACCTAATTATCTTTTTCTTTCAAATTCCATCTATTTTTCGACAATTCCCTGTAAAGCACAAACATTTATAAAAAATTCTCAAGAAGTTATTTCCTTTATATACTACAGCATTTTAAAATTTATCAAAACAAAATAATAGACAAAAATATTAAATAAATAACATTCTTATATTAGTTACAATGTTAAAAAACTGCTTTAAATATTCCCTTCAATAAAATTTTCGGTAGAATGCAATTTTAAAAACATTTTCGGAATTTAAAAACTTCAAATGAAATATTTACAGCCGAAATTATGCGCCGTTTTCTATCCAGAAACAAAGGCACTCAATAGTCTGGAAATAATAAAAGAGAATTTTCCATTTTACATTAACCATACATAATAACATCCAAGGCGCATTCAATGACAACAGAAATAAAACAACACAAAAATAATCTTGAAGAGACATTATTCTCCTAGTATACAATCAAAAGCATGAGGATCACTTCAAGCTCATAGGTTTCGAGGTATACAACAAAATTCTTGAAGGTGAACTAAACTGTCGTTTAGATAAAGTGATGTGTTGAAAGAGAATGTCATGAAGGTAAAATTCCTTCTTCTGTGGTGTTGTCCATGCAATTTTATTTAGTTTTCTTATTTACTCCTTCTAGAAAAGGCAATCTGCAATTTTGTTTGATTCACACTTTGCTTTATAATAGACTAGAAAATGTACTTTGCAAATTATTTGGTTTGACAATAATCAAAATTATTGAAATTCTATTCAGGGCCGCCGAGAGCCAGGTCTGGTCCCGGAACAATTTTCCGGGTTGGGCCGCCCGACAGAAAGAAAAGGTCTTTAAGCAAAAACTTCTCTACTTTAGTAAAATCTCTAAAAAAAAAAGGTCCTTTCTCTTGTGCTCTTGTGACGAACTTCAAAAAAAAAATAAAAGACGTCGTGCTGGCCCCCCTTATGCCGCTGCCGGGCCCCTACTTGAACCCGGGTCCCAGGAATTTATCCCGGCTACCCCAAGATATTTTAGAATGCTTATCTTATTCTGACCTCAGAGAAATCGAGACAGAAGTACCTCAGGGTAGTGTACTAGGTCTAATAGTCTACTTGCTGTATACCAGATATATTTCTAATCTAGGCGCAATACTATCGCAAGATTTTCTGATGATACTTCAATCCTGGATGTTAAAAAGTATGAAGTAGATGTAAACAAAAAATTGCAAAAATCTATTGAGCGGACAAAAAGGTGGCGAATTAAATTGAAAAAAGGCAAATCTGTCTACAACTTTAACAATAAGCAAAATCAATATATTCCCATTATGCCACCTATGCCAGTTCAGCAAAATATCTGGATATGACACTTGATAATAGATTTTTTTAGATAAAATACAAAATAATGGAAAATTATCCATACATAACAAATTGTTCTTTTAGAGCCAGATGGTAAAACTCGTCTGGATGTATAGTATCCAGCTTAGGGACTGTGCCAGTAAAAGTAATGGAACATCATTGATGTACACTAATGCTGTCCGTATAAACCACTGTTGATAGTCAGGAGCAACATTTGAAGATTGTCAAAATCACTTGGGGTATTTAAACCACACGTAAGAAGTACAAAGGAAGTACGAAAGATGTACAGGAAAGTACGAAGGGAGTAGGGGAAGTATGTATGAAGTTTGGAAAGTATGAAACTTTTGAGAAGTAATGTGCAAAATTTTGGGCAGCTATTTACCCCTCGGGTTTAATTCATTTGAAAGAACTCCATATTGTCCAACAAGAATAATAAAAGATAATTTACTATTACTTTAGAAGAATGTCCTGCAATACAATGATGTCGATATCCTAGAGTGGTCAGCAAACTCACCCGATTTCAATCTTACTAAGAATATATAAACTTAGAAATCCTGTTAAAGGTAGAATAAACCTACCAAAAACTTTTAAACAAATACTTGAAACTCTTTTTGAGGGATGGAATATAATTTCCCAATGTTTCATTTAAAGGATAGGAGATCTAAAGTTATGAGTCACGTCATTATTCATATGGAAGTTCCTTTATTCTTCTTAAACATGCTCTTTCTCTAAAATATTTCCAATTTGCTGATTTTTGGACATTTAGGAAAATATGTTATAATGCATATTCTCATCGCAACCCACCACTGTAGTAATATTAGTATGTTTTGCGATCCCAGCGATCTAGAAATGAACATCTTCAAAGAAAAAAACTGCAACTTTATGAGGAGCGGAGCCGTAATCAAATAGCAGACATCGAAATCGAATCCCATTTGTAAATATGTCCTTTTTTCCGCACCGCGATCACTATTTTTCTCGTACACAATCAAATAGCAAGAACGGGCGGGATCCCAGAGCCTCTCCAGACTTCTGGAGAGGTCGCCGGAGATTAAAGAGATCCAGAGTTGTTGACAACTTTCAATCAATAACACAAGAAAATACATTAGCTAATGGACAAAAAAGTTCGCCGGCAAATATCGAATAAGTCGCCCGCCTGATAAAAGTCACTTTAAAAAAGACGAAGCAGCCAAAAAAATATGTGTATAAAACGATTAAAGAACTATTTATGATAATGGAAGTTTGGACTCTTTTTGCCGGAGGAAATTTGTTGCCGTGAATTTCGCTTTGTGTATCGGTTATCTGGAGGTCCTTTAGGTGCCTGATATTCGGAAAGTTTTTGTGACGTGGCGATAACGGCTTTTTGCCGGTTTAGTACTGTTTGAATCTGATGTCTAGATTTTCAGGAAATTACATTTCTTGGTTTATATTTATTTACTTGCCATATCTGTTGATTACGGGAAAACTAAACACGGGCAAAGAGGGAGAATGAGAATAAGCGGGTATGAAACAAATTGGTTATCTTTAGTTAGGAAATACGGATAAAGAACATTTTTTTCACAAAATTTCCAAATTATGCGGGCCATTAGCACATTAGGAAATATTAACAGGTACAACGTAATATATTTTGTCGCTTAATTTATGGTTTTAATTGTAGATATATCTTTCCTAATAACTTATTAAAATTAATTAAAAATTGACTGGCCAGTTGGTTTTGAAACTAGTGCCAAATAGCTATCCGTAAACTAGCATGTCTCAACATAACAGGAGCCATGAAAACAACACCGACTAGAGCCATGGAAGTAATTCTTAGTCTCACTCCACTTGATATTTACATCAAGGAGGTTGCTCTGACGACAATGACACGCCTCCGCACGGTCGGAATAGAAGCTGATGTAGGATCTGGTGAGGCGAGACGTCACTTTTGGCAGGAGGCGCTGGATACGTTCCCACTGCTTCAAGCGAACATGGACTCCATCTCACAAAAACATATCTTTCATAAGCCATATAAAGTTATAATAGAACAAACAGAAGAGCCAGAAGTGGCAGGTACGATTCATATCTACACCGACGGTTTTAAAACAAAACAAGGCTCACGATGTGGAATATATTACAGATTCTTAAACATAAACATAAAATGGGCTGTGAGCAATAGTGCCAGTGTAGTTCAAACAGAGCTAGGATTCTCATAGCAGCAAAAGAAATAACCAGAAACAATATCACTGGATGGAACATGCTCATCTATACAGCTAGCATACAAGCACTACTCACCCTGAACAGACCACGAATTTATTCAGGGTTAGTACTAGAATAACACGAAGCTTTGGCCGAAGTATCCATCAACAACGTGGTCACCTTAAGATGGATTAAAGGTCACGCCACCGTCTTGCTGATTCACTAGCCAAGAAAGCAGCCAACCAAATACTTTTTGGATCTGGCCTGACAAAATCGGTAGTGACAGACCTAATCAAAGAACATTCCCTTGTGAAATTCAAGGAAAGATGGGATGAAACAAGAAACTGGAGATTTGCCAGGGAGCTCTTAAGTTATCCTGACAATACTGCAGCAAACAAATACTTGACTATGACTAGACAGAATCTGAGCCTAGTCACAGGCATTCTGACTGGTCATTGCCAAGTACGAAAGCATCTCCATATTATGGGGCTGTCAGAATCCGCACTCTGCAGAGAGTGCGAACAAGAAGATGAGACCATCGAGCATATCCTTTATTGCTCGACGCTCTCATTTATTAAAAATATCGGCTAACATCGGCCGATATAAGAGAAGCACCTCTTGGCGACGTTGTCAACTACATTAAATCTGTAGGTTGGCTCACGAGCTAGGAGGTGCCTATCTTCTCAGGAGGATGCACAATGGGCCTAATAAGGCCTAAGTGCCGTGGGGTAACCCACCCTCAACACATTACAGATATTGCCAAATAGAAATACATACAGACACATATCTTTCCCAATAATTAAAAAGGCGACTTAAAGTGTATAAAAAAGGAAATAACATGTTACTATACTCTTAGGGTTTCATTTTGGGTCCACTGATTTTTCTACTCTAACTTCATGATGTCATCTATACGGGAGTCGTTAAAAAAAACATTTTTTCAAAAATATCAAAAATAAGATACATTGCTAAACAAATATAAATCCGGACCTGAACTTGTGTATGAAAATTTACTCTAAATAATAAGTCTATGTTTTTAAATCTTTTTTTGATTAGAAATCACGATTCAATTGTGTACCGGTTATTATAATTCAGTCGAGTGTGATTTCAGTAGCGCGTTTATCTAAATTAGTGAATAATAGTTTTAAATTAAACATGAAGTACTTTTAGAAGAACACATTTTAAATGTAAATTGTATCTCTTTCACGTTCAACATGTTTAAGCACTATAAAGTATATGCTCAGCAGAGTTTAATTTTGTAAATGGTTCTGAAAACAGCATAAATGTGATCAACATTTTTCAACGAAAGGACTGCACATTATTTAAGTTAGACAGGACCCTATTGGATACATTTTGAAATACATTACTGTAAGTTTATTACTTTTGAGTATTATTGAAAAGGTTATTAGAAGTTGATTATTTTACTGACTTCCATACACAGTTAAAACAGTATCAATTTTGAGTAAGCACTGATCTACTGATTCTATACAGTGTATCCGAAATTGGACACTTTTTTTAATGGAGAACATATTTGTAAAATAAAATTTAAATTGTCCTTTGTTTTCGAGTAACCTATTGTAACTTTAATATAGCATACAATGGAGTTCGTAGAAAAATTTAAGTGTAAAACATTTTTTTGAAGTTAAAGAACAATTTGCCAGCACCTCAGTTTAGTAATGTTTGCGAGTAATTTTTTTTGTCACTCGTAAAATGATAAACTATCTCAAATCTATAAATAATATATTTATTTACTTTGTCTATCAAACAAACTTTAATTGCTCATTGACTAACTCAATTGGTAAATTATTTCCTAACACAATTATATCTACATATTTGTTAACCACTCAAAATTGTTCAATAAACTGTCAAAGTTTCAACGAAGTGACCGTTTGCCAATAATGCTTTTAACCATAATTATTGGTCTTTACTTCCATTAGTGATCAAGTTGCGATAGTCCTTGGGATATACGTAAATTTTATTAAAAATTTTCCATTTCACACCGTTATAGAAAGATAAATGAAAAATGCGTCAGTAAGATCCGAAGACTAAATTTAAAAATAAAGTTCAAAACATCCAATGGTGAAAAATTATTTGTAGAAACATTCCTAAGCTTTTCTATTGTAATAAATAATATAATAAATTTAATCCCATATTGAAATCTGTCAAAGTGTAAGCTTAAATATTTTTTTATACTTCTAGAAGAATTTTTATACTTACTGACGTGTCTGTATATTCTTTGACTATTTTTTATACTTCTAGATGAGCTTTATTATTTCTTGACGAGTTTTTATACTATTTTTTTTTTGTGTGTGTGTCATCGGCTTCAACTGCTAAGGTTATTTCGCCTCGTGTTCTGTGTAGGCTTTGTTACTGTTTCCCAGCGCCACTTTAGGAACAACACTGTTAATTAGAACCCAACAGTGAATGGTCGAGTGGGGAATCCTACCAAGGCATCAGAATTAATTTTAAATAATTAAATTAAATGAAAAAATTCCGGCCAACGGTGCGATTCGAACCTGGGACCCTTGGATCCACAGGCAAAGGCTCTACCACTGAGCCACCCACCCCCCTTTTATACTCTTATCAAAGGTTTTAAACTCATTAATGATTTTTATACTTATAGACGAGTTTTTGTGTTTCTGGACAAAGTTCTGTACTTATTGATGAGTTTTTATGCTTTTTGACGAGTTTTTTTTTTATGAGAAGTTTTTATATACTACATAAATTTTTATACTTAATTATGTGTTTGTATATTTATTCATTAGCATTTATACTTATGGATGAGGTTTAAATAATTCTAGACATTTTTTTTGAAGCTAGAAGAATTTTTATACTTAAATAATTTTTAAACTTTTTAAAAAGTTTTTTATACTTCTAGAAGAATTTTTATACTTACTGACGTGTCTGTATATTATTTGACTATTTTTTATACGTCTAGATGAGCTTTAATATTTCTTGAAGAATTTTTTTTTTTACTTTTTGACAGTTTTGACAGATTTGACTCTTATATGAGTTTGTATACTCATTAATGATTTTTATACTTATTCACTAATTTTTGTGTTTCTGGACAAGGTTCTGTACTGATTGATGAGTTTTTAATGCTTTTTGACGAGTTTTTTCTTTTTTTAGTTTTTATATACTAGATAAATTTTTATACTTAATTATGTGTTTGTATATTTATTCATTAACATTTATACTGGATGAGGTTGAATAATTCTTGACAATTTTTTTTTTGATGAGTATTTATACTGTCAGAAGAATTTTTATACTTATTGAAAATGTTTGATATTTATTGGCGAGATTTTATTCTTATAGACGAGTTTTTGTACTCAAGGACGAGTTTCTATACTTCTTAACGTGTTATTTAACATTTTTGTCATGCTTTCTAATGAGTTTTTGTATAATAAACGATTTTTTATATTTACTGACATTTTTTAAAACTTATTGACGACTTTTTATTCTTTTTGATGTGTTTTTATACTTCTTGACGAGTTTAAATGCCTTTTGACGAATACTTATATAAAAAACTTTCAATTTCATTCGTTTTAGAAGCCTCTGAATTTTTTACACTGATCGATTATCTGGAAATTACATTGAGTGTTTATGTTTTCTTGCGCATCTATACTCTTTATCATTTAAATAGTATATTACTAGTTTTTTTCCTATAAAGGAATCATTGGATATGTGGTCACACATCGTAATGAAAATGAAGTATAAAAGGAGTACCTATTGTTTTTTTATCGTGAAGATCTGTCAAAAGTTTAGAGGATCTTTAAATCCTTACTCAATTAGGATTCAATATAGTGAACTATTAAATAAGAACCTCCATTTTCTGTAAAGAAAGTTTAAAATTCTTGCTTCTCGATCAGTTTCAGAGGATCGCAGAAGTTCCATCGCATCCCTAAGACTAAAACGTACAAAACGGCAATCTAAAACTTAAAACTACAATTAATTTCGATTTATAAATACGGATGCATGCTTAATGGGGCGGAATGGGTCTGCCGTAATCGAGTTACCATGTTGAAAAGGACGAAAGAGATCATTGGGCATTCAGGTAGCGAACAGTTAAGTGATAAAGTATTAATTGGTTATCGAGACTCTAAACGACACGTTTACGTTTGCTGGTTTTTTAAACAGCCAGCGAATCTATTGGCTGTGAAATTAGAAGCTTCTTTATAAAGAATTTTAAACTCCTTTGGTTTTTAAGTAACGATCTATTTCAATGAGAAGTTTTTTTGGGGCTATATACATTATTGGACGTCAATATTTTTATTGTATTTTATATATTGTTTCATCAGGTATAGGATTAACTACAAAACGTACATAGATTTGCTTGCTTGGAAAATACTTTACTGTTCGGTAGAATGATTTCAGAAACTGCCCTACAATAGGCAAAACATCTAATGTAAGGAAAGAAAACTCCAAGTCATTTAATTTAGCACAGAATATCACTTTTAAATGGCTATTCGTTTCGATCTCTATGGGCCATCATTAGGCCAAAAATTCTAAGGCTACATAAGATGGAATGATCGAGAGCATATATGAAAAAACTTTTTTAAATGGTTTATTAACTTACTTAATATTTTTAAATAAAAAAGAGGAGAGTGAGATCAAATGTCCAATAAGTTCTAATCCACAATTTGTCTGATTATGTGATAATTGAAGAAACCCTGGAGTATAAAATCAAAGTTGAATCAGAAGCACAAGTTAACAAAAGGGGAGAGGGGTTATCTTAAAATTATAGATGGGGAGATAAGGTAAGGAGTTAACTCGAGTTATAGAAGGGGGTGGGGAAAGGTGGGTAATAGCTAATAGAACAGATTCCTGATATCTTTGAGGAGGAACTGATAAAGTAACAAATTAAAAGACTACCAGAAGGAATCAGTTCTATGAGATATTAGGGTAAAAAAAATGTGTGGAAAAGAGAGTAATATGGAGGGTAAGAATGAGAGTTGTGTGTTAAATTGGTGTGAGAGTAGAGGAGGGGATGAACATAACCAACGAAGGATGTCTAATGTTGGTATAGGGGTTTATGTGCTTGTTCAAGCCAAAATTTGTCACTGGTAGGAAATGGCAAAATGGGTCTAAAAGAGGTGGAAAAAAGGATTGAGAAAGGTTGAAAGAAAAGATCAAGCAACCAAATAAGAGATAAAGGCAGGAGGATTAAGGAGAGGAAACCAAATAGGAGAACGAAGAGGATAAAGAAGAGGAGAAAGAAGAGGAGGAAGAAAAAGGAATAGAAAAGAAAGATATAGAGGTGACATAAGAGGAAAAAGAAGTGAGTGTAGAGAAAAATAAAGAAAACAGGAGAAAAAAGAGTGTCTTAGACGACAATAAATTAGAAGGAAAACATCTTCTCTTGGAATATCCCAAGCGCCACATAGGTTAGTAAGTAGTATCTTATTGGTAGGAGCAGAATAGAAGAAAGAAATCTAAAATTTATATTAAATAATAAGCGGATGTTTGAAAAAGGTGATAGAAAACTTACTTGGTAAATTTCAGCCGTGAGAAAATATTTTGTAGGAATAAAAAACCTACGGATTGTCGAACAGACATCAGTTGTAGCATGAACATAAACATGGATGATTTACTCTTCTTAAAATATCTAAGCTGTTTTGAAGTACACCGACAGCCTCTATGGAAATCATTCTAAACCTCCCACTCCTTGAACTAGTCATAAAGGGGGAGGCCAGAATGAGTGCCATACAGACTGGAAATCTCCAACAACTGGAACCCACTGGGACATATCAAACATACCAGAATAACACATGAAGTAAATGATTCTATATTAAATATGGGACCAGATCACATGATACCCCTCCTAACCTTTAACAAACTCTTCCAGGTCAACAGGAACGAGGTAAATAAGGAGATAGATACATACTTGCTTAGCGGTCTCGTATGGTATACAGATGGATCTAAAACTAACAAGGGAACAGGCTCTGGCGTACATGGAGTTAAACCCAAATAAGACATCATCGTCTTACTGGGAAAACATGCCACTGTATTTCAAGCTGAAATACATGCAATCGAATTATGTGTACAAGAGAATTTAAGAAGGAAGAATCAAAAACAAACCATCCTAATTCTGTCAGATAGCCAAGCAACCTTAAAGGCTCTTGATTCAAACAGAATCAAGTCAAAGAACTGCCTTGGAATACTAAATGATCTGGCAACCCACAACAAGGTAAAACTAGCGTGGGTACCAGAGCACAAAGGTATCCAAGGAAATGAAAAGGCTGATGAACTCGCCAAAGAGGGATCAGATCTACCATTCACAAGACCCGAACCTGTATTTGGGATTAGCAAAACCTCTGCTCGACAGGCAGTAAAGGTGGATAACCACAAAACACCGAATTCACTGACAGCAGATAAGAGGGCACAGAATCTGTAAGCTCATGCTAAGGGGACTATTCCAAAGATAGTACCTGAATACGGAGAAAGCAGGGGAATACAATAGATCCAAGAGGCCGCAGTGTTCTGGGCCAAACCTAACCCTATCTGCTTACAACCGATAAAGATAAAAAGAAGTAAGGGCCGAAATTGGAACATAAATACTGTCCAAGTATCAAGGGCATCTTCTACAAATTTTCAGCTTAAATTGCTTCTTTTATATATTCGTTGCTGATAGAACCAACCATAGCGACATAACTGTCTTTATCCTTAATAAATACAATTTACAACTTCTAGTGTAGGTCATGGTTATCTCTATCATATTGTTTGTATGTATTGTTTCTAATCCTGATTGATCTAATGAATGTTTTAGAAATTCATGTTTCTTTCGTTTTGCAGATTTTGTATTCTTCATATGGTGTCATCCAGCAACTTAGATTACCATGATATGTTCTTTTAGCGGTAGCATGGCCTTTTCAAGCAAAACGTAGAAACTGATTAGATCCATAATTATTTCCATAGCAGCTGTTGGACAGATGAATATGATATCTAATTTTGGGAGCGAGGATGACTAAGAACTTGGTGGATATGTTTTTGGACAGTAGGTAGACTCTTTTACAATTATAATGTAGGAAAAAAAACCTTCAGTTTTTTTCCTTTGGCCTTTTGCGTTTAGCCTTTTTCATATTAACTATTGTATTCTAAATTTAAATTTCAATATATTTTCCACAGTCACCCTCTATTTGTAAATTTTAATCTAATTTGTTAACTTGTTTTTAACTGTACTCAATGCGAATAGTGAAGGTGGTATAATTCCTTAGTTTTACACAACCTAACTTGCTTCTGGATATCAGATATGATTTTTTAGGGGCTTATCCCACACTCACTATTCCCAACACTGGGTTATCTCACTCTGTTTGTTATCTTTTAGTTGTTAATTTGTTCAGAATTACCTTATATTTATAATTTTAACTTTTGACTTAAAAGTCTTACTAAGATTTTATTTTTACACATATTTATAAATTGTAAGTTTACATCTACAATTTTTGTAGATAAGCACTGATGATGGCACAATGCCGAAAGCGCTTTGCATTTATTAATTAAAAAGTTTTGCACGAAATACAAGTCTTTCCTTTTGAATCTAAACTACGTGCACACAGCTGTCAACCTTTTTTGGTTATTTTAAGATGAATATTACTCTAGTTATAGCAATATAACGTTAGTCGCTAGACTTTCTACATGTAGAGAAAAATTAAGAATCAAGAAAGAAATTAACAGTTCCACCATCATAATTATCAATGTGTCCTCAGCTGCCTTCTTCCTACAGTCACTGCTTCCATTTTTTGTATTTTCAATAGATATAACTTCACCCATTTCTAGTTTTATATAAATTCAATTAATTTTCTTAAAAATATTTGTTTGTTAATGAAAGAAAGCAAGCAGAAACATATTTCTTTAGATATTTTAATAGCATTTCGTTGAAAGCACATGAACATTATTTTAAATTGATCATAAAAAATTTCGTTTACTTAATGATGAATTATTACAACTCGAACAGAACACGACACATCCAAATTTTGACCGACTGCAGAGTCAATAAATTTTTACACGATTTAAAGTCAGATCTTGCGTCAACGACAACGTTTACGTTCAACAAAAGCCACATAAAATCTTTTAAGGAAACTTTTACGTAAGCATTAATTTACTTCGTATTTTATATGCTGGATCCGTCTTGAATGATAAGTTTAATTCATTTACGTGACGGGTTTAATCAATTAACGATTTTTTTTTTGAGATAAATAATTTTGTCATGATTTAATGTACTTTCTTTAATTCGGGAACGTTAAAGTTAATAGGGCCCAAATCTGGCGATCTTATTAACGTTTTTATGATTTTTGGTGTTTTATTGATTAAGTCTTTCAAAATAAAGTGAAGCAAAGAAAATTAAATTTTTAAAACAAATTGTCAGTCCCTAATCCCCATTAATTATTATTGATGCAAAAAATCTATTTTTCTTAAAAAAGTGAATGGATGATTATAGTGACTTACCTATGTATCTTACTTTATCCCGTGATGTGTGCCAAACAAATGTCATACACTTATACCTGTCAAGTGAGGTTGCTAAGAATCGAATTGTTTATTGTTTATTAATTTGATTTTTATTCTTTATTGTTTTCTTTATAAATTTTGCGTTTTAATTTAATATGAGTTACTACTTCAAAACAAGGTTCTACAAAAAGTATGCAGTATTAGTCAAATGAATGAATATAATTTTTCTTACGACCACATACGAAAATGATAGTTTGCACAATTATTTGTTCTTAAGAAAGTAGCTTATATCACACACGTACTGAAATATATATCACACACGTATTTAAAAATAGCAAAAGACACATGTATTGAAAAGTATAAAAATATTGTCCTATAACCTGTGACATGTACGTCAAAGTTATCATTATAATTGTCATTACAAATTTTTATATAATATCAAATGAGCAATAAAGTTTTTTTATATAGGTTTTTAAAATTATAAAATAATAATAAAACATGTTCACTCACTATTATTTATCGAATATTGATACAAAATTTTCTATAAAGGTACTTCTGGAAACTAAATAATTTTCTTCTTCTTTTCTATAGTGTTATTTCCGGTTTCAAATACGACAATGTAAATTTTTGAGGTTATGTTTATGTTAGTGTTTACAATACACCTTTCTGTAGGTGTCTATTAGTTTGAAAATATTTAAAGTTTATTGTGATTTGTGTTCAAATACATACTAGTATCTACAAGATAATTCAAACTTTAAAATTAAGTGTTATAAAGATTACTGGTTAGTGCATTTAAAAGAAAGTGAAGGAAAACTTATTTTTCATGGCTATTGTGATTATACTAAATCCAACAGGTAAGTTTAAAGTTTAAAAATTTGAAAAATTACATTAAGTAGGCTGTGGTATTAATTGTCAAACACGCAAGCAGTAATTTTGTAAAATTTTATTTTATTGTAAAATTGTACTGAGCTCGCAAAAAATGGATTCTAGTGATTCCGAATGTACGCCTCCAGAAATAGCAGAAGCTACTAAAAACACGTCGCTCAAATTGTTGCCTGCTAAATCCAGAGTAAGGTATCAATATGCTTATGATCAATTCATCAAATGGAAACAAAAGAAACAAATAAAGAGTTCGTTTTCTGAAAATGTTTTACTAGCCTATATGAATGAATTATCATCAAAAGTACAAAGTTCGACTTTGTGGACACAGTACTCAATGTTGAGAACTACTCTGTCTATTGAACACAATGTTGATATTTCTAAGTACCTAAAATTAAAGGCATTCTTAAAGAGAAAAAGTGATGGCTATAAACCAAAAAAAGCCAAAGTCCTGTCGCAACAAGAAATAAATAATTTCATAGAAACAGCTCCAGATGAATTATATTTATTTACAAAGGTAAGCAAGTTTAATATGAATTATTTTATTCAATGTGTGAGTATGTTTTATTATTTAAGGTTGCACTTATCCTTGGAATATCAGGAGCATGCCGAAAGCAGGAGCTCACACAGTTGACTATAAACGATATAGAGGATTTGTGTACAGCAGCTGTGATAAAAATAGATAACACAAAAAACCAAGTATCCAGAAAATTCACGATTACTGGACAGTTTTATACCATATTTAAAAAATATGCTAATCTTAGGCCACCAACCACTCAACTAAGGTTTTTTCTTAATTATAAAAATAAAAAATGCACCCAACAAGTAGTGGGTATAAACAAAATAGGCACTGTGCCAAAGGTAGTGGCAAAGTTTTTAAATCTTCCGAATCCAGAACAATATACTGGCCATACCTTTAGGCGTTCTTCTGCAACAATTTTTGTAGATGCAGGAGCAGATCTTGCTGCATTAAAGCGCCACAGGGGATGGAAATCCTCTACCGTGGCCGAGCAGTACATAGATGACTCTGTAACTAATAGATTAATGACTGCTAATAAAATAATGAGCACCATTCGCAGCACAAGCACATTCAACGAAGAAGTTGCATGTAAAAACATTGAACAATACTCTGAACAAAATGCTGAAACTACACAACCCAGATACAGTGCAAGTTTGTGTACTTCATGTATACAGCAACAAATTAATGTAGATCCACAAGAGACAATAAACATATATATTAGGGGAACCACTCAGAATAATAATAATGCAACATTACAAAATCTACTGCAATTTAGTAAATGTTATAATAACAATTTTACTTTTAACTTTTATAACGCCCCAGAAAAAAAGTAAAACAAAATTATTAATAATTATTCAGTTCATACAGTTTAGTTACAAACATTTCCTAATTATTATATCAGTTATCTCTAGTTTAGTTACAAATATTTTTTATCCATTCTATTAGTTATCTCTACTTTAGATGTAACTTTTTATAAACTATTCTGTTAGTATCTCTGCTTTAGTTATAAATGTTTCTTATTGTTACATTATTAGTTCTTGTTCTGCTTTAGTTATAAATATTTTTTAAACATTGTATTAGTTCTTGTCATTTCCACTATTACAAAATGAAAAATATTGGAGGATTTTTTTACTTTTCAACACATGTGTTGATATTCTTTTCAACACATGTGTGATATACTTTTCAGTACATGTGTGATATGGTTTAATTGACTTTCTCATTTAAAAATGCGTTTTTTTAAGGATTTTATGTGTGGTCGTAGGAAAAATTGTGTACACAACTCGTTGGAAAGTGTATTTCTCGCACTCGTTTAGTTTTCGCACTCGCCGCAACGCGGCTCGTGCTAAACTTCATCTCGTGCGAAATGTTGCACTTTCCACACTTGTTATGTAATATACTATTATACCAACCTAAGTACATACACAAGTTAGGATATGAACACAACCAATCACAATTAAAGTTTAGTACGTTTTTAAAATTTTAAATTTGTAACCTTTCTGTCAAAATAATTGTCAGCATACTTTCTAATCAATTAGGTAAAAGTAAACTAAAAATGAGTTATTTTAGTGAAGAATTTATAAATCAATAAACGTCACGTCACAAAATATTTGACAATTGACAACTCTATTAAGTTTATAAACAAATAAAAGTTTTTGAATATATACAATTGAAAATCATAAATTCAAACGTTTGTGTTATTTTACAGTTAAGATTTGATATATAGATATCATATCCACTCTTGTTTCACAAAGTACCACATAGAGCAAATAGTTTTTAATTTTTAAATTCATCATCAGTGCTTCAAAGACAAATACATTTTTGACTAGCATTTAAATAAAATATTCTCTCCTTTATATATTTAAAAATATTGACACTTTAAGCCATTTTATAGAAGATAATATAATATAGTGTGGAAACAAAGTTGAACACTTTAAATATCTGTGGAAATATTTAAATGCGGTTATACGTTAAAGAGGACAAAACTGAAAACCATTTATTTTCAACCATATTAAAGAGCATTTTTTTGTATATTGTGGCAACTAAATTAAAGAGTCACGTACAGAAAATGACAAAGGAATAAATGCAATAAAAATTAAATTTAATAAAGCAATTTAAATATTTTAAATTATAAACATAGAAAACAAATATAGTTTATTAAAACGAAATTAACAAAAATTTAGTAATAACTCAAATAAAAATTTTAATTTTATAATTTTGCTTTATTTTCTTAAAGCATAATATTTGGGATATTCTTTTTCCACACTCTATATATTATTTATTATACATATGTTAAAGAAAACATGCTCATTTACATAATATATTAGGTGAATTAGATGCTGACTACAAATAAATGATAAATATTTATTACAGTAAAAGCATGTTTACCTAGAAGTTCCGAATACATTAAATGAATTAAAAAAGTGAGAAATAAAATATTTCGCTATCTGGCTTGTCACGGAAATCGTATTTCACAAATCAAACGCTTCCCGATTCGAAACCAAGCTTTTCTAGTTTGTCCGGTTCTTCAATAACGTACATTTTAATACTATATAATAAGTAGTAATGTTGCAGGTCAGTTACTATGTGGCCTGTAAAATTGCATGCATTTAAAATTCATTCACCTCATTCCAGTCCAGAACCAAATAATGTCAATATGATGGATACCGGAAGAATTACAAATTAATTTATATTTCACACAAGTTTTTATTATGGAATATAACAACGTATCGAGGGCCTCAACGCAGGACCTCGTAATTAACATTTTCACTGAAAATTATATTTTTCGCACCATTTACTATATAGGACAATTTTAGAGCATATCATGGGTTAATATTTGCCCTATTATAGAGTCAAATGGATAGTTCTATGCACTTGTGAATCGTTTCTTTTTATCTCCTGAAAAATGTTGATTGTGCGACTTACAAGGTCCTGTCGTGTGCAGGGCCGCCGAGAGCCAGGCCGGGCCCCAGGACAATTCTCTAGATTGGGCCCCGTGACAAATAAAAAATATTCTCTCCTCTTACTTAAATTTCTCTACAAAAAAAAACTCTTCAAACAAAAACTTTTCCTCCTCTACTTGAATTGAATTTTCTAAAAAAAAGGTCCCCAACCAAAAACTTCCCCCTCTTGTCTTGTGCCGAACTTCTGAAAGAAAACAAAAATCCTCGCCGCGGTTGCCGGGCCCCCCTTATACCGCTGCCGGGCCCCCTCATACCGCTGCCGAGCCCCCATTTAAGGCCGTGCCCCGGGAATTGGTCCCGGCTGCCCCCCCCCCTCTAGTCGGCCCTGGCCGTGTGGCGCTCGATATTGGAAATTTTAATTTTATTTATGTAGCATAAAAAATCATTTGCCGTGTGGTCTTCGATTTTAGAAATTTTAATTTTATTTATGTAGCATAAAAAATCATTATACGTATGTGTCCTTCATTTACTCGTTTCTTAAGGCTTTTAGAATAAAATTAGTATCAAAAAATTATTTTTAATATTATTACTGATCTTTTAAAAGTAAAAATTGATAAAATTGTGACCAAAATGAATAAAATGTAACTAAATATTTAAGTAAACTTTATTTATTAGAAAATAAACCATTTACAAAATCGTTAATTAACATTTAAAACACCATCCATCTACTAGATTAGAAAATCTTAATTTAGCAATACTTCCACAACAAAAAATTAATACATAGGTAAGTAAAACTTTAAATTAAAAAAATATTAAAATTACAACTAGAGTTAAAAGGAACTACAATATTATTAAACAGTTTAGTAATGATATAATGTTGACATGTACTGTTATGAAAATGTTGACACAATAGGCTTGTAACCTTTTGAATGCCTTCATTTTCCCTTTAGCGTATCAACTATGGGCTAATACTAAATAAGCTACAATATCTGTATTACTCATCGGAGACCATATTTTTATATTTTATACTACCTTGCATCTGGATATTCTGTTAACAATTTTCTTAACTATTTAATCTCCATTTTAAAAAGATAAAAAAATATTTTTGCTTAACTATCTATAACATGAACAAATCAACGGCCATATTGATTGAAATTCATTTTATTTTATTGCAACGATAGTCTAATTTATTTAAAGTTTATTTATTTAAAACACACTATTTACAATTTATTTATGAAGTACTATTTCATTTATATAAAACTTAGACACTAACTAATAATTCTAATTTATTTATTACACTTTAACTTTTCATTCCAATACTCTTTACTAAACTAAACTGTGCGCCGATGGGCCGGGCAAATTATACGAAGTTCAACTCTGCTACGGGAAGTCTCTAGACGCTCCCGAAAATTCCATGTCTGACTCAACGGCACTCTCCGCCCGTTCGAGCCGTTTTTAGAGTGTCAGCGGCATTCCTAAGAACATGACTCAAGTGCCAAGGTGCTTTAGACAGGGTCGGCTTAGGAATTTCAAGACATTACTTTAGACACACGTTTCAGATCAAAGTAATATAAAATTTACTACCGTCATTTGGGACCAATAAAATATCTACTCCTATGACATTTATTCGCTTTTAACCCCTCATTGGTCGTTCGCCGACTAGGGCAGATAATGACAACTACTTCATAGATTTTGAACACTACTATATTTTAGAAGAAGCTGCGGAAACTGAACGAGTGCGAGAAATACACTTTCCAACGAGTTGTGTACATAATTTTTCCTACGACCACACACAAAATCCTTAAAAAACGCATTTTTAAATGAGAAAGTCAATTAAACCATATCACACATGTACTGAAAAGTATATCACACATGTGTTGAAAAGAATATCAACACATGTAACGAATCTAGTTACTTTTACCTGTGTAAATCTGTTGTTTTAATTCGTTTCTCCCAGTTTAAAAACAGTGAATTAACAGCTTATTTCTCTTTAGAATTTATGCATTTTGTAGGTACCTGTTAGACTTAACTAAAATATTGTGAAAACCCACATTTATAAAAACGTTAACAAAAACATTTATAAAAACGTTAACAAAAACATTTATAAAAACATTTTTAAGAACATTTATTTTGGGTCCTGGGACATAACGGGGTACAGGGTAATGAGATTGCAGATAGTCTCGCAAGGAAAGGGCCTCAAACACCCTTTGTGAGACCCGAGCCGTTCTGCGTTATCAGCAGTAACATAATATTAGGATAAATTAAAAAGAATTAGGCTGTAGAAGAACCGATAATTGATCAAATTTATTGGGACTAATATAGGCCAAGGTACTTCTGGGTGAATATAACCAGAAAAGATCGAAAGCCTGCATCTACCTGAGCAAGAGCAGGCCACATGTTGTAACAGGGATCCTTACTGGGCATTGCCGACTAAAAGGACACCTTAGTAAACGAAGAGTAGTAGAATGCAGATTCTGTGAGGAGGAAGACGAAATCTCCATTCACATTCTGAATGTGTAGCACTCCAGAATCCAAGGGCACTATTCCTAGGAGCATATCAAATAGAAGAGGGAAATTTACCTAACTTGAAGCCACTCCAAATCCCACACTTCCTTGAGAAGATAAGATTGGAAGGGTCGTTATAGGCAATGAGACATTTCCGTGCTGCATAAGCGATAGAAAGGGGCACAAAATAAATTTTAAGTCGCAGTTTATTAACACCCTATTTCCAACATAACATAACATAAGAACATTTATAAAAATATTTATAAAACATTTCTAAAAACATTTCTAAAAACATTTCTAAAAACATTTCTAAAAACATTTCTAAAAACATTTCTAAAAACATTTCTAAAAACATTTCTAAAAACATTTCTAAAAACATTTCTAAAAACATTTCTAAAAACATTTCTAAAAACATTTCTAAAAACATTTCTAAAAACATTTCTAAAAACATTTCTAAAAACATTTCTAAAAACATTTCTAAAAACATTTCTAAAAACATTTCTAAAAACATTTCTAAAAACATTTCTAAAAACATTTCTAAAAACATTTCTAAAACCATTTCTAAAACATGTTTTAAACATTACTAATACATTTCTAAAACATTTCTAAAACATTTCTAAAACATTTCTAAAACATTTCTAAAACATTTCTAAAACATTTCTAAAACATTTCTAAAACATTTCTAAAACATTTCTAAAACATTTCTAAAACATTTCTAAAAAATTTCTAAAACATTTCTAAAACATTTCTAAAACATTTCTAAAACATTTCTAAAACATTTTTAAAACATTTCTAAAACATTTCTAAAACATTTCTAAAACATTTCTAAAACATTTCTAAAACATTTCTAAAACATTTCTAAAACATTTCTAAAACATTTCTAAAACATTTCTAAAACATTTCTAAAACATTTCTAAAACATTTCTAAAACATTTCTAAAACATTTCTAAAACATTTCTAAAACATTTCTAAAAAATTTCTAAAACATTTCTAAAACATTTCTAAAACATTTCTAAAACATTTCTAAAACATTTCTAAAACATTTCTAAAACATTTCTAAAACATTTCTAAAACATTTCTAAAACATTTCTAAAACATTTCTAAAACATTTCTAAAACCATTTCTAAAAAATTTCTAAGAACATTTTAGAAACATTTCCAAACATTTTCGAAACATTTCAGAAACATTTCTTTAAGAACTGTTAGATTTACATTGTATTAATTTTATTCCCATTTTCAAATCTGTCAGTTTATATACTTCTTGAGAAAATTTTATACTTGATGGCCAGTTTATACTTGTTGGCCAGTTTTTATACTTACAGGCGAGTATTAGTATATAAGTATAATTTTGACATTTCTGAAATATTTAAATTTATATTTTTCTTTTATCTGCAAGTAAGAGACAAGAGAATATTTTAATACACTTTGTGGAGTTTGTTATACGTCATTGGACATACATATAATAATAACAGTTATACGTCACTGGACATACGAGACATTCTAAAGTATAATAATAATAGTTTCTTAGGTCCAGCGATATCTGAATTTTATAAATGCTAAAGTTTTCTATGTACTATTAAAAAATTTGGTGAATAGCTTATTATAAAAAATGGCGGAGGCGTCAGTAGTTGACATTCTCTAATGTTACTTACTTCTCATAAGCAGATAATTTTATCGAAATGCAATAAGAGTCTACCTCATTAGGAAAATATTTAAAAAACTCAACAATTTGATCCCTGTACAAATTTTGCGAGCTCTTGACCATTAGGCATATATCTAACTTTTGAGGGACAATGTTTTATTTATTTACTGGCGAAAAAGAAAAGGATAGATACTTGATTTAGTTAGTAATTGTTAAAAACACAAGGCATTTTTAATCATAAATATGCCACTATACCAGAAGGCAGATTGTTTTACAACGCAAAACCTAAAAAAAGGGCATACAACATACAACCGAATGTTTCTGGAATGCTTCTGCTTAAAAAACAGGTTACGTAGGCACAGTTGCGTCATACGACAATAACTCACCAAGAAACATCATATGTGCTACGAAAATTATTGGTCGATAGGTACAGGGTGTCCGCCGGGAAGGTATACTACTTTGTTTTGCCGCCATTTTGGTAAACATTAGTCTTGACAGTTCATATTTGGCAGTCGTAAAGTAGACACGTAGCAAATTTATTATGGAAAAATATTTGATAAACCAACGTGTTTTAATCGTTAAAACATTTTATCCAAATCAATCATCGATTACTGTGACGATGAGAAAGTTACGTGAAATTTTTGAGAGAAACAACGTGCCAACAAAACGCACTATTTATCGTGTAGTGAATGATTTCAAAAAAAAGAGGGTCTGTAGGTGATATGCCCAAGCATGGACCACAACGTACTGCAAGATCGGCTGAAAACATTACTGCTGCTCAAGAAAGTGTTCAAAACAATTCAACGCCGTGCTCAGGAGCTTGGTCTTCCAAGAACAACTTTGGCCACAATTTTGCACAAGGATTTGCATTTGTTTCCATATAAGATTCAGTTGACACAAGAGCTTCTTTCACGGCGGACACCCTGTACATATTAGGCCTAGCGATATGAACCGTGTCAGGTCAATTTTTAGTAAACAAAAAATTCCATTATCGATTCTTTCAGAATTCACAGATTCAGGAATCAAAAGAACACAAAATTCATTCTGAGATTTATAATGTAACTAAATAAATTGTAACTAAGATAGTTCAACATATTATGGGTCGAGAAAATCATTTACAAAACCTCTGGAAAGTAAGCAGATCTACAAAACTTTAAAAGTATTATATGTGTTCGAAGGTAATTATTCAAAATAGCGCAAACTTGAAACCAGAAAACAATAATTCACTTTTTCCAGTATTTTTTTAACGGAAAAGTATTGTGTTGGCCGTAACCTAGATTCGTGGTTATTAATCGCCTACCAAACGAATTCGAAGTGGGCACATTACCGCTTACATTTTCCATATCTCAATAAGACTTCCATATCGGCGTCCAAAAAAATGCATTTGACATGAAAGTCAGAGAGTCATTTGTTTCGCCTATATTCGCAACCTACTGCAAATGCAACGTTACAAATTCTAAGGTCGTTGACCGATATAAATCGCCGTTTTTAGCGACACTGAACAGACACCGGCTCTCGTAATATGAACAGTTCAATTGCTTTGGTGAATGCTACACCAAGAAAAATTGAACGTCGCGTCTGCTACAGTATTTTAGGCAAAATTCACTTCTACTTTTTTTCTGTTGATCAAGAAATCTTTATGGGTCTTGTGATTGGTTTCTATTTGAGATTTTTAAGCAAGTATTAAGGAGCGTCAAGTAGGCAGCGCGATTTGTCCACGTTGATCTAAAATTAGAGCCAAATTTGCCATCCACCTCGCCATAAACATTTTTTTTATTAATTTAAAAATGGCATTTGATTGTCCACGATTTGTCCTCGCTTGTCCAACCAAAAGTTTCATTGGTCCATCCCCCAAACGCAAGATATTTAAGAAATAAAAAGTAATACGGTCGTTACGGACAGCCTAAATACATTCCATTCAAATTAAATAAAGCAATCGTTTGTCCACTTATTATTTTATTGTCCAAATCTTAATTTTGTTTGGCTACCTAAAATAAATTAGTTAATAATGAAACAAAATCACAAGATATAAACAATAATAACCTAAGCACTACTAATTTAAATTTCATCAATTACTGGAGTCATTTGTCCATACAATATTTTCGTTTGTATCGGTCGTATTTTCATTTGTGCACCCAACAAAAATTAGGTACCAATAAGTAAATCCAAAATATAAACAATTATTAATAAAAGTACTTCTAATTGAAATTTATTAAAACTAACTAGTGAAATTGTTTGATAATTCATTATTCTCGTTCGTTCAACCCTTATTTTCGTTTATCCACCTAAAAAAAATATTATTAAGAAATATTTTTATTTACCCAGGATTTATTTTCGTTCGTCCATCCAACAAAAATCAAAGAGAACCAATTTTATTATTACCTTCGTGGACAATGCAATATCATTTTTAAATTAATAAAAGGTGTTTATGGCAGAGCTTATTTTAAAGTTGTCTTGAATTTTTAATATGGTTACAACTTCTAATAATAATAATAATAATAATTGATTTCTATAAAAATTTGCCTTCTAACTCAAGTATTGCGTTAGTAAGGCCTGAATCACAATCTTCCACAGCCTCTTCAGGCCTGTTAAAAATGTATTGTCTTTTTATTCCGTGTACAAAAGTCGGTTAAGCCAAATACAAATTACCTATATCACAAAGAGCCTCGTTTGCCTGTGAGGAAGCTTTAAAGTTGAAAGAAACTTTTCAATTTTTTAGGATTCAAAATGTTGTGAACTCTATGCGAAATGATCTAGGCATTGTGAGAAGGGTCGAATTTAAATCTGCATGAACGAAGGAGGTAGCCATATTGAATATTTATTGTAAAAAAAATTATCCTTCTCTTTGAATTGTATTTTTCAGTTGATACCTAATAATAATAATAATAATAATAATAAAATGTTTATTTATTTATTTTTTCATATAATAATAATAATCTTTATTTGCCTCAATTAAAAATTACAATATAGATTTATAAAATATACAAGTATATAAAAAATGAGATAAGTAAATAAGTAGACACCCATATATTCATGACAAATAGAGTGCACATCCACAAAAGCAGGCTTGTGCGTGAATGCAGTAGTAGTTCATTTATCATGAAAAATAGATGTATAAAAATTAAAAAGTGCACATTTATGAAAAGAAATATTTGAGATTCACATAATAAACAAATTAAATGTAGAAAATAATATAATATAAAGGGATAATAAAAAAACAGTGTTAGTAAAATCAATTAGAATATTAATAAACATTAAATTATTAAGTTTTAAAAATCACGATAAGATTGACAGACTGTAACTTGCGGAGTTAATTTTTTTTAAATCAGATGGTAGATTATACAACTTTTGAGCCAGGTATGTAAAACTTTGTTTCTTACAGCTTTTTTCATTTTGGGTGTTACGGCAGCACTTTCCTTTTATCTAGTTAGATAGCTATGTTGGATTGATTTTAAAGTAGCTTTGTCTTTATGTTGTTTTAGTAAAATCCCTTTTACGTATAAATGATAGATATTTAGCACTCCAGTTTCTTGGTAGAGCTTAATTGTAGGGTAGGTTCTGGGTGTGTGAAATAAAACTTTTAATATACTTTTTTGAATTTTTTGCAGGTATTCGATAAGAGTTTGTCCAGTCGATCCCCAAGCAATAAGACCGTACTAGATGGCATTCGACTAATACATAATAAAGAATTTTGAGGTAAGTTAATTTTAGGATGTTAGAAATATTTTCAAGTTTAAATAGTACAAATCTTAGTTTTTTTATTAAATAGTTTATTTGATGGTCCCATCTTAAATGGGAATCGAGGAAAATTCCGAGATATTTAATTTTATTTGATGTTTTGATATGAAGCATTTCTTTTGTGGATACAGTAATAGATATTTGTTCAAATGGTGGTAGGTCGGTGCTATATGAAGTAAACGGTAAAAAAAAGTTTTTTTTTATAATTTATTGTAAGTAGTCTAAAAAATTAACTAATTTAACAAAATCAAATTCAATATCATTTTTGAGAGCCGACCAATTGTCATTTTTATAGAAGACAGCGGTGTCATTAGCAAAACTCACAATATCACCTTCTGTGTCTTGTAGAAATATATCATTCAAGTATATATTAAAGAGAATTGGTCCCAGGACTGTTCCCTGGGGTACTCCTTATTTTACAACTCTGAAATCACTGTGAGTTCCACTAATATTCACACACTGTTTTCTTTCGTTCAGATAACTCTCAAATAGCTTGTAAGCTATACCTATAAATCCCGCATTTTCTAGGACAGATAATAGCTTCTTGTGATCGACGGTATCGAATGCCTTAGCCAGGTCAACAAAAATGGCAATGGATGGTTGTTTTTTATCTAAAGCATTATTTATCATTCCTAGTAACCTGGTTATTGCATCCGATGTTGACATATTTTCACGAAACCCAGACTGTTTATCTGATAATATGTTATATTTTTTTATAAATGATGCTATTCGTTTCTGTAATATTTTTTAAACACTTTTTACGTTTGAGATTAGTGAAATTGGTCTATAGTGTTTAGTTTCCATAGTATTTCCATCTTTAAACTGAGGTAGAAGTTCTGCAATTTTTGATATCCTTGGAAACTTACCATCATTTATTGATTTGTTTATTAAAAATGTCAACACAGGTGCTATTTTTGTACTTACTGTTTCAAGGGTTTCTGATCGTATGCCATCTAGCCCTGGTGATTTGTTATTTTTTAAACTGATTATGATTTCTATTACCTCGTTTACATCGGTGTCTGAAAGAAAGATTGTTTTGCTTATTTTTTGTTGTTTAATATTTTTTACCATGTTTTGTTATTTATTTTATTAGCCATTTTTTTTCCAACGTTTGTAAAGTATTCGCAGAATGCATTTACAATTTTTTTTGGGTTATGAACTATAGTATGTGCACGTGTTTTAATTTCATTTATTGACCTTTTTTGTTTTTGAGTGTTTGATATTTCTCTAACACATTCCCATAATTTTTTACCAACATCTTTATTGTCTTCTATTTTTTATTAAAGTAGTATAATTTAGCTTGTCTCATTAATAAATTTAAATAATTTCTATATCTCTTAAAAACTAATATATTACGTGATGTGTAATTATTTTTCAATATTTTATATATCCTATTTTTTTTATTGACAGAAGTGATAAGAGCTGGTGTGATCTAGGTTTTACGTTTAATGTCGGTTCTTTTTATTTTTTTTTGTTATTGTAGATTTTTCTCTATAAAATTAAATTCATTTATAAAAGCTTCAGTACAAATATCTGTATCGTTATTGTTATAGATTTCCAGCCAACTTTCTTGCTTAATTTGATTTTGAAATATTTTAGTGTCGAATATAACTTTAGTTTTTTCTAATATCTTGTTTTGTTTTAGGTAATATAAGATGATTTATAATCGAGAAATGGTCAGTGATATGGGCTTGCATTATAATAGGAATATTTTTATATTTATTTATGTTGGTCTTGAAGAATATATGGTCCAAACATGATTTCTGTTGGTCTTTTACCCTAGTGAATTTATTTATTAAGCTTTCGAACCCCTCTTCAGTCATTTGGTTTAAGTAGTCGCGTACAAAATTAGAACTGATTTTTTGCATTGTTTTAAGTAAGTCCCTAGATCTGTAATAAAAGTATCTACATTCGAAGGGCATGGTCTGTAGATTTCATTTATTACTAAATTCCTGGTATGTACCTTGCATGAGAGTACTAAGATGCTTAATTCATTAAAACTTATTATTTCACATGAACCCTGAAACTCTAAACTCTTTTTTTCGCAAAGCTAATAACACCATCGCATTCATTAAAACTACCATTATTGTAAAATAAATTATAGCCGTCCAGCTGATATAAGGAGATGTCTAGTATTTTTCTTGTTTCTGTGATTACGATAAAGTCTATTGATGTCTATTGATGATTTGTTTTATTGTAATAACGTTAAATCAACAATGTTTGGGTTGCGGTAGTTATAACCGTCAACTTAGTTTTCTTGAAAAGTTTAAGTCACTAACCATCAGTCCATAAAAAAATGTTTTACTCAAATACCGTGAGCAATACATATTTTTTGCAAGAGACAAAAAATGCAACAATTGATACAGCTCTTCATAAAAAAATTGAGGGAAAAAGGGCGGCCCTCAAAAAAAATACGTCATTTATGGTATGATTAGGGTGGTTTTTACCCTTTCATGATTTCAGTCGGTGTTTTTTGCTTTGAACAATGGTTCTTCAATTACAATAGCTACATCTCAAATGAAGGGTTTTTGAGTTAATAAAAAAAATTGAAAATTTTCTTTCAATTTTGAAGCTTCCTCACAATCAAACGAAGAACTTTGTGATATAGGTAATTTTGGCTCAACCGACTTATTTTTATCTCACCAACATAGAGTAGCCCTATCTACACGGAATTTTGGGACACCCTGTATAATTAAATTATTTAGATTAAATAATAATGTAATATTCCGACCGGTATATGTACATCAAAGCTTGTCTAAATAACTATCCTATAGAACTATAAATTATAATAATATATAGGCCTTAAAATAGGCTATGATATAAATTTTCATTTACATGAAACCATTAAATGTTTTTGTGTCCATTACGGTACTTTACATAAGTTCGGCTTTGATTGTTTTTCGCTATTTCTGAAACTAGGAAGTAACAATAAGGAAGTTGCATGCAAATGAAGAAAATGAATTATGCACAAAGACCATGCATTTTGTGCTCGGTTAAGTTTTATTTTATGGTATTATAGAACTAAATTGTTAGTCAAATGTTTTATTTCAAAAAATTATTAATATTCTCTTCTTTTAACCATCATATCTCGCTTCATTTTTGATAGACTGCAGAGCAATTTTGTGTGTATCAGTTTTAGAGCTATGAAACTAAATTTATTAACTGTTGATTTCACAAGGGGAGTTAAAAAGGTATATATTCTTTTTATATATGAGGTCAATTTTGTTTCACCTATTAAATCCTCTGTAACCTGCATTTCTACTAACTTTAAAACTGCTGATGCTACTTATTGTATTGTTAGCTGACATTTTTCTCAATTATATCCAAACTTTGTTCATTGTTAAAGAATCAATTTAATTTTAAATTCGATTGTTTTATGTATGTGTATAGGTTAATTAAGATCTGATTTACTAGCTCGAATTGCAGAGCCACAAATTTCATTCCACCATGGTACATGGATGTGACCAATTGTGTTTCTTGATATTCCAATGAATTTTTCAGTACTTTCTAATAGAGGCTGGTTAAATTGCTCAATGTCTTTATTAGTATCTTCTGTTAATTGTGCAGAATTTATAATTTTGATCTATAGATACATTTAGAAAATTCAGTATTCCATGTTGGAATATAAATCTTGGACTTATTGAAGCACTGGTAGATTTGTAATTCAAGATTGAGAAGCTATCACTTTCATATGTAAACTGGAGAATTTTCCTTTCTAGGGTAGAAAGCTTGATTTGGATCATAAAGACCAGGAGCAATGCAAGAAGAGTCTCGGGTTGAAATGTTGAATCTAGTAGGCCTACCATTATTGAGAATATTTAACTTTTCACTCAATTTATCTCTAGTTGTATTTTTAGATCCCCATATTATATTGTGAAAGTTAAAATTTCCCGAAATAATGTAGATAGATAGCAGTTGTTCGATTAGATTGACCATTGCATTTATTTATATTTATTTATATTTATTTGAGGGATGATATTCATAGTGGACCAAAAATAGACATTTTTTTAAAAGAAGTATCAACTAAATTAATGTACCATTTAGTAGCAGTACCAGTACATCAACAGTATTTAATTATATTAGTGTAAGGAGCTACATAAAGTCGATTTTGACCATCATGAATTAATGAGTCTACCTCTATCATTTTAATTTTAGTCTACCGGTATAACCACATTTAGTCTAATCAGTTTTTCGTGGTTATGCTGATAGACTTGAAAATTAGGATGACTGAGGTGGATAGAAGCATATAAGTAAAGTTGTGAACAAAGTAAACCCCCTGTGTCAAAGTAACCTTAGCACGGTAGGTTAACTCAGTTTTAAATAAACAGCAACAAATCATAATAAATATTGAAAATAATCACCATTTTCCTGAAGTCAAAAGTTTATTCTCCTAAAAAAGTTAAAATGCAATCTATATATTGTCTCTGCCTTGTTTTTTTTTTAAATATTAGCTGCAGTAAAAGTTGAATGAACTAGATATTTTAAAGAACTGAACAGAAAAAAGTCATAAGGTTTCAAGTCCGGGATCTTGTAGGCCGTCGTAAAGGAGCATCATTTCCTCTTCCTATCCATCGTTTGTAACGGTGTAACGGTTAAAACCATTATTCGTTATTTTGACACATTCACCTCTACTCAAATGTCATTTGTCGTCTTCTTTTTTTTTATTCGCCTTGTGAGATTTATTTTTAATTTGGATGTCAACGAATAAAGTTGATTTTAATTTTTAATATATCTTGGTCATCCGATGTACTAAATAATTTTTATCTATCGTAAATTCCGTCTGATTTTATAAGGTAAGTTTTAATACTAATATATTGTTAAATAAGATTTTTCCTTTTCATATTAATTGTAGTCTCTGTGAAATTATTCACTTAATAGTTTTAAATTGTTCATCGGGCCGGTGGTGTAGCGGTCTAACGCGCTTATATTCATTTATAGGCAAGTTTATGTGTCAAAGACTGCTGGGCTTCGAATCCCAGACCAGACCATGTGGATTTTTAATTAAATTGCATGGTTCGGTATAGGATTTGATGTGTGCCGTATTAATAGAAATTCAATTTCTGTTGATATGACATGCAGATTATAAAAAATCGCCATACATTACCGTCTCGATGATGGTGGGTGAGGTTTTCCGGGTTTTCCTCACCTGTAGGTCAAATGGCACCATCAATCATATTTAAGTCGCCCCGGAGCGCCACGGCAAATAATAATAATATCCGTCCCTTTCCCCGCACAAGCTCAGCTTTTGGGGTTAAAATTCACTCGTAAGGGGGTGAATTAGGGAGAGTATTATTATTATTATTATTATTATTATTATTATTTATTATTTAAAAGCATTTTATCTTAATCCTGTTCCAATTTCCTATTTCCTATCCTAACATTTTAACCTTTTCTTTTTAGTATTGGCTATATCTAGACGGTTTATTTCGATTTATATATAGACAGTTTAATTGGATCTATATCTAGACAATTTATGTGGATTTATATCTAGAAGTTTTATGGTTTTTATACCTAGAAGTTTGGTACAATCTGAAGACCGTGGTTTGGTTCATCGATAGAAGATCCAGAATTAAGAATAAGGATACCGAATCCCTTTTAAGAAGGCCTGAATAATACCATGCAATAGCATTCCTTATTTTACCTTCTGTTAACAAAGATAAGTGCATTTAAATAAATCATCTAAATTTGAATTTAGTAAAACTATGTGAATTAGAATTTGCTACTACCTTATCTAAAACTTGGTTTAAATATAATTTGTTAGTGGTTAGTGATTTTCTATATTTTTATCACTAATCTAAAGTCAAGTATAGTAAGTTTAAAATATAGTGGTGCCCAAATTCAAGTTATTTACAAACCTGACCCACGCCCAAAATTCAATTGAGCTTAAACACACTATAACAAATAGATAAAATATCAAGTATCACGTTACACGTTTAGGAAATGCAATTGATAAATGAAATGTTAACATTTGCTGTAATGGTGCACCATCGTGCATAAACCACATTTTGTGACTAATTAATAGTGGCACATCTTCAAGTAAGGCAGGTAACATTTGTTGTGAGAAATTTAAATAATTTTCCCTATTTAAATGATATGGTATTACGATAGGTCCAACATTGTCAATAATTCCAGCTCAGATATTAATGTTGAACGTATGTTGAAAATGGACAATTTTCGTTGCTATCGGAGTTTCGTTATCGTTATCCTGGTGGTAGGTATGTAAATTAGTTACGCTATATCTAACAAAAAAAATCTTAGTCAGTAAACACAATTATGTTGGATTCTCTCATTTTGAATAATTTTAAAAAAAATTACACGCATTGCAAGATTCACGGATAAAAGTTCTTGCACCAACATGGTAAGGATACATTAATTGTTCTTTTAAAACTTCACAAACAATATTTTTGGGTACAACCATTTTGTGTTTTACAAATCTCATATTAACTATCGGATACTATTTCTTACTCAACTTCTTCAATAAAGTTCTTGTTGCACGCAGTTACCCTTGATTCTTATTCCTTGATTCAAATCTACCCTTTTCCCCAAGTAGCCTTTCAATATTTGCAAATTATTCGTTGATACCATCTTTCATAATAGTAAGTATGAAAAGTTCACATCAATTTTTAAAAGGGTAGGTACATCATGAAGCCATTGAACAACAGTGACTTATTTTGACTAAACACGCCATAGTTTACTATTTTAATGCCAGAAATGTCCTAGTTTCTGGCAGAATGGCACCATGCCTATTCCAAAAGCCAAAAGTGTAAAAAAACCATATAGTAACTAGGAAAAATGCCCGTTGCACTCTCTTTAATGAGATCCTACTGATCGCTATAGAAAAATTGTTCCTGCAGCTTTATTGGCCATAAAACGCCTAGTATTTGTACCAAGTATGATCTTTTAAAATTGTGATTTCTGAATATTTAAGAAAAAAATATCTTTTTATTTAACTCTGTTGATCTCTACCAGCCCAACGCAGCAAGTTGGTATATAGGTAAGTCTGATTAAATCAACCTATTTTGAGCCCATGAATCTACAGTAGTGCCATATATTATAATTATGTACGATAATAATTATTATTAAAACACTATGTAGTTTTGTATTTTATTATAATTCTCAACCATGATGAAGGATAGAACTAATTCATGATCTTGATCATAAAGTGATAGTCGCCTCATTGACCACTATCAAGGGCGTTCCGTAATCAAGAGTGGGATCCAGATCCACACATCAACAATGTACTCAAAATTTCTGCACACCCTGTATTTTATGATCGAATAATAACAATATAGTATAGTAGTTTGGAATTTCCGCTTTTCTAACAAATGAATTAAATCCATCGACATTATTTTACAATTTTCATAATTTCTATTCATCTAGAGTACAAAACTCCCACGCATCATCATTAAAAAAGCAGTAAAGGATCCGGAATGCACTTTCTATTCTAATTTTTATTGCCATTTAATGATTATTCTAGTTGCTTTTGGGAAATGAAAAGTATATTTAAATTCGCCGTTGCATCTGCATCCAGCGGAAAAACCTTTTCGGTCCGGATACAGCTATCTCCAATTAAATAATGCATTAATCTAAGTATGATTGCATGTTTGCAAGTTCGTTAACCGATTTGAGTGTTTTTAGTAAATAGTTAGCTAGATTTAACTGCAGAATACTCGAATGTATTCATCTCTGTTTCCATCACTGTTGTTTATTTACGTGGGTGTAGGTAAATGCAATTGTAAAATAATAGAAGAGTTAAAAAGCAATGCTTGAAACGTATACTTATCCCTCTGACGTAAATGTAGAAATGGGCATTAAACTTGTAATCTAGATTTATAACAAGCTAAATAAAATTATTGTTTATAACTTAACATAATTAAAATTTAATTTCTAAATAACTTTATAATCTTACTTTTGAAAATTAGGAGATGTTTGTCAGGTATGGAGGAAATTTTGATTTGAGAAGCTTTAAATGATGATGATGAAGATCACAACAATCAATGTGAGAGTACTAGAATAAATTTCTAAGGTGGCCAAAAACCAATTAAAATACATTAATATTGTTACTTCGATGATACATTATTGAAGTATACGTTCACAAAATATTTACCTCATTATTATTTTATTTTTGAAGCTAAATTGATGATTTATGATGATATTTTAAAAAAAGTTGAAAATGCTCTTCCTAAAGGATTGAGAGCTTTGAAAGCTGCTCTTTCGTTTCTCACAACTAAGCGTAGCAAAACATTTGAAGGCAGACAGAATGGAAGAAATATTTGAAAAAAAAATAACTCAAGTTGTTTAAATTAAGAATTATGACCGTTGATTACAGTAAAAGATCTTCTTCATTGTGAGGTCCAGGTCGGCTTCTATTATCTTCTTCAGCAAAATCTGATTTACAACTTCAAAAAAAAAACTTCTATCTATTCCACCAGAAGTAAGAAGTTTGTTAGCCTAAACATGAAGATAAGTAACTCTTCTAGTTTTAATGACAACTCACAAAATTATAACCCTGATGCGGTTAAAGAAATTGAAGAAACACGGTTATTAAGAACCTGCATTCACTTGGATGAACTTCAATTATCAAATGAAAAATGTGATATAAATTAAGGCCCTTTTCAGGTGGTCTTCCTGTTTATATGTAATAGTGAGATTTGGGAACATCCTGAATTTAAGATATTGTAAATAGTTACTATTGTAAGAGACTTGCCATTAGCAAGCACTCTGAATTGTGGAATTTGAAAATAATTTGCTAGAAATATTGTAAATAGTTTTTCTATTAATTTATTTATGGATAATTTTTGTGCGCCATATTGTATCAATCATTTTGATTTACCAAATTTCTGACATTAAATCCTTCTATACGAAATTTCATGTAAGTTAAGGAACAATTATTTACAATTTTCGTCGGCCATTTTGAATTAGCCATTTTGAATTTTGATTTAGAAGAAACGGCCTCAGAAACTTTCACATCCTAAATCCAAAGCATATACTTTAGAATTTAGAATTTCGGCCACTTTCGAGTGCTTCTTGGTACATTGCGCAGTTTGCCAGTACGGTCAGCCGTAAACGTAAAATGAAATTCAAGAAAATTGAAGTGAGAAAAACACGGTTGAGATATAAAAAACTGCTTAGTACTTGCTGCGTTAAATAAGAAGCACCTTCTTATGTTTTCGGGGTCTTTGCATTTAAATCCAATGCCAATATAATAATATTGACATTTGAAAGCTGTCAACTAACTGTCAAACAGTATGTGATAATCAATATAGATAAAATCCATATGTAAATATGTCTTCGAGGGTGCTGAGTTCAAAATTGATGTCAAAAAGACGATATTGACAGTGATCAGCTGTCAACTAAATATTAAACAGCATGTGACAATCAAAATTAATAAAATCCACATGTAAACATATGTTTTTGAGGCAGCTGAGTTCAAAACTGATGTTAACAACTCGATATTGACAGTTGACAGCTGTAAAATAACTGTCAAACCACCACAATATTTATTTCTACCGTCGGCGTTAGCGTTACCCGATGTACACCACGTGGAGGTCACGCGATCGGTTTTTGTACATCTTGGCCCTGAAAAGGGCCGATTTTTTTATTGGATCTATGATTTCACGATATTTTTTATCAACCTATTTATAATACAGGATGATATATATCGTCCTATTTTAGAAATAGTTAAAGAAAAATTATCACGAACTTCGATTTGAGTCTTTTAGATTTTTATCAATGCATTTAGGAAAATATAATGTAATATTACAGTTTAGTTATTGTGGACGGTTTCTTGCATTTCGAATAGTATTAACGAGACTAGTTGATGGATAACGAATATTAGCTTCGTGCCTAGCATATCCTAAGAACCATAGGACACTTGCAACATAGACACAAGTACCAACAGTACGAGCATCGGACGGACAAGTGCAATAATAACCGAAAATGGGCTCTTCATTCCGGTTGAATTCATAATCTTCCTCGTTTCCTTCAATCTCATCATTTGGTTTAACGGTGATGCAAAGCTGATGTTTTGTCGCATTCCGGAATCGAGAATAAACTCTAACTCTAAGCAAACCACGCTCGGGCAAGTTGTTCTCGCCTCTAAGCATTTCAAACTGAAACTTTTCATCTGCGTCTCTTTGGAGCTTGTCTTGCACGTAAGAGGGTGCAAGATTTACTTGATATACCCCAGTCGTCAAATCTTGTAAATATTCCAGAGTTAATTGTGGGAATTCCATTAGATGGACAGTATCCATTCGAACCCATCTATTTATGTTTCTAGCAAAAAGATTGTTTACATTTACAAATGCTTGCACTATATCTGGTTCTCTTGCTTTTTCAATTATTCGAAATGCCAATTCAGCATCAGCTCCATTCATATGAATAGTTGGATGGTATCGGTTTATAAGTGCTACAGCAATACGATAATAATCACCTATACTTGGAACATGCTGAACAGGAATAGTTTGTTTTAAGAAGTTAAATATAGATTTTATGTGTCCATGCTGTTTGACAGTTAGTAGACAGCTGATCACTGTCAATATCGAGTTTTTAACATTAGTTTTGAACTTACCAACCTCAAAAATAGATATTTACATGTGCATTTTATCAATTTTGATTATTGCTTGTTGTTTGACAGCTGGTTGACAGCTGTCAACTGTCAATATTGCTATATTGGCATTGGATTTTAATGCAGCGACTCCGAAAACATATGAAGGTACTTCTTTTTTAACGCAGCAAATACTAAACTTTCGTGGAGATTGCCTTTTTAAGTAGTAAATAATGATCAATCCGTGGAGCTTTGGAGCCCCGTAGGAGCCAAAATAAGCAAAATTGAGATTTGTGCCCATTGACACTTTTGCTCAGGATGCCAAAACACACCAGATTTTTTTTTTAATTTTTCTTTGGTTTGTATACTGTAAACTTACTATATACGCCTGACGGATATTTTTAACTCATTTATCTTCAATCTATTAAATTTGTATAGGAAATTTTACACACAAAACAAAGTAATCCATTTCCAGATAAGCAAAGTTTTGATTTGAAACATAAATTCTCGAAACACAAGGAAGAAAAACCGAACATATTTATGAAAGAAAAATACGATAGCGGACCATAATTCAAAAACTTCTAAATGAGTTATTCGCAGCCCACGATGCATCAGACATATATATGTATAGCCGTTGTCCGACAATTCGATAACTACTTATCCACCCTACTTTCTATTTGGGAAAAGTGTAAAAAAGGCCATAAATATCATAAGTTTATTAGTTGTGAAAGAATTATAAGGCGACAGTCACGTTTAATTTCTTTTGTTTATTTGAAATATGTCTTATGTTCGTGCGGTTTTTGGACATTTATATTTAGGTTGATTAACGATGTTTTCAGAAAAAAAATTGTTTTTGTGCTAAGCAATCACCGTTAATCATGTGATTACTTAAACAGAACACCATAGACAATTATCCCAAATAAAAATGATAATAATGATTATTTTGATTCAGCTTTTCTACTTCGTAAAGGTATAATAGTCAAAATATCTATTTTTTATAAAGAAATCAAATCTAAAAGTTTACTGATTCTACCAACCATTTAAGAAGGGTTTTTTTTAAATTTTACAATTTATGCCCTACTGTTAAAAAAACTAGTTCCCTTTTATTAAAACATAAATAGTAATTATTTAATTTTTTTTCTACGTAAACTGTACCTATGTAAGGTTCACCCTGTATATACAGTGTGTCCAATTAAGTCGGAACCATATGAAAAACTTTGTTATTCTTAGTTTTATGAAAAAAGGTAATTCTTTATAAAAAGTTCTGCATGATCTACAACTTGTAATACAATCATCAGATATCAAATTTTTTGAGCCGTATACAAGATTTGTCAAAAAATATGAATTTTTCTCGAGAGTAAAGCACCTTGGTAAAGTGGAAAGCGAGATTTTTTAGAGAAAATTAGTTTCACGTAACGTCATTGTATAATTTCTAGTTGATATAAATGTGTTTTTAGTGCACTTCCCCATATTAAGATTTCATACATTTTAACTAAAGCATGAAGTACAGTTCTCAAGTACATTTTTAAGCTGTTTAAATTTGTACAGTATGATTCTTAATTTGTTTGTATGAGGCGAAATGTTATAATCACACCTAGCTATTTTATTTTGTTAACGGGCAATATTTAAAATGCCTGTAAAATATTTATACGTTAGCAAAGTAGAAGAGTTTCAAGAGAAGGGCAAGTAATTCGTTTTTAGAATGTTTATTGTTAGTAGTTTATACTCTAGTCATTTTTTTATTTTACAAAAAACACTTCCTACCTTTTATTTCAATTCTTCCCATGTGTCTACTTGACAGAATACTGCAGCATCTTCTGCAAAACCAATTATATTTCCCGAGGTTCTTAACGAAAACAGGCCATTCAAATATACACTCACCGACTTAAAATTCGATCCATTTAAAATAATGATTTATTTAAAAATGTTCTAACTTTCAAATGCGGGGGCTGATTTATTTGAAATTTTTAGCAACTTTTAGATAAAATACTGTAGTTTTAAGATTATTATTTGGACATCTAAAAGTAATTTAGTACTCGCCGCATATACAGGGGAGGAGAGAAAACAATTTTTTCCTCTACTTTTGACACACCCTGTAGGTTAATTCTGCAAGTAGATCTGCACACAATTAACTTTATCAAGAAGACTGATTTGTTTTCAACACTTTGTTTTTTATTTACCCCGATATCTTAAGTTTTTTGTAACATGTGACGGTTTAAAGAAAATGCTACATTTTAGAAACGGTCATAATTTAAATATTCGTTGCTTGGCAATTGCAGTTTAATTATCAGCATAACATCATGGTTTTAAGGCCTACTGATGCAGCACAAGCAGTTGCTCTGGTATAAGACGGTAGGTCTCAGTATTATGCTTCTAGAATATTGGGTATTACAAGGTGTAGCGTCCAGAGAGCTGTACAACGTTTCAATGAAACTGGTAGTTTTTCGAGACGTTCTACAAATGTTTGAGATGATCGTTTTGTAACATTAAATGTTTTGCGAGAAAGAAATACTACTGCTTTCATGGCTCTAAATCGTTTAAGAAGTACGTCAAGTAGCTGTTAACAAAATAACGATTCGAAGGCGATTACGAGAACATGGATTACGCTCCAGAAGACCACCTGCAACTCGTCCGGAGTTACTTAGGAATCACAGAACAGCACGTCTTCGATTTGCCAGGGAGCATCAACATTGAAATGTCGATGACTGGAGTAAGATTTTATTTTCTGACGAGTCAAGGTTTTGTTTACGTTCTCCTGATGGCCTTGAAAGAATATACCGAAGAAGAGGTGAAAGGTTTGACCAATTTTTCCACAAGACTCAGTTATGGAGGAGGATCGGTAATGGTTTGGGGCGGCATAAGCATGGAAGCTCGTACTGATTTAGTCATTGTTGGCGGCGGAGCAATGACAGCTAATCGATATATTCGTGATGTACCAGATTCACATGTAATTCCATTTGCACCGTTTATAGGAAACGAATTCATGTTTATGCATGACAACGCTTGACCACATATTGCGAGGATTGTATCTCAATATTTGGACGAAACATAAATTCAAAGAATGAACTGGCCATCACGTAGCTCAGACCTCAATCCAATTAAGCACGTTTGGGACATGATGGGCTGACGAGTTCATAACCGAGTTCCTTCTCCAAGTAATTTAAATTTTTTGAGAGATGCTTTGGCCCAAGAATGGGATCAGATTGACCAGATGGAGATTCGACATCTAATAGAGGGTATGTCACGACGCATTGAGGCAGAATTAACCTACAGGGTATGTCAAAAGTAGAGGAAAAAATTGTTTTCTTTTCCCCCTGTATATCCGGCGAGTACTAAATTACTTTTAGATGTCCGAATAATAATCCTAAAACTACAGTATTTTATTTAAAAGCTGCTGAAAACTTCAAATAAATCAGCCTCCGCATTTTGAATGGATCGAATTTTAAGTCGGTGAGTGTATAATAAAAAGTATGCGTCCGAGTATTGTTCCTTAAGGCACGTGATAATAAATGACTTTTGTATCACTGGTAACATTGTCCACTCTTACAGCTTATTACCTTTACGATTAATAGCTATCAAAAGTTTTAAATACATATTTGTCCCTGATACCTATAACTTCTAGAGACTGCAAGAGTAGACGATTACTTACGGTATCAAAATCCTTAGATAAATCGATAAAAATGCATAAGCATGCATTGCTATCATCAAGAGATCTATTTATTTTTGAAGATAAAGCTAGAAGAGCATCCTGAATTGACATTTTTCTCTGAACCCATACTCTGGCTGTTTGACATGTTATATTTATCCAAATAGGAAACTAACCAAACCTTAATAATTTTTTCAAACATTTTTGTAATATGAGTTATTAGTGATATTGGTCGATAATTATATTATTTACGCCTGTAGAATCTCCCTTTTTAAGCAATTAAATAATTATCGATTTTTTAAAACCCAAAGTATTAATCCAAGTCTAATGGCAACATTATGCCGTAGATTTTGTTTGTAATCTTTTACAACTAGATATATATGTAAGTAATCTTTTTTGTTTAATCTGTTTTTTCTTTCCACCTAAATTTATTTGTATTGTAGGACTGATGATGGCTTGATGTCCAAAACTAGTCGCTTCACAACTCAAACAATTATAAAATACAAGTGGTACAGATTTTGTGTTTCTGTTATTATTCTTTTAAAGTAATTTGACCACATTCGAGAAAATGGATAATCTTTCCCAATTAATATTGTAAATATAAATATTAAATGAATACATTACATAAATGACAAATCTATTAAATCATAATTCATTTTATTTCATCTCAAAACAAGTAAAATAAAAACGAGATGACACGTATATCAAGATTACCGGTTGCTTTCTAATTCCAAAAATAACTGTTTACGCTTGCGACATTTCTACTCAAAGGAAATATCAATGAAGTGTATTTTCAAAATGCCTGCCATAAAATTGTAGATTTATATCTGGGCGGCCAACTTTTCTACATCTGTTTATCAAAAGATTGTAAATTTCGTTACACAACTTTTATATTCGAGCATCTGTTGATACCTATACAACTTGTTGTACAATAAATTTAAAAAGTAGTAAAAATGATAAAGTGGTCTTTATTTTATTATAGTTCCTAATTAGAGTTGTTAAAAGATTAATATGAAACGATCTTCTAACAAATTATTATACTGTCTTATATTTTATGTAAACCCTTTGAGGTCCATTTTGAATTAACATTTCTAAAAAAAATTGTATAGTATTGTTCAACTTAATTTAATGACATAATTTTTACATACAGAGAAGTTGAAAATTGGCAATAACATTTTTCAATAATATTATTAATTTAATTTTGATTTTTATCTATCGTCGAATTATTTATTAAATTAATAATATGATGAAATAGCCTTTATTTAAACAAGCAAAATTAGTGACTATCACAGTTTATACAGGATGAGTCAAAAAGTTGGTATACTCTGTTTGCTGTTTTTTTTTTGATCATATGTTAATAATAGACCAAAAATAATTTAAAAATATACCGTTTATTATTATAAACCATATACAATATGATTAAAAAGATACGTAACTTTTATGTTTAATTATGTATGATAATCGGACAAGTTGAGCCTCAAAGGCCAAATAAGAGAAAGAGGGACTTGGAGGATTAGAGCATGACTGAATAATGAAATAGCTCGCATTACATTTATTTAGCAGTCTGCCCATTTATTTCTACTGTATAGTAATTTAATAGATGTCAGGTGTAAAACTTCCCAGACGTACCAACCGTTTCTTTATATTACAAAAAATTAGTGTCCTATGATTACAACATAATCAAAAATAACCTCACATTTCTACTAAGATATTTATTCTTTATTTTTAATTATTTGGAAAGAACACTTATTATCCTTATTGCCATTTACCAATCAGAACACTAATATTCCCTACTGTCAAAATTTGTATCACGTATTTCATATGTGGATGTTAAATTTTAATGGAGATATTGAATTTTATTTTCTCTAATTACTTATGTTGTGTTTTTTTATGAATATTTATTGACTGCTATAACTTTATTATTAACAGAAAACAGTGTCTACTGACTTTTTGACTAGCCATTTATAAAACGTGGATTATCTATGTCTGCGTGATAATAATTTGAACAATAACCCCATAGAGTTAAAATAAAATTTTTTATTTCAGTAATGTTTTACTCACCCTATAACCAATAATATTTATGTCATAGGTTACCCTGAAAAAAAAATATTCTCTAATAAGAACACCGCTATGTCATAACCGTTACTTTGTATTTCGAATATAACTATTAATAAATAAGGAATAAGCAAGTTGTTGGGTATAAAAAATATTTTACTAAACTCCTAGTAGTCGGCGATAGCCAATTAATGAATTTGACAAATAACGACGCAACTGTGTTCTTTTTATTGTAATCGAACCCTATCAGTAAAGTATTATTATTAGAAAATAGTTGTAGACAAAGACTTTTATTAAGAAGCGCAACCTTTTTAAAAATTGCAAATTTGCAATTCTATCAAAAACTAGTCCTAGGAATAAGTTGCGCCTGGTTTTTTTTAGAAGTATATGTATGTACGGCTAAAATATTAGGTGTGTCTTTCAATTAATTTATGAAATTGAATATAACCCAATAATTTTTTTTAATATAAGTTTTGATTTGTAAATTATATAATTATATTTAAAATTTTGATGATTTAAAACTTGACATCCTTTTATCAAGAATAAATTGATTTATAACACTATGGATTATGATAAAACCATCGACCTATAATATTTTTGAATCGCTTTATAACTCCCGTGAAACCGCATCGAACATTTCTTTGTCCCTTAAAGCCATATTTAACGAAAAATGGAAGGGCTAAAAAATCTATTTCATCCGGTTTGATTAGGGGAACAAAGAATTTTTTTCAGAAAATGCCTGTAAATTTTCCCCGTCATCACTTTTCGATACATGAATGTCTGTCAGATTAGTATCACAATGTTGCGAGAGGCATGGACGAACTTCCGATATGGTTTCACATTATTCACGTGAAATGTCACCGTTATCGTGTAGGTAGAGACTGATAAACACAGATTTTTTTGTCTCGGTATACAAGTAGATAATTTTATGAATGGTTATCAAAAAAGATGTGGACATGTACCTTAGGTACTGCAGATTGTCAGAATTTGCTACCTCAGAAACGATGATAACAGATGCAGAACATAATATATACATTCTGAATCAGAATTTCTGATTATTCTTTTTATTTCTCGTATGTTCTGAGCCCACAATTTTGTCATATTTATAATTTTATTTATATATTTCCTCTTTCTATATATTATCTGCCCTATTATGTCCATCCGTTTACTATTTTTTTTCCGTTAGTTTCTTAACTAATCTAGTACCTTGTATTCTGATGATTTATGTCCAAATCAGTTTAGATGGCTTTTTCATGATTTTATATTATATTTCGGCCTCGTTTCATAAATAATATCTGCAATCTCTCTTAGAAGCTACCAAACGCAAACACTTTCAGTATAAAGAAGCTAAACATCTCTCCTTGTCTGGTTCCTGTGTTAGATAATTCTTTTAGTGTGCATCGTGATTAATTTACAGTTATATAAGGTTTGTCGCTATTTAGAAGAGTAAAAATGAATAAACTCGAAAATTTAAGTGGTAAGATAAATATTTTAAGGCGATATATTTCTATAAAAATAATGAGAGTGAAAGTGACTATGTTGACAACAGCAATTATAATATCGGATGCACAAAAAAAATTAAAGAACAGGAATTTTTACAGGATGGTGGTAATAGTTCAACACTGACAGAATACGTTGAAGTGCGATTTCGAAAATAAACCAAGTACCTTTTCACTTAATTAAGTATAAACATCTTTAATAATAATAATAATAATAACAAGCAAAGGAAATACATCCGACTAATATAGCTGATTGTGAATCAGTTTACTATGTATACATTTTCGATTACGACATCGAACAATATACCAATTATGACATTGGATAATATTTATGAGTTGTTGCTGATTATGACGTCAGGTTATAAACCGATAGATAATTAGATTCCATATGTATACAATCTTGATTTTTATATCGAATAATATTCCGATTATGACATTGGATAGTTATATGAGTTTATGACGTCGGAATATCTTTTGATTGTGACATCAGTTTCATCATGTAAGTATATAAATATCTTTAACAGCGTCATCGAGTTATAGTCCGATTATGATATCAGACAATGGCTTCAGGCTGGCTATAACTTTGTATCTACTAGTTTTACATTTTTTATTAAAGTACCGTTTGTTATCCCTTCATCTTTTTACTGTAGCGAATAAAAAATATAGGTATGGACACGTCAGAAGAATAACATAAAAATACGCGTTAAAGTGCTTACAGTAATAGCCAATAATAAGAAACAATGGAAGCGCTTTGTAAAACATGGTAGACCATAAGCAAGATATTTGAGCAAAATTATGACTATGGCGTTATTTGATGCGGGTACCTAGTTCTATAGCTATTTGAAGTCGAAGTTTGATTCAGATAATTTGTATATTTCATTTTTGTTGATAATGATTATTTGATTATTTTAATTTCAATACTAGATAGTTAAAATAATTTAACATAATTAATGTTTTAAGGTAATGAAATATTTTAAAAAATTTAATCATTAAATTATTTAAATATCAGTTTTTTATTTATGTATTTACTTATTTATTAATTCCAACTTGTAATTTATTCATTAATACTTCGTTAAAACAAACAAACTCCTAAATCTTCGAAACGTCACTTAATCCAAACAGTAACCTATGTAAAAAAAAAACCTTCTACAACTCAATTAGTAGAAAAAATTAAAACTCATTTGTCCCATGCGATTTGGCAATAAATCCTCCAATCAGTACTATATCTTCAAAGAGGCCGAATCATTGTACCTTACGACTTTGTTAATTGATATTGATCATGAAACATTGCCATAAATGTCCGTCGTCTTTTTGATATCGCTGCATTGACCGTGGATGAACAAATCGAGGTGGGACATCAAGGATAGCGCAAGTCAAAGATCCATTACCATTTTGATATCGAAATTGACGAAAATTAAGAAAAAAGTACAAAAATTAACATCAACTAAATAATCATACAAACAAGTTTAACAGATACTTTAGTGAGAAACTATGATAAAAGTTGTATAAAGAAAAACATTTTGACATTCTTTTCGTATGTTCTTTAATCAATATTGATAAAAATGTTTGTCCATTTTTAAAAGTAAATGAGAAACCAACTAAAGCGATGAACTATTTAATGGAAGCTCATTATGAACTTATTAAATGATTATTGCTTGCATACTATTTAATTTATATACCGCAGACCACCTTACTGTGCGTAGTTACTTGCAATTTTTAACGGGCTCTATAAACTTATTTTAAAATTGTTTTTTTAGAATCATGGTATTATTTTGGACCATCTTAAATAAAAAGTCAAAAGTCAAAATGGAAATATACTTACGAATTTCGACCACTCAATTATTGATATATCCAATTACCTGTAACAAAAATACAGAATTAATATAATAATTAAAAAAAAAAAACCATTGAAAACGTATAAATAAATGAAGAGAAACTGAAAAATGTATCACTTAATTTTAAAATGGAAAATATATTTTAATCATTGTATAATATTTAGGTTAATTCAATATTTCCTCGGAAATTTTTCGTCCTTATTATATACTGTATTGTGTTTTAGTTTCTTTTTTCTTGGAGACATAATTAGCCATAGAGATTTTCATAACATGGTCTGTAATCAACACGTTCTACCCTTTACACCATATGTCAAGACAAAGTTTTTCTCTATTGCTAGAATAGAAGGAATAGATTTTTCATATAGCAATTCAAGATTTTTAACTATATCGACAAGGGGGGTTAGCCCTTTTCTTCTCCTTAAGTTTTAAGGTCAACAATGTAGGTTTTTCAATGTTACATACATTAACAAACTACCAAGGCAGCTGCAGAGGGGCCATGCCCCTGTGGCTAAAATGTTTACTATCCATGAGACTTTTATTAATAAAAAATATGTTAAAACGAAAATTGTTATTGGTCTTACGAGGCTAAGTAATATGTAAGTATCGAACAAACAAATTAATGCTGAGAGGAGTATAATAGAACAAATAGAAGAGCCAGAAGTGGCAGGTACGATTTCTATCTACACCAACGGTTCTAAAACAAAAAAAAGGCTCAGAATGTGGAATATACTCCAGATTCTTAGACCTAAACATAAAATGGGCTGTGAGCAATAGTGCCAGTGTAGTTCAAACAGAGCTAACGGGAATTCTAATAGCAGCAAAAGAAATAACCAGAAACAATATCACTGAAAGGAACATGCTTATCTATACAGATAGCAGACAAGAACTACTCACCTTGAACAAACCACGAATTTATTCAGGGTTAGTACTAGAATGTCACGAAGCTTTGGCCGAAGTATCCATCAACAACGTGGTCACCTTAAGATGGATTAAAGGTCACGCCACATCGAAAGGTAACCGTCTTGCCGATTCACTAGCCAAGAAAGCAGCCAACCAAATACTTTTTGGACCTGGCCCTTCTATCGGTAGTGACAGACCTAATTAAAGAACATTCCCTTGTGAAATTCAAAAAAAGATGGGATGAAACAAGAAACTGCAGAGTAACCAGGGAGCTCTTAAGTTATTTTGACAACACTGCAGCAAACATATACTTGCCTATGACTAGACATAATCTGCGCCTGGTCACAGGCATTCTGACTGGACATTGCCAAGTACGGAAGCATCTCCATATCATGGGGCTGTCAGAATCCGCACTCTACAGAGGGTGCGAACAATAAGATGATACCATCGAGCATATCCTTTAGGATTGCTCGACGCTCTCATTTATTAGAAGATCTGTGTTCGGCGAGTATCGGCTAACACCGGCCGATTTAAGAGAAGCACCTCTTGGCGACGTTGTCAACAACATTAAATCTGTAGGCTGGCTCACGAACTAGGAGGTGCCTATCATCTTAGGAGGGCCTAATGAGGCCTAAGTGCCTGGGGGTAACCCACCCTCCACACGTTACACATACAGAGAGATGCTGAGAGGAGTTTTGTCAGATTTATATTATAAAAAAATTAATGTCAATAATAGTAAAGCTACAATGTATAGATTCTCTAATCTTAGTACTAACGGTGGTTTACATCAATGATTATTGCACTTATATATTATTCTATAAATTGTACAGCGTGTGACTAGGGTGATATTTACTTCTCCAGTTGATTTGTTTAAACGGTTCAGTAAGGTACCACCAGCAGGTTGCTTGAAAAACTAAAACTAATCTTACATGTTGCAAAAAAGATACCTTTAAGGTATTTCTGGATAGCTCTAAATGGAACTAGGTAACTAAATAACATCTCTTAATTTGGTAGACACTGATTTTAGTTACTAAAGCAAGCTAGAAAGAACATATTCCAAGGACAGGGACCAGCTGGCGAGCAGGGGAACCTGTACTTTACAAGCTATTATCAAACTGTCTACAGAGCTCAAAGTAGCAAAATAAAGGAGAAATCGGAAGATAATTATAAGCAAGGGAAAAAGAAGCTACCTAAAATGTAACTAAAGTTAGCTAGGGTAAAATGCAGAAATATATTTTTTTACGATCACTATCAAAGAAGCTTTTTCACACTAAAATCTAACAGGAAAGTTTACGTTTTCCACGATTTTTCATAGTTTGACATTATTGGAGGCGAAGTTACTCCACGAGAGAAACTATCATAGACAAGAGATTATCATCATGTCCGATAGTCAAGCAGCCATTAAAGCGCTGAGCTCTTACGTAATCAGCTCAAAAATGGTCTGGAGATGCCTAGAAAACAATTGAATGAGCTTGGCGAGAAAAATAGAGTTACTCCCACTTGGCTCCCGGGACATAACGGGGTACAGGGTAACGAGATTGCAGATAGTCTTGCAAGGAAAGGGGCTCAAACACCCTTTGTAAGACCTGAGACGTTCTGCGGTATCAGCAGTAACATAATATTAGGAGAGATTAAAAAAGAATTGGGCAGTAGAAGAACCGATAATTGGAACAATCTCTTGGGACTGAGACAGGCTAAGATACTTTTGAGTGAATATAACCAGAAAATATCGGAAGCCTGCATCTGCCTCAGCAAGAACAGGCTACGTATTGTAACAGGGATCCTTACCGGGCATTGCCGACTAAAAAAACACCCAAGTAAACTGAGAGTAGTAGAGGATAGTGAGTGCAGATTCTGTGAGGAGGAGGACGAAACCTCCATTCACATCATAACTGAATGTGTAGCGCTCCAGAATCCAAGGGCACTATATCCAGGAAGATATCAAATAGAAGAGGGAGATTTACCTAACTTGAAGCCACTTCAAATCCTACACTTCCTTGAGGAAATAGGATTGGAAGGGTCGTTATAGGCATTAAGACATTTCCTTGGTGCATTAGCGACAGAAGGGGGCACAATAGATCTTATAGGTCGCAATGTATTAACACCCCATTTTCAACATAGCATACTTTGTCACGTGCTCTTTTCGTTAGAAAGGTAGTCATTATTTATATTATTATTAAATAATATTTGAGTATAAAAGTATAACGTTCTGAGAAAATGTACAGGGATTATTCATCATATTTTCATAGTGCATGCGTTATTTTGAAAATTTTGTCATTTGCTATAAATAACTATTTTATTAAATATTTCTGTATCTATAATGGGTAGGAACTGTTGCTCTACATCATTTAGACCTCTTTAGTAATGCGTTTAGGCCCATAGTGCTGCTTTCTGGAGCATATAGAACCTGCGTCTCAACTTGTCAAAAACCTCCTGGATTCCGCTAAAAGATATCTAGAGGCAACCATGTTCTTCAAAGTCCTGCAGTTTATCAACTCGCCAAAAATGTGCTGGTTTTTACTGAGGGGAGTCTAAGAGATAGCCATCTTCCATCTTCTTCATAAGTGATGCAGATTATCAACTCATCAAAAAAAAATCTGCTAGTTGACGCTTGGGGATGTCTAGGGATAGCCAACCTCTTAGGTCCTGCAGGTTAATAACGTCGCCATGAGATGTCTCTTGATACCCCAATTTTTGAAAGTGGTCATTTGGTGGGCTTCTATCACCTATACCAGTGGTTCTCAAACTTTTTTGGTGACGGAAACTTTTTGAACAGTGAAATATTTGACGGAGCCCCAAACACATTTCGGAAACGAGTCCTCCTTGCTCTAGCCTCTTGCCAGGTGCCACCCGTTTCTTTGCGGAGCCCGTACAAACAAAATTCTCAAAACCATATACGCCTTCCTCTTCCTGACTTCTAAAAAAAAGGTTCTCCAACACAAAATACCAAAATTGTATACTCTTCCCTCTACCTGGCTTCTTAAAAAAGGTCCTCCAACTCAAAATCCTCAAATACCAAAATCGTATACTTCCTCTAAAAAAACCCCAAGTCCTGTTATAGCGATAGATACGACTTTTTTATTTTCTTCGCGGAGCCCCCACAAAGGCTTTGCGGAGCCCCAGGGCTCCGCGGAGCGCACTTTGAGTAACGCTGACCTATACCCTTCCCAAAAAAAACATTATAATATCAAATAATCTCATTAACAGTTTATTAAAAAAAAAAAAAAATCGAGCACGCCTCTGGTGGATTTTAACTGGCATAAGAACTAAGTTTCTGGTGACATTCATCATGTGAAACTTTTACGAAATACAGTCGATGTTTTTCCTTTTTGCTCTGGGAGAGGCCGGGCCCTGTTCGTGTGACGTGCATGCACATTTGTCTGGATTACGTTTATCGCGCGAGATGTAACATTATCAGCGTTACTTACTACGAGTATTGTAATTTTGTAGTTTATTATAGCGCGAAAAGTGCTTAAAGTGATCGCGTTAAAGAAGTCGTCGAAGAATGCGCTGTAAATTTGAGTATTGTTGAAGAAGAGTTGCAATTTTTTGAATAAAAATTTAAGGGTATGTGTCCGGAAATAATAATAATAATAAAAAACAAAACATAATAATAATCATCAATATAAAACTGCTTATTCGAAAACATTTTACAATAATTCTTTTATAAGAAAGGGCGAAGATGAGTTCACACATGTAGTACAATGAACATATAAACTGGGGACCTATTATCAAAGTTTGGGATACATATTTCCCTTAAAATTTCATGAGAAATGTCACATGTTAAAGTGGAAGCAGTATTTTAAAAGCCAGTGATAAATTACTAACTATTTCTCTCTGGGATTCAATTATCGAAATATTTGTTCGAAGACGGAATTCCTTAAAGTTTTAAAGCAATTCCAGGCAGAATTATTATCACTTGTTGGTCTAAAAATTAACGAACAAAAAACAGGCTACATAAAAGGAATTTTTTTTTTTACTGAAGAGAAAAGTAAATAAAGGATGGAAGAAATTGCTCAGAACCATACACTACATATAAAAAGAGTAGAAAGGTATAAATATTTGGGTCCATGTTTTATGAAGAAGGTGGGGAATGACGAAGAAATAAAAGAATCAAGAAAGGAAATATATATGCGGAAGGCTGAGTTTTTTAAATATTTAGAAATGCTAAGCCAATATTGTACTTAACCAAAGATATGACAAACAGACTGAAGAGATTGGAAAGGCAGATACTGAGACGAATTTTTGGGAAGAGAAAGTAAATAGAGATCAGGAAAGAAGATGTAATAAAGCTATATGAGTTGTTTAAAAAACCCATGAAAACAAAAATAGTGAAAGCTCAAATTATAAGGTTGCTGAGACATCTGGAGAATGGTTGTGGAAATGATAGTAAAGAAAGTGTCGAACAGAAATTTGCTATAAAAGATAAATAAAGGAAGAAGAAGACCAAAATAAGAAACAGAACAAAAATCACTAACAATAGGGGCAAAATTGAATATAGAGAAAGAAGCCTACAGCCAATAGGCCTGTTTGGACTCCAAGCGCAATAACTACTCGAATATATTTTTCCTATTCATTTGACTAAAAATGTAGCGTCCATTTTTAGCCGCTCAAATTACTAGAGAAAAATTTCACGTTGTCTAAATATACGAAAAAAGATAAAACGTTATGTATTGTTTTTATAAGCTTTGAAAGCTATTATTTTTGACGTAAATTAGCTGTATGTATTCATGACCTGCAGGTTACATTCTTATCATTTAATTCATCTCATTAATAGACAAGAGTGTGGTATTTTGTCCCTAGTTCCTGAATGGTACATTTTATTGTTGTAGTTTTTGACCTGACTGGGTTGTTTTAATTTATGAAATTTACCTAAAAGAAACCGTTGTTTCGTTGTGAGTTTACTTAGATATTATGTATTATTATCATCTCAAATCTAGAGAATTAATTATTAACGATGCCAATTTAAACGAATTAATAATTTTTTATTATTATTGTCTGAATACTTTGTATATTTTGTATATTTTCTGGTTATTGTTTCGGAAATTTTGACAGTTCGAGAACGGTGTCTGTGAGTTGAACGTCATTCGCCGGACGTGGCGCGTTCGTTTGGTGATATTCGCTGTACCAAAGGTGCGTTCGTTTTAAATTGTTGATTTGCGGTATGCACTTAGAAAGTTTTTCGCGATCGGTTTAGTATCAATTTTTATCAGGAGCAATTTCCAAATGTAGTTTTATTGTACATAGATATAGTTTTTCAGGTTAATATTTCGTAAATAGTCTCTAAATATATACTGATAATTTCTTAAGTATGCATTTCTGAACCCACTTGGCTTGTCATTTTTCAAAGAGGAATTCAAGATATCGTGCAATTTTTGTTGGTTAGTTGCTTTTCGACAGGTTAAGAAAGGGGAATGCTCCAAGTTTTGTCTTGTAAGTAAAATCTATATTTTTCTATAACCATTGAGTTATCCTATTAATGGAGATTTTAGATTTTACTCCAGTATTAATTGTGGAAAATGTTTAGTGTTTCGTTAAATTCCCATGTTTTTTGACCTATTCCACACCTACTAAATTGATCTATAGACAAAAATTGTAAATAAGACTAATTTAAATAGATTTTGAATTATTAGTTCGTTGTTTTATGTAAGGAGGTCCATCGGCATTTAAATGTGTAATATTAAAGTGGATTTTTTAATATTGGTTGCTGAGGTGTGTATTGCTTTTTTTAATCTTGGAAGGCTACCAGTTCTTTACGAAAAAGGTATATTTTGTATATACTTGGTAATATTGTACACATGTACACCTTTTGATTGCTGATTTATTTTATGTTGTGGCTTAATGCATCATAATTTTAATTATTTGAGTGCATAGTACTATATATGACTCTTGGTGAGTTAATGTAATTTTTCATTCATCCTAAGTACTTAATAGTTTCTAGTTGATATTTGGGGTAATTAATTGTATAGTTTGGGAAACTTTAGTCAATTTGTATTGACATATTTTGTAATATTTCAAGTGTTCACCCGGAGGGTTTTTCATCCCGGAGATCTACTTTAGATTTCACCCGAAGGCTTCGCGTGAGTTGGATCGTGGAGACACAGTACATCGGTTTACCAGAACAGTGGTCCGGATAATCGTGTTCCATTGGTTTATTGGCCACTTGGCTTACTTATCAATGATTTTACAGGGATAGTTCTTTATCTGCATAGGAAGATAGTGATGGTGTCAATAGAGACACCTTACTATCAGGTTTTTTTTAAATAATATAATGAGTATTTCATACGTGCACTGTGAGCTACTTTGTTAAATTAAATATTCACTTTTTAAACGAATGTTATTAAGATAATCTCAACTTTATTTATAGTTTTGCATACAGAACGTTCTAGTGTGTTTTTATATTAACAACTTATCTGTTAATTACTAAATATTACTTCATAATAATTTAATTAATTAAGCACTCAATGATCTAAGTAGTAGCCAAGTATAATCAACCATTTTAAAGTTTTGTTATTTAAGCACTTAGTGTTTCAGTCTGGGTATTGACCATTAATACCTCGGGACCTAAGGGCTACGTTCAACATTTCAATTTTTAGATTTCTTCTTTATAAAAAATATAAGACTTCACTAAAAGTTAAGCAATCTCATAATATCCATAAAGGGCAGAGATTAATAAAATTAACCTCTTCCACTATGGGAGCTTTACTAAATACCACTGTGTCTAAAGTCCTTTTATGTGTTTATTACATTTTTCGTTTTTATTCGTGTTTTATGCAGGAAACTTCTTCCAATTTGGAGAGTGTTAAAAGTATATTTGTGATTTTATGATTTATGTAAAAAGGTCGAAATTTAAATTTTACTATTTTTGCTTAACATCTTGCGCAATTGTCCTTCGCCTGGTACCAAGCAAATGACCGACCGTGCCATCTGTTGATCAGTTTATTCTTTTTTTTTTTGGGTTCGTTCATATTACATATATGACAGATACATTTTAATTTCTTACTTTAGTTATTTGAGTTTATTTGGTTATTAATTCATCATAAGCCAATAGTTTTTTTAATACTTGAACAATTTAAATATTGTAATTTTTTATGTTTAATAATTTAGAATTTATTTGGTGACAACATTAGGTTTGTTAGTTTCTTTAATATTTAAATATAATAATTGTTAATATTGGTTCTTATTGGGTATATTTGATAAATCAATTATAAAGGCACATAAGTTGTTTGTCTTTTATTTCTTTCCTCATTTACTGGGTTTGTGGATAAATAGGAACATACTTTGGCGACTATATAGAGACCCAGTTGGCGTTCTGAATTTGTCTACTATTTCCGGAATTTTTATAGCTATCCACCCCTAGCTGCCGTCAAAGCGACGTTGAAGGCCCGAAGGTTGACACCGGAACAACCGAAACTTGTGTAACCGTAGTAGACAAAATTTTATTGGTAAATTAATTTTTTTATTTCTAAAGTTTGATTTTAAGCAATTCCCCTCTGGAAGTTGCTTAGGACATTTTGGTAGGTTACAAAAAGAACCAACATTCGCCAACTTTCTTAGTTTTAGTTAAATAATAAGGAGGTATAAAGTCCTGTCAATATGAGGAATTCTAATAGGTCGAGCCTTCTGTAGAACAGTTCACAGCCGATCGAGCTCAATCGGACCAGCATTCGAGAAGTGTATCTACCACTCAACTTATTCGTTCATAATTTTTAAAATGTTTTTATGGAATGTTGAAACACCATACAGTTACACCGTATTTTTGACTATATCAAACGAATCTTAAAGTCGTTTACAAGAGTGCTATTGACACTGTTCGCAAAAATATCATTTCATTTGTCATTCTTGTCAGAAATATGTATTAAAGTTGGCATCATTGACACTATGCAGTACTTGTCTATTCATTTTCTTTACACTTTTTACTTTTTTTTTGCGTGTAGCAAAAATGCTACAATATACGACTTAATAGTTTCTTGATTGAGTAAACAAGCAAATATCTATTTTGATATAAAAAATATAATCGATGTAAATACCTGCTCTTACAAACTACGAGTATAAACCGAAAACTTTTTCAATAATTTAATTTGACCTGTCGGACGACCGCCGTCAGTTATTTACCTTCCGAAAAGTTCGGGAGAGTTTTCTAATAAAAACGAGCAATCATTCATATCTAACAAGCGAAGCTTCGACGGAAAACATACAAACATCGTCGTTTTTTAACATCGTCATTTTTTTGCGTCGAGAATCAAGTTTGGGTTAGACGAACCTCCAGACCTTATGCATAATATATAAAGTTATGACTGCATGTCGTTTTACAATCATGGAATAATCGATAGATGTCGCCTCTACTCGAACATATTATATTAATGGCATCACGTACTACCCAAGTTGATTTATTTGGAACGTTGGGCGAATAGAGAATTCCTATTTGAGAACGTTTTATTGTTACATAACATACGTATTCAAACATTGGTCTTTTAAAATTCTTCTTACTGGATATAAAATGTAAATAATACTGCAAAATTTAAACGCAAGTTATTTAAAAACCTTGATGTTTTGAAGCAGCAACTGTTTTATGTAAAATAATAAAAATAGTTCAAAAATGTATTTTAAACTGGGTTATCCCTGATATTTCTTCTCTACTTCTTCATAAGTTGCCTTTAAAACGCTGGTTTTCGATAATAAGCAAATTTAATAAACTTATTATTCGCTGTTCTGTCATTTCTAAAAATATTACTAAACAATTGTGGAGGAAGTTGTATAATAGTAATATTGATCCTATAATTAACCCTCTTACCAGAAAACCCTGGAACCAGTGCTTGTATAGGAGAATATCGGCTATTATTATTTGAACAATTTTCCTATTTTTTTTTTTTTTGTAGTACTTAACTATTGACTTAAACATTTTCTTATGCTTCAAGGACTAGCAAATAACCCAGAAGGAAAAGTATTTACCATGGTAATTAAATATCTAAGAAAGAAGGAGAAGGCACACAATAAATAAGACAATGGTTACAGCTAGAGGAAGATTTGGGCACAACAAAGAGGAAAATAACATAAACTTAAACTGTTATGGATATATGATCAGAATGGAGGAAAATAACAAAGAATTGAAAAAATTAAAAAAAGGATAAATGATGGAGAGAGAAGACGCTACCATAACAGAATAATAGAAATGGACAAAAGAAAAAAAAACAAAAAATTAAGACGTTAACGAGCAAATGGAATCAATAAAAAAATGTTTAAAGAATAACTAAGAAGATAGCAGACATTCAATTAAATTTAAGAGCATGATAAAACAAGGCAACTATGAAATATGAGTTAATTGAGAAAAGAAAAAAAAATTATGAGGACATAATAAAGAATAAAACAAATTTGAAAAACCGTTATAGCAAAATTAGAAAAGCAGTATAGAAAATAAGATAGATATGTAGGTATACCTACCTTTTGTGATAATTTATTATTGTTTATTATATATGAGGCTGGGCTGAGAAATAATCCGCCTCGGCAAGAGTTGGCGGCGCTAGGAACAAATGCAAATGCAAACAGATTTTGCATTTTTACAAAAATGAATAAAATCGAATATCGCGCAATGATTAGATTATTGTTTTTAAAAAATAAAACGATGAGATCAAAATCGAACTGGATGATGTGTATGGGGACTCTGCACCTTCTTTATCAACAATAAAATATTGGACTGCCGAATTTAAACGCGGTCGTACGATAATTTTTGATGATGAGCGTCCAAGAGAGGTCACCACACCAGAAGTGGTCGATAAAATCCATAGTATGGTAATTAACGATCGACGGGTAAGAGTGTGTGAGATTGCTGCGGCTGTGGGCATCTCACGTGAACGAGTGGAGAATATATTGCACGAATATTTGGGAATGACGAAGCTCGCTGCCAGATGGATGCCGCGTTTGCTCAATGCCGACAACCAACGAAACCGTGTGACAACTTCAAAGGAGTGTTTGGCAATGTTTAACCACAATAAGAAGGACTTTTTGCGCCGTTTTGTAACCGTGGATGAAACATGGCTTCATCACAATACGCCAGAGATGAAGGAACAGTCAAAGCAGTGGGTTTCTCAGGACAAGTCAAATCCAAAGAAAGCCAAGGTGAGTCTGTCTGCCAACAAGGTCATGGCCACAGGTTTTTGGGATGCGCACTATATTATTCATATCGATTACCTTGAAAAGGGCAAAACCATCATGGGCGATAATTACTCAAAGCTGTTGGACCGATTCTACGACGATTTGAAGCAAAAACGACCGCATTTAGCGAAGAAGAAAGTGCTCTTCCACCAGGACAACGCACCGACGCACAAATGTGCAGTGGCAATGGCAAAACTGTATGAATTGCGTTACGAATTGGTTCCTCATCCGCCATACTCTCCATATTTGGCGCCCAGCGACTATTATCTGTTTCCAGACCTAAACAAATGCCTCGGTGGTAAAAGGCTTGAGTCGCTGCGACAGAGGCCTATTATAAGGACTTCGAGAAATCGTATTATTCGAAGGGCATCGAAAAATTGGAGAATCGTTGGACAAACAGTATAGAGCTTAAACGGGACTATGTTGACAAATAAATTCAGTTTTGCCAAAAAAAATATGTGTGTTCTCTTGTCTAGGCCGATTATTTTTCAGGCCAGCCTCGTAAGGTAGAGAAATAACAAAATTTGAAAATAAACGACTTATGATGCATCAATATATTAAATCGATATGAATACCAATACTCTATTTTTAAATTCATTAGGAAGCAAATTATTAAACATATATGTCAAAATATGCCAACTGTCAAGAACGTAATATGTCAAACATCAAAAACATGTTTTCCTATCCCTATATGGAATCTATTAATATTTGTTGAATTTCAAATTATATTTAGCAGACTTTTTACCTTATTTGGTCTATCATGCAGTAAAAACAAACCAATGGATCATTGTGTAAAGTCACAATATCTGAAAGTGGAACTATACGCAACAGTTTAGATGTGTAATATAAGAGTGTTTTGTCATCAACCAAAGAAAAAGCGATTAAGTGTCAGAAACAGAAGTGCCACTACAATAAAAAGTTCATCAATTAATATGGATTGCGATCATGAAAAAGCATCAGTTTTGAAAGCACACTTAAAATCTAAAGCCATCCCTCACGCTTTCTACAACAAAAACCGTTGATAAACCCTTATTATACCTCTCCAACACTTTATTTCCAGTTAATTTGACGCCAAAAGCATAGTACGTGGCAAAATACGAGATTAACGACGTCACTTTTAAAGTGACAGCTTCGCAAGGAGCATCAAAGCTCGCGACATATCGTACGTTATTAAGCGCAGACCATGTTGATAATATTCCCGCTCTATCTCCTCATTCACGTGTCGCCCACAGCTTACTTGCCAAAGTGAAGATAATGGTGTGAGTTACGATTGTGACGGAAGGACTAACGATAATTTCTAATAATTAATAAGAGAAAAAAGATTTAAGCTGTCGCGACAAATTTTAAAAACCATTGTTGTTAATGACACAAAAAATACGTTTGAATTATAGTTAACTCTGGCATCTTTAGTGTTTGAGCAACAAGATGTAGTTAACTATTTTAGTTGTATGTTACAGTATGTTACAGTATAAGTCGCAACAAAGTAGAATAATAGAATATAAAAGATAGCTTTCCTGGTACATATATTAATATTCAATACAATGTAAATAGTAAATTTACGGAGGAGGAGGAGGAGGAGGAGGGGGAGGTGAATGTAATGGAGAGGACCAGGAACGCTTTCGTGTAGAACGCCAATATTAATTTGGTGTAATGACGTTTGTTCGTCCAAATATTTTACTTGGAAGGAATTACAGGTAAGAATTTACTGACTCAAAAAATAAGTCATTATAAAACAAAAGTATTTTTTTATCGTCTATATCGTCTGTGATTTTACTTTCCAAGCCAGAGGAAAATAGCCTCGTAAAATGGAGTTGTATTTATGTAATTACATTATAAGTTATATCGAAGAAATGATTTCATACCTTAATGATGTTTTACTTGTGACTTACTAGATGTATTAGAACTTTGTGGTCTTTTAATTTTTGTAATGAATCTATGATTTTAATCATAAATTAAATGTTCAGTTACTTTACACAATGCAAAATCATTCGATCCAAAACATGGTCAAATCACTTTGCATCTTAATTCGACTATAGGTAGCAGTGTCTAATTGAACTTGAAACCAACCAAATTTTATTTTTGTGAAAATAAATTTTTCTACCAATTTCCGGAAATTCTTTAGTACATCATCAATTTGAGCCTTGGAATTTATGCATCTCCAACTGAGGCTCCCCGAGAAGTCCTTTTGATGCTGGTATCACAAAGATGTAGAGGAAATATTAATAATAAAACTTGCGTCTGAGCAATTTCTGAATCGAAGGATTTCTTCTTTGATGCAAGGAACCATCTTACAGTTTATCTGGTAGTATTCAAGTTCACCTAGATGAGCTACTATTCTGATGTTTTGAAATCTGAGAAATTTGTTTAAGTAGTTTTGAATTCCATTATTTTTGTAGGTGTAAAGTATTGACTAAGTTTTAAACTACATTGATGGGGCAGATACCTAACATTTTCAAAAGGAAAATTTAATAAAATGTTGTCAGCTCTTCACCTCTTGGCATTGCGAATTCGTTTCGTACTTTGTGTACAAACTGTACACGGTTGATGTATAGAGAAATCACACTGTCTCGCTATTTGACACGATAGGTACAAATGCCATTTAACTTGTGCGAATGACGGTAAAATCAGTTGAGGTAAAGCAGACATTTTCTCCGACATACAATGTGTGCGGTGAGACGTCCGTTATGACAAGCAATGTTATTGTTACCGACTGAGTCTGCCGTGTATTTCCGGTGAATAGACGCATCTCTCGACTACATTGAAAAGAACTCTCGAGTTACATTAAAATAGATGTATTTTCGTAAATATATCTTGTTACCTCGTTACCCGAGACTGACTTCTCTATGGCTACGTAAAAAGAATTTATTACGAAGTTTCTTGTTCTACGGACTCTCTCGAAAAAGAAACTGATTAAAGGGAAAATGAGCAAATGAAATAAAACTAGTTAGGTTCTTATAGGATTACTATAAAAAAAAAACGGCAAATTGCCTGTATTACCAGAGATTCATTTTATATTTTCTTTTTGTCGAGTTTGTTTGAAATTCATTAACGCTTTCGAAAATTTAGAAAACGAGCAGTATCGCAGAGATATTTTATCTCTTCGTTTAGTTTTTTTTTATGTTTGAAATAAAAATAATTCAGCGTAGAATTCAGAGAATACAAGAGCATGATTTTTAATAATTTTAAACTTAGCTGGTTTTAAAAATTAGCTTTGGATGTACGAGCCCCGTCCAGCTTCAGTTGGCCCATCTGATTAAATATCAGTTATTGCCGTGTATCGAAGGTCATTTGAGTTATAGCGGTAAAATTGTCCACTTTTATTTTTAAAGTAACATTTTAAAAACATTTTGCATAAAAAATAAAATAGTTACAACTGGAAATGATAAGGACTTAAAAACTAGAAATAAGGAAATTTATGATTTTTTAAACTCTAAGATATCTTATTCTACCACTGAGTAACGTCCCCTTTATTTTTAATAACTGCTTCAATTCTTCTCGGCATAGTATTTACTAAATCCTGACACTGCGCTGGAGTGAAATTATCCCAAATATTCTGGAGCCTGTGCTTGAGTTCTGGAACAGTTCTGACAGGATTGGTTCTTAACCGCTTTTTCATTTCATGCCACAAAGTCTCGATAAGCCAAAGGTCCGGACTAGAGGAAACCCATTTTAGGAGTGGTATTTCATGATCTGAAAGCCATTTCATGGATTTTTTGGACGTGTGACAGGCAGCACCGTCTTGCTGAAAGGTGAAGTCATTTCCAGAAATCCTACTCTCTTCCAAAGTAGACAACAAAGAGTCCTCTAGAATGTCTAAATGTTTTTCTGTGTTTACAATTCCGTTGATAAAGTTTAATTTTTCAACCCCTCTAGACGACATTGAACCCCAGACCATTACCGAAGATGGAAATTTAACTTTGCGCTTAAGACAATCAGGATGATAAGTTTCATGTTTCTGGCGGATAACTCTGCTTCGGCTATCACTGACACACACTTCAAATCGCGATTCGTCACTCCAATGTATAATATTCCACCTCTCCATATCCCAATTTCGATTATCTTTAGCCCATTTCAATTTGTCTCGCTTCTGTTTTGGAGTCAGTAACGATTTTTCTTTAGCATTTGCAAACGAAAAAGATTATTATCTTTTGAACCTTTAGATTCAACGCAGAAAACTTACCTTGTATGTACCAAATCCTAGTTTTCTGGCTTCTGCATGACATGTAGACCTACAAACACGTCTTCCAAAGGCCTCACTCCAGAGTACACTCAACTCTCCGTAGTCAGCACGTCTATTAGACTTAATAATTCTGGCTAAAGCTCGTCTATCATTGTCTGTTAATTTGGACTTTTTCACATATCGGGCCTTTTGGGCACCTGAACCGTTTGATTTGTACAATTGAACAATATTTCGAATACTGTATCTGGATAAGCCGAGTAATATTCCAATTTCGCCATTTGATTTTTCAGATTTGTGTGAATTAATGATAATTGATCGAATATTTTCATCAATTGCCTTTTCTCTCCCGATTATTGACAACAAATAGAACTATTAGGCATTCCAACGACCTGTCAAACAATAGGTGCCAGTGGGAAATTCTTGTATATTTAAGGGGGTAGCGACATAGTCTTGCAACTATTTTTATTCAAAGTAGTACTCGCCAAGCCTGCCAATTTATGAAGAAATGTATAGGTGGGTTTTTTAAATATTATTTTTATTGTGTTTGACATAAAATATTTAAATGTAATACATTATTCATGATTTTACGTAAAGTAGAAAGAATACACCATATGTCGCCACCCTTAGATATACCAAACCTGCCCACTGGTAATTCATTTGTTTGGAATGACTAATTAAGTAATTGTTTTACAATCGGAACTTATGTCACTGTCATTTCCGTCAAAAAAGTGTTGTTTTCATAGCCACCTTAACCCTCGTCGTTAGCAATACTTGGGTAATAGAATCATAGAGTTAACAAATTTATCAACTCTATTAATAGAATGAACGCAAGGATACTACTTTTTTAACCATGTATTTTTTGTGAGACAGCACTATACATTGAACTCAGATATCTTCTATATTCCCGTAAATAGTATATTTTGTCTTAAATATTACACTGTAGAGGCTGGTTTTCTCCTTGAGCGAAAAAATCCAAAAATATTACTAATTTTATGTGTGGGCCAACTGAAGCTGGACGGGGCTCGTAAAACATTTCTTAACTACATGGAGTATAGGTGAGACAAATCAACTCTCAACAACAAAGAGGTGTAGATCGTGTAGTTCTCAAGTAAAATCGAACCGTAACAGGCTGCTACGACAGAAGGGTCCTTAAATAGTGTCACAATAGCTTCTAAGGCTGGACTGCTGCACCCTAGGAGTCCTATATAGACCGATTATGGCAAAAAAAAAAACGTTTCAAATAGCACGGCTTGCCAAATATATATTTAGTTATTACTTATAAGCAAATTATGGATAAAATAAAATTTCTATGGGAAGGTCAAAAATACTAATCGAAAGTATGCCTATTTATATAGCATTTCTATATAGCGGAAAAGATGCAAGGGGTTAGTGTTCGGGAACTGGGATGTAGAATTTTAGTTTTTTGACCGTCAGGTTAAAAAAAGCTATTCTCACCCAATTAATTGCAATATTGACTAACACTACTGAACAATTTAAGATGAATACCCTGTAGATCTTAGCATAAAGCAATTATTCAAATTTAAAAACCCCTTTCACATGCGTAGTGATTCAAACGTATTTTGGTTAATTTAGAATTAGTTTAGAGGCGTAAATTCTGTATTTTGATTCACTTATCGAATTATTTAAGAAATGGCATAGGAAAATCCAAACACTTCTTACTTGTAAGCAGAAATGTTTTATAATTTTTATTTTTAGGTTGCGTATAGTGAAAAGAAATCGCCCAAGTAATGGATCTACATTCAACCTAGAAAGAAAATTAACGATATAATAGATAGATCCATAATATTTTTAATTTGATACTTTGGAAAAATTTTCTAGATTTGATAGCCATTAAAAAAGAAAAGGTAATGCAATAAGTACTACTTTTTGTTTAGACCTTATACTGAATAGTGCTATACCAACCTTGACTAACTGGTTCAAGCCTACCAATTTAATTAGTTGTCAGAATTATTATATAGGATAAAAAGATCCTAACGACGTCACTGCAGCAGAAGATGAACACGTTAAACTGTTAAATGCATTGCGTTAAATACCGATTATGCCGCCAATCATCGAGGATAATCAGAGGATGCCATCTATTAATATACTCATTACAATGGCAACGCATGGTTATTAGACCGTCCAGCAACGTGTCGTTATCTTCTGAAACACTACATACAATAGACGAGCATGTCTTCCTTTGTACAATCTGTATTTACGTCTACTGGGTACAACATGTTCGATGTCTTTGTATTCAAAGTGTGCAGAGGGGTATTGGCAAAGAGTGTAAATAACAAGAGAGGGCAGTCAAAGTGAGAAACTAAAATCGAAAGAAATAGCGATATACTCCAATATAAATGGATTACTTAGGCGACGACTGAGTATTTTAATGGTATGTTGTCCTAAGGTGAACCTAATATATGTACTTACGTTTTACGTGTCGGCTAGTATTAATTGATTGAGCCTCTGCGATTTTATTTGTTTAGTACTTGACTTATTTTTAAAATTTCTATATTAAACGACATGGAATGCAATATATTTAAAAAAATTTCATACGTCCTTGGTGCTATCGATCCATCAACATTTCAAACCGGAACGGACAAAACCTAACATCGGCTCTGTTCCAATAAAGATCAGAAATAAGTCACCAGATTTCTGCGCAGTAGATAATTTGAGGGTCTCAATAATCTACCGCGTAGAATCCTGGTGTCAGTGACTGGTTTCTTATCGTTATTAAAACAAACCTAGAGTAAAATATGTAATAATCATTCATTCCAGTGCGCCAGTGTTGCTTAACTCGCATGAGATGTCTGACAAAATTCATATTTTTAACGAGAGTGTTGTGCTTTATGTTTAATGATTTATCGGCAAAGATATTTTACTAAAATAAATAACTTAAAATTAAATTATTTGATATAGTTACAACTTTCTTTTTAAGTTTATTGAGTTATTATGGTTGAATACCAAGTGTCTTGAATCAAATTTGGAAAAACATACTATGGATTTCAAATTAAATCTGACACTTAAACAAACTGCTTGACTTCCATTAGATTTAATTTTTTATATAGTATATAACTATAAGGACAGATGGGATGAAACAAGAAACTGCAGAGTAGCCAGGGAGCTCTTAAGTTATCCTGACAACACTGCAGCAGACAAATACTTGACTATGACTAGACAGAATCTGAGCCTACTTACAGGCATTCTGACTGGCCAATGCCAAGTACGGAAGCATCTCATTTATTAAAAGATTTGTGTTCGGCGAGTATCGGCTAACACCGGCCGATATAAGAGAAGCACCTTTTGGTGACGTTGTCAACTACGTTATATCTGTAGGCTGGCTTACGAGCTAGGAGGTGCCTATCATCTTAGGAGAATGCACTATGGGCCTAATCAAGCCTAAGTGCCGTGGGGGTAACCCATGCTCCACACGTTACAGATACAGATAACTGTTTGTTTTATATTTTACGGAATATAAAAGCCAAACTACATATGACAGTGTTGCCAAATGTTCATTTTGCCCAAATGCATATATATTTTTTGTATATAGAAAAGCCCATGGAATATAAAAAGTATGTTCTAAGTGGTGCATGGTGTATATTTGTGTAAGTAAGAGTTTGGTAAAAACACGTTTCAGAAATTAATTATCTATTTATTTATCTGAAGGATTATACGAGCTACTAGTATCGGTCATGAATATTACTTTTAGGCCGTATTTTGCAGGTTTACTTGGCATGTAAATAAGAAAACTACAGTGACCTCTAAAAGGAAGTGGCATCTCGTCTAGTCACACAATTTCCCACTGTGAATAGCTTTTGGCAGTTAGACACAAAATTATTGAAAATGTTAGGAACAGCCGCTGTTCTATTTACCTTCTTCTGTTTCTCACCGGTCATGCTGTTGTCAAATCGAAGACAGTCAGAATAATTTCAAACCTTTATCAAGAGCAGCGTTATTCTAAATATTGACTGGTCGACAGAAAAGTCTTTATAAAACAGTTGAAGCATGTCTTCGTGAGAAGACTTTGTAATTGAAAATAGCACAAACAATCAAATTAAAGCCTTTAACTCAACTACATTTGTACTTCTACAGTTTGACGAATTAGTTGAATCAAATAACGTTTCTTTCATGAAAGTAATTTTTTCGTTTGTCCACGATACGATTTCTTTAAGCATCTCATTATCTACCAATAAATTCCGAATATCTGACTTAGAAGGCCTATTCACCAGACTCCTGCATGCCGCTGTTAGGTTTGGCAAGCCTCTAATAATATGTTGAATATTTCTTGTATTTTTTTGGAGGCTTATTTTTCTGCCATAGGCTCATTTCCCTGCCATAGAAAACCATTTTTTCTTTGAATACTTCTGCTTGTAAGGTGTATGTTCTTCCTTGTTACGAGTTACGATCCATATAACTCCAAAAATTAGTTGTTTGAATTTAATTCTTCGCCACTGGAACTATCACTTTGCTGAATCACATAGTCAGGGTCTTCATCCGAGTCATCTATAGCATCATCTGATCTGATAAATCAAGTAGCACGGCTTGTGTTTTTTATTTAAATCTGAATCATCTATATTGTAATGATTTCATCATCACTCTGTATAAATGTTTTGTATAATTTAGATGGTTATTTATAAATATTGTTCAGGTCAACTATTAGAAACATTTTACGCTCCATGGTAGTTAAATCTACATCATTCAATGTCAATTTGATAATTTATAAATGTTTATTAAGAAATCGTCGATCGTAGTTTGCAAAATCACACTGTGTATTTAAAGCATGAACCACTTTGTATATAAAATAGTCACAAAACAAAGAGACATATGAAATGTCATAAAATTACGTTAGCAACAAATCAGATTCTGCATTCTGAAATCTTTTTGACAACCAATCAAAAATTACAGGTATACATTGAAATTTGAATTATGAGAAACACTTAAATTAGAATTTACACAACCATTAATAATTTTGTACATACTATCGCTGTAAAATATTTATTTATACGTAAAAATAACATTCACGTCAATAAAATAATAATATCTAAGAAAAATACGTTTGACAGAAAAATATCATAACCGTGATTGGTTAGTTATAAAAAAAGTGAGAGATTAAAAAAAAACGGTTGCTAGGAGGTTGTTGACCGGCGGATTGGACCGGATGACAAAAAAAAAAAGGTTTTGGTAGAAAATTTTGCGAATTAATTAAATAAAAGCATATTGGAACAATTAAAAGGTGCTTAAAAAGTTGAATCTAATGTACTGGAAGCACTAGTACAAATAACACAGTCAGAAGCTATAATTTGGTGAGATAAATCTATTAACTATTTACCTTGTCAGGGTCCCGTATGTGTTATCGCATACCGTTATAATAGTCACATCTTGCCACTGTGCACATAAAGCCGACTTTCGTGTGCATTAAAATACATTGCTGCATCCTATAAGAAAAATAATATTTGATCTTTAGACGTTATATTCTATTCACGTGAATTTATGGTAGGAATTTAGAAGTTAATTCAGAAGGCGTTTTTCAGGCTGAACACATCTAGCGTTCAGTTGAAATTAGTAAATCTCCAAAATAAAACAGAGACTGTCTATAATTTGGTATCATCATTCGAATTAGGGTGATATAAGTTCATTGAATATAATTTAAAATAATATACCCGCATATTAGTAAATAAATATACTGTATGTTAAAATTAATACTTACCAATTACATAAAATTATTCGAATAATTTTCACAAGTGCACTCACGGTGTTAAAAGGTCTCCATTTCGTAATAGTTATTTAACACGTAATATACATTGATACCAACATTCGAACGGAATTAGAATCTACCGTGAGTGAAACTGATTTGGCAATAGATTTAAGGTAGTAGTTAATCTTGTTTTTTTTTTTTGCATTTTATGATAATATTATATGTCCATTTACATCCAAATCATTATTATAGTTGTTGTGTTCTGATTCGTGTTTCATTATATAAAAAGATTTACAACTAAATAACAATTTAAAAAAAAATTTGGTTAAGACATCTATTGGTGGGTAGTAAAAGTTCATCACAGAAGAATAAGATAGATTTGCAGAATATAGCAGAACACCTGTCTGAGATTAGAATCTCTACTCTTCGACTAGCTACAGACCAGGCATAATAATAATAAAAAAAAAAATATTGAATAATAGTCCAGTCAAAGAAATTTAAAAAAAAAATAAAAAAAATAAATTCATATAAAACTCAGGACAAACTAACAATTGAAACCAAATAAATTAATTCCCATATATTATTAAATAAATCATTACAATTGGCGTACCCAACGTAGGGCAAAGCTATATTAAAGCTAGGGCAAAGCTATATTAAAGCTATAGCAAAGCTATAAAAAAAAAAATATTTAAATTATAACGTAAATACAATTTGTGACTATAATCTAGCTAAAAAAAAAAAAACAAGTAAAATGGAAGGACAAGGTAAGACAATTTATGAATTGAAACTGGTAGAACTTAAGGAAGAGTTAGCTGCTAGAAATTTAGACACTAGTGGAAATAAGATTATTTTATTGAAGAGACTACAAGAGGAAATGGAAGCAGAAGGTTTGAACATAGAGACATACAGATTTAAAACAGATGTAGAGGAAAATGACAATGAAGAGAAGAAAGAAGAACGGGAGATCGAGAACAAAGGAGAAGGAGATAAAAGTAAAGAAATGCCAGAATATATGAGTATTTTATTTGCGAAATTAGAGAGCATGGATCAAAATATAGAAAAACAAAATCAGAATATAGAAAAACAAAATCAGAACATGGAGAAACAAAATCAGAATATAGAAAAACAGAAACAAGAAAGAAGACAAGAAATGGAAAAACTAAATCAGAATATAGAAAAACAGAATCAAGAAAGAAGACAAGAAACACAAAGAATGCTGGATGAAATTAAAATGATCAGAGAAGATGTCAGAAAAGAAATTAAGACAGAAATTTCAAGACTGGAAAAAGATGTACAAGTTACAAACACAAGAATAGATAAACAAGAAAAACAATTAAATGAGAAGATAGGAAAAACAGAAACTGCAATACAAAAATGTGAGAAAAATATCAAAGATCTAGAAAGAAATATGATGAGCAACCATAAAGAGATAGAATTTGTTCGAAATGAAGTTAAAGAGGGAATTCAATTAAATTTGGGAATAGCAGAGAAGAAATGAAGATATGTGAAAAGAAACTACTAATGGACATGGAAAATAAATTGAAGAAAACCGAAGAAAAGTGGAAAGAGTGGGAAACAAGGCATAGAAATCAAAAACGATTAAATAATGAAAAATTTATAGATGGCGACATGACAGAAGAGATTGAAGGAATGAAACAAAAAGGAGAAAGGTTAACGAAAGAAATTGAAGAGATTAGAAGAAAGACAGAAGAAGAACTAATGGAAATAAAACGCAGAAAGGAGAAAGAATTTGAACAAATTAATTTAGAGAACAGGGGGCAGGTAATAGTCACACATTGTAGAAATGAGAGTAATAGTAATATAAAATTTGACGGGGATATTAAAAAAGTACATCCCATAGTTTTTTGTAAGATAATAAAGGATAGAGTAAATGTAAATCTAGAAAGGGAAGATTTCAAAGAAATAATACGAAACAAGTTAACTGGTATAGCTTTAATTTGGTTTTCTAGCAATGAAATCAACATAAACAATTTGACGATTTTGAAAGAATGTTCTTAAGTTATTTTTGGGGTAGTGTAAAACAGTCAGAAATAAGAGAGAAATTACATTTTGGCAAATTTGACGAAAATAGAAATTATAGTGCACATTTGTATGCTATGCAAATTTACACACCGGTACAACAATATTTAGAACCGAAAATTATGGAAGAGGAAGTAGTTTACTCTCTTATCTCGGCATTTCAGACATGAAATAAATGATGCAATTGCTATACAAGGTATTAGAACTATGGACAATTTTATTAAATATCTTATGAGGGTTGAAAGAAGTACCAATAAAGCAAAATTTATTAACAATAACAAAAATACTACAACTTATGCAAACAAAAATACACAAAATCATAATAACTGGTCTAATAATAACAATAGTAACTACAATAACTTGCTAAATAGACAAAATAACTCTTATTATCAAATAGAAATCAAAATTATACTAATTATAGAGGTAATCAAAATAATTATCAAAATCAAAGTAGATACAATAATAACTACAATCAAAACTACAATCCCAATTATAGTAACCAAAACAATAATAATAGAATAACACAAACAGTTATTATAATCGTAATGTCCAAAATAACAATTTTTCTCAAAATAGACCACAAAACGAAACAAGTCTGCCACAAAGAAGAGTTTATTTTCAAAGTATAAGCAGGGAAAACTCTAGTGACAGTTCAGACACTAGAAACAGATCAGAACAAGTGACAAATAATACTGATTTGAGTGGAAATCAGGAACCTAATGTAATTTCTTCAGATTCCCATTTTTAGATAGGCACTTTCCGAATAATAAAAATTTCAATGTATGCAAGTATGAACACTACAGAGAATTTATAAAAGTTGATGATAAATCAGATTTATCTGAAACATCAGAATTAATAAATATTAAAGCTAATTTGGGTAAAAATGTAATTAATATAATAGTAGATACGGGAAGTGAAGCCAGTTTAATAAATCAACATATTATTAATAAATTTCCAGAACTATGTAAAAATATTTTCAAAATTCCAAAGGTTAATATTCTTGGCGTTAATAACAGAAAACTTTGTGAAGTCAATCAAATTGTAAACATAGATATTTATTTAAATAATGAAATAATATCACTAGACTTATTAATTTTACCTAATTTACAATGCGACATAATAATAGGTTATGATCAACTTAATAAATATCAAGCTGTCATAGATTTTGAAAATAAAAAGCTTAAAATTAATAACATATGTGTAAGTTTTGAATTAAATAATAACCTTAACAAAGATGAATCTATAAAAAGACAATTGTGTATAACCAATCAAATCGAGAATGATTTAATGTACAATGAAAATATTAATGAATTTAATGATGCACATAAAGAAAATATGGCATATTATGATTATGAAGAGTTTAATTATGAAGAAATAGAATTGAAATGTCCTAAAAATAAGGAACATTTAATAAGAATGTTAGTAAAAGAGTATATAGAACTTTTTAATAATGATTCTCGAGTTGCCAAAGATTATACACATAGTTTTGAAGTAAAAAACATTGAAGGTTTCAAAAATAAAACATACCCTGTACCATATCATCTTAAAAATGATATTAAACTTGAACTTAAAAATTTATTACAACAAAATATAATACAATATTCAGATACACCATACATTAATTCATTAGTAATTGTTAAAAAGAAAAATGGTCAGATTAGAATTTGTCTAGATAGTCGTACTATAAATAAATATTCGATTAAACAATATGAACAACCTATAAATTCAAACAACTTATTAGGAAGAATAAGCAATGCAAAAATATTTTCTAAACTAGATCTTAAACATAGTTTTTGGCTAATTCCACTTCATGTAGATTGTCAAAAATACACAGGATTCTCTGTGGATGGTCAAATCTTTTCTTTTAAAGTAGTCCCATTCGGATTACAAAGTGCTTCTGCTGCGTTAGTTCGTTGTTTAAACAAAATCTTGGGACAATATCAAAACTTTGCGATAAACTATATTGACGATACTCTTATCTTCAGTGAAAACGAGGAACTGCACCTGGAACATATTAGAATAATTTTAAAAGCGTTAGATAATGCAGGATTAAAGTTAAACATAGATAAGTCAGAATTTTATCAATCAGAAACAATTTTTCTTGGTTTTAAGATAGATAAACATGGTATAACTATGGATCCTAAGAGATTAGATGTTATTGAATCTTATAAAACACCTAATAATTTAAAGAGTTTGAGAAGTTTCTTAGGAATGATTAACTATTTTAAAAGATTGTTGCCAAATCTGACAGAATTAGAGTTACCATTATTAAATTTGTTAAAGAAAGGTGTAAAATGGTGTTGGAATAGTGAACATGAACTTGCTTTTAAAAAGGTAAAACATGCTTTTTTACAAAATATTAAAACATTTCATGCTGATTTTAATTTAACATTTATACTGAGATGTGATGCTAGTATGTACAGAATAGCTGGTACATTATTACAAGTACAAGAAGGGATAGAAGTACCTATTTCTTTTGTATCGAGGAAAACAAAACCACATGAACAAAAATATGGTAGTAGTGAGTTAGAGATATCCGCAATAATATATTCGATTGAGAAATTAAAATTTTATTTAGTAGGTAGAAAATTCATTTTAGAAACGGATAATAGTGGTCTAATATCTTTATTAAATAATAAATTCAATAATAGCAGAATATTTCGTTGGAGTATTTTGTTACAAGAGTATGATTTTGAAATTAGACATGTTAAGGGAATTTTAAATGTTGTGTCCGATGCAATCTCTCGAATGGATGGGTACAATAAGACACTAAAACAGGTTAAAACTGGTCTGAACATATTATATAATGATAATTCAGTATTTTCTCTTAATAGCATAATACAAGATCAAAATTTACTTGATATTAAAACAAAACAAAAATCATTATATAATGGACAAACATATTTTAGAAAGTCACAAGAAAATGAGTTATACGTAATCACAAAAACACTTGCTTTAGAAATTTTACATCAATTACATATCATGTATCATCATCCAGGAAGTAGAAAACTTTGGCTATTATTTAGGGAAACATTCATTACTTCAAATGATCATAAACTTGCGAAAAACATAACGACTACTTGTTCATTATGTCAAGTTTCAAAAGATAAAAACCGACATAACGAAAATATTGCAAAAACAATATTACCAGTTGCTCCTTTACACATTATCTCTATAGATTTTATTTCAAATTTAGTTAAAACAGATAATGGTAACAAACACATTTTTGTCATACTAGATATTTTTTCAAAATATGTACAATTATACGCTTGCAAACACACAAACACAAACACAGTCAAAACATGCATAAATAAATTTATAAATGAAGTAGGCTTACCATCATATTGTATCCTGGACAATGCATCGTACTTTTCAAATCAACGTATCATATCATTTTTCAATAGTCAAAACATCATTCCAAATTTCATTAGTTTTAGAAATCCTAGAGCAAATCCAACAGAAAGGTACATAAAGGAAATAATTCGGTATCTTCGTATATTAGTTGAAAACGAACATTTCTTGTGGGACACAAAATTAATGGAAATATCAGAATTCTTGAACCATACTCCAAATACTGTAACGGAAATTAGTCCACATCTACTAATTAATTCTTCACCAATTAACAGACCATGGATTTGTGAAAATATTCTCGATTATCAAAATCTTATTTTCAAAGTAGGACAGAAACTTCAACGTAATGCACACAGATACCTAAAAAGGCAAAATAAAAGTATTAAAAATAAAGTTAAATTTAATAAAGGGGACATGGTTATTGTAAAGTCTCTGCGTGTTCCTAATCCACGGAACAAGAATATCTAAAAAATTACTATTTCCATTAGAAGGACCTTACATAATTGAAAATGAACACGCAGTCAACTCATACATTTTAAAAGATCCTTTAACTAACCGAATTAGGGGAATTTTTAACATTACACAGATTTATTTGTTTAAAGATCCAAACATATTACATGATAACTAGCAATAAGTAAAGAGAACAAGATTTTATTTGTAAATTATTTTAGCAAAATAATTTAAAAATAAAATGGGGCAATTGTAATGATTTCATCATCACTCTGTATAAATGTTTTGTATAATTTAGATGGTTATTTATAAATATTGTTCAGGTCAACTATTAGAAACATTTTACGCTCCATGGTAGTTAAATCTACATCATTCAATGTCAATTTGATAATTTATAAATGTTTATTAAGAAATCGTCGATCGTAGTTTGCAAAATCACACTGTGTATTTAAAGCATGAACCACTTTGTATATAAAATAGTCACAAAACAAAGAGACATATGAAATGTCATAAAATTACGTTAGCAACAAATCAGATTCTGCATTCTGAAATCTTTTTGACAACCAATCAAAAATTACAGGTATACATTGAAATTTGAATTATGAGAAACACTTAAATTAGAATTTACACAACCATTAATAATTTTGTACATACTATCGCTGTAAAATATTTATTTATACGTAAAAATAACATTCACGTCAATAAAATAATAATATCTAAGAAAAATACGTTTGACAGAAAAATATCATAACCGTGATTGGTTAGTTATAAAAAAAGTGAGAGATTAAAAAAAAACGGTTGCTAGGAGGTTGTTGACCGGCGGATTGGACCGGATGACAAAAAAAAAAAGGTTTTGGTAGAAAATTTTGCGAATTAATTAAATAAAAGCATATTGGAACAATTAAAAGGTGCTTAAAAAGTTGAATCTAATGTACTGGAAGCACTAGTACAAATAACACAGTCAGAAGCTATAATTTGGTGAGATAAATCTATTAACTATTTACCTTGTCAGGGTCCCGTATGTGTTATCGCATACCGTTATAATAGTCACATCTTGCCACTGTGCACATAAAGCCGACTTTCGTGTGCATTAAAATACATTGCTGCATCCTATAAGAAAAATAATATTTGATCTTTAGACGTTATATTCTATTCACGTGAATTTATGGTAGGAATTTAGAAGTTAATTCAGAAGGCGTTTTTCAGGCTGAACACATCTAGCGTTCAGTTGAAATTAGTAAATCTCCAAAATAAAACAGAGACTGTCTATAATTTGGTATCATCATTCGAATTAGGGTGATATAAGTTCATTGAATATAATTTAAAATAATATACCCGCATATTAGTAAATAAATATACTGTATGTTAAAATTAATACTTACCAATTACATAAAATTATTCGAATAATTTTCACAAGTGCACTCACGGTGTTAAAAGGTCTCCATTTCGTAATAGTTATTTAACACGTAATATACATTGATACCAACATTCGAACGGAATTAGAATCTACCGTGAGTGAAACTGATTTGGCAATAGATTTAAGGTAGTAGTTAATCTTGTTTTTTTTTTTTGCATTTTATGATAATATTATATGTCCATTTACATCCAAATCATTATTATAGTTGTTGTGTTCTGATTCGTGTTTCATTATATAAAAAGATTTACAACTAAATAACAATTTAAAAAAAAATTTGGTTAAGACATCTATTGGTGGGTAGTAAAAGTTCATCACAGAAGAATAAGATAGATTTGCAGAATATAGCAGAACACCTGTCTGAGATTAGAATCTCTACTCTTCGACTAGCTACAGACCAGGCATAATAATAATAAAAAAAAAAATATTGAATAATAGTCCAGTCAAAGAAATTTAAAAAAAAAATAAAAAAAATAAATTCATATAAAACTCAGGACAAACTAACAATTGAAACCAAATAAATTAATTCCCATATATTATTAAATAAATCATTACAATATATACTTTTTTACGGCTAATACCACTGGGACCTGGTCTATCCATAGTAACTGCAAATTAACAAAGCATTAGAACAAAAGTTACATTTATTATAAACACAAAATATAAAATACCTTACTACTTGTCAGTACACCATCAGAAACACGTGGTCTGCTAGACCTATGGTCAAATAACCTTAATTCATCTGGTAGACCTGCACGTTTGCATAAAATCTGTCTCTACGAAACTCACACTACAGAACTCGAAGCTTTATCATCACGAATGTAGCTATCATTGGGTACTCAGAAGGTAGAGTCTGATTACAATTAAAAGAACACAGCTATGTCATCATTTGGCTTAGATATAGGAAGTATTGTTTTATACCTAACAACTTACTTATTTTTTATTTATTGGTAGTTAGATAATATGTATTTAAAATTCGTAGTAATGGTTTGACGTAGCGGTGTTCTTCTAATTGTAATCGGACCCTACCTGCAATGACGCATTCCTAGAAGGTACACTGTTGTCGCAGTGAGCAGATATTCTGCAGCTTTGGGCTGTGGGGCCAACGTTTCGGGTTAAGGGTTAATCAAAGTATAAAGTATAAGGTATAAAATAATTCAAGAAATTTTATATGATTATCTACTAAGAATCTAGAGTGACAACCTCAAAAAAATGTTGTGCCATAATTACTTATATACGTCGTTGATGAACTATGTAAATGAAGAGGTTTAAAATCGCTAAGGAAAAATAGAAAGCGACGTTGCGACAGTACATGTTTTGAGTGGATTTTCTGCGAACAGGAACAACTTGACATTGTCCATATTGCTATCCAGAGCCAGCGAAGTTTGATTTTCATAGCCATCCTGGTTTTAAAAAGAAACTGAACTGCCTATAGTAGAAGGTGGAGGCCACTAAAAAGTTAAATCAGAAGATATTTTAAAAATATTTAACTCAATTTAAAATATTTTGAAGGCGAATTAAAATTTCCCATAATATTTGATTTAAAGTTTTCCACAGATAATAACAAAAATAAAGAAATGACAAATCTGATGCAGTCTTGTCAAAAAAACTTTCTTCGAACACCCAGTAAGAAACGAACGACCCTCGCAGCCATCGCTAATTTATTAAAACGCCGCATTGTTCTCAAAACAATTCCTACTCCATAAACATCAGAATTTTCTACTTTGCTTGCATTATATGCTAACGTAATTTTTCCGGCGCTGTAAATTCTGTTCTTTTAATTTTCTTAAAGTAGTCTAACTATGTACAAAAACTTATATTTACTCTGGCGGAGAATATTAAACCGTTTTGCTCACCTGTAGCAAAAAAAAATCATGAATAAAAGATGAGTTTGGAAGTGCAATTATTTAACATGCATAAGGAAATGGTTGACTCGTTTCGAAATTTAGAAAGAACGCAGGACAGGTTTGAAGAATATAGAAATGGTCTTCTTCTTTTCGAAGATTAATAAGCGTCATGACGTATTTTCTGATTCTTCTTGGGCCGATGCTAGTAGTGATTCTGAGCCAAACATCACGACATTTTTTGGTCATGAGACATTGAGCAAATCATATGAATGAATCAAACGAAGCTTGGATGTATTGAAAGAAAAAAATGAGACGAGGAACTTTTCATACGCAGCAGAAAAGAAAAATGGAAAACTAGTAGAAAGCTACAGACCCATCCCTCTATTAAGCTCTATCGCCAAAATAATTGAAAAAATAATAAAAGCAAGACTATTACAAATTGAACAAGACCTAAACATAATTCCGCGGGAACAATACGGGTTTAGGGAAGGGCACAGTACAATAGCTCAAATAATAAGAATTGCGCATCACGCAAAAGAGGCACTAAATAACCAAAAACAAACAGTTCTCGTGTCACTAGACTCGGAAAAAGCTTTCGACACGGTTTGGATCCGCGGACTTATACACAGAATGTTTGTAATGGATATCCTGTACACATTGTAAAAACTATTCAATCGTACCTACAGGACAGGACTTTCTACGTCAAAATTAATAAAACAATTACAGGACCTTACAATGCATCTGCGGGAGTACCTCAGGGTTCAGTACTCTCGCCGCATCTGTATATCATTATGACCCATGATATCCCAATGGGCCAAAATGGTATACAGACGGCGTTGTACGCCGACGACACCTGTGTGTATAAATCGTCAGACAATGCAGAAATAGCCACAAGAATATTGGACATCCATATAAACAGAACGTTAATCCCCTATCTGGAACACAATAAAATGAAAATTAATGCATCAAAAACCGAATCACTACTAAGAACTAAATTAACAACTAAAAGAATTATTACTAAACTAAAAATCAAAGATGAAACCATAGAAACTGGAAATACTATGAAATACTTAGGTTTCCATCTAGATAGAGGGTTAACGTTCCAAAATCACATAAAAGAGAGAATAGCCAAAACCACAGGGGGTAATCAAAACCCTTTACCCTCTACTAAATCGAAATAGCCGTGTCACTAGGCAAAACAAACAACTTCTATATAATCAAATCATTCGTCCTACTCTCACATATGGATGTTCAGTCTTTTGTTCAATGGCAAATAGCCATTTCATTAAACTTCAAAGAGCACAAAGCAGGTGTCTCAGGCTAATTCTGGGGCGGGACCGCAGATCTAGAATTACAGAAATGCACAGAGCGACATCCATTCCTACTATTAAAGACTTCACCTTGGCAACAGCCGAGAAATTCTATAAAAACTGTCTTCCTTCAGACGTAAAGGAAGACATATTAAATGTAAATGCCCGAAATAGCGATACTAGGAAGTTTGGATGTCTCCACAAACAACTGCAAATTTACGGAGAGCGTCAATAACCACGTAAACGAGACAGACGTCGACATGGACTCCTATCAGAAACAAATACTGAAATGAGAACTCAGCCGCCGGTTTATACGTAATCTGGTCAGACGGACGACTGAGTGGTGGAGGAGATCCCTGTATCGGAGTACTGAATTCTAAATTCTGTCTTCCGATTGGGGGATTCTTTCAACCAATCAGATGTCGAGTTCTCACATATACTCCACAGACTACCGAAACCAACACACACACATACAAGGACAACCCTGTTTTTTCGTACTTTTTCAGGAAAACAAACGCATAATCAAGACAAAACAAAACTAAATATACAGATCAATTATTGTCATTAGACAAAATAAGCCAAACTTGCGGCATAATATCCATGGAGATAAGGAGGTCACAGCCATATAATCTCAAAGATAAACAATTCATTCATCTCGTGACTGAACAGGACAACGATGGGAAACGTGCCCAATGGAAGAATGTACGAAGACGAGTTATTTTAATGACATGTAGATACTTTTACTAAAAATGAATAAAGACTTATTTAATAATATTACAAACGCAGCAGAGGTCTGCAATATTTCCCTTATAAACCAGAACAAAATCAGGTTAATTGTTTTTTAGATTATAATTGGAAGTGACTTGGTGAGGCATCAGCAAAGCTTAAAACGGCCGACATGGTTCAAATGGAAAGCAGGAAACTACGTTGAAATTTCTAATAAATTAACATTGTAATCAATGGCAATGGCAGACTAGCAATTTTTTCTGAATAAGCTATTGGCAATTCGCCTTTTAAATATCATTGATAATTAAAAAATATATTTAACAAATGAAAATGAGAACACAATTAAATTAAATGATCTTGATTAATAATTATTGAAGGAAAATATTGCAAGAATTTTAAATGAAAGAAAAACAGAGAATTTCTTTCTTGGATCTCGATTATAAATGCGAATTCTATAGTTTTTTTATAACTAAAAGATTTTTAATATTTTTGTAACGCTCGTATATATGTGGTAAAATAATTAGGGTCTGTATTAGAGAACATAAATTCTAAACTGCAACAACTCGAAAGTCAAAATCCCTTTCAGTATTCTCAACATTAAATACCGAACAACATCTTATATGGAAATAATGTTCCAAAGCCAGTCCTGTAAATAACACAGGTGGATATTGCTCCAAACTTCGTTGAGTTATTAGTCCGGATTCATAACGTAAAGTCTCAAGTTTCTGAGCAAGAAGCATGCTGTTTGTTTATTAAAATTGCGAGCTTATAAAACTACTGGCGGGCACAAGTAATTTCCACCTTGCAGTTAATTTGTTACGTGCTCTTTTCTTTTTGGGATTATAACTTTGAGAAGCATATTCATGCTTTGAAATGGTAGAGCAACATCGGTTTTGTTTATTTTAGCTATTTATTTACAGGCTGGATGTTTGATATTCTTTTCTTCGCTATTTGTGAACACTAGACATGTAAGTTTTGTTTGGATGTCGACTAGAGGATATAAAGAATACTTTTGAAGTTGTAAGCTTGGTGTATTATATAGATTTTTTGTTTTTAGTTATTTACTATTTATATATAGATATCTAAGTATATAATTTCTAGGCAATAATTAGAAATAAAAACAATTAAAAAAAAAATAACTAAGAATACCAAAAGTGAGAGATGGCGATATGTTTAACAGCTGTTATAAATTGTTTAAGATACTATTTTTTAAGTATTGGAGACATAGACAAATTTAATCTTTGCTAGATTATTTAAAAAATATTTTTTGATTAAAAAATGTAATTTTTACATTGATCATGTTCCCCAATATCTGACATTTATATTTTGTACGTAACATTTAAACAGAACATAAATACATAAAAAATTTTCATTACAAAAGTTTCTTTAAAAAAAAAATATCGACGGTGTGTTGGCTAAAAGGCGTAAGCGATAAAATTAAGACAAATTGAGATATGTATGTGAATTTTAACCAGACGCAAAATATTTAGGTTTTAAATATTGTAAGCAACAAACGTTCTTGCCTAATCTCGTTTTAATATTAGTGACCATCAGAGAATACACGTTTTATTTCGGTAGCTTGTAAAGTGGCAAAAATGTTATTGTAAGTTAGGTTTTTTGGTTTTAAAGTAAACAATAGCACGTATAGAATCTAAATTTTGTATTGAATTTTATTAAACAGCAATATTCTTTAATACTTTGGCTAAAACTTGCAATGTCGCTTACGTCCTTTTGATAAATTGAAAATCTTAAGTGCCATTCCGCCTTGCAACTTAAATGAGCTAAATATTTCCAATATTTCCATTTATTACAATAATACATAAACGATATTCTAGTATTTAACAATAAAAATGTTTTTAAATAAATATCCTATATTATTACATTCACGTCTTTATGTTTTTTTTTGGATTATGAAAAAAAAAATAAACTCAAAATTATTTTCAAAATGTCGTTTACGCCCATTGTATTTCTAGGATGTCTCACAGACGACAACTTGTTAATTTGTTTTTTTATGTTTTGTTTAAGTATTTGATAATTTGGAACTTTTAAACATTTTCTCTTTCGATATTTTAAATTTATTATGGATTTTAAATCAATGGTATAAACGACAGATAAATTACAAAATAGTAAAGGTGAAACTGCACAAAAACAAGAGGTCAGTACATTTTTAGAAATTAGGATATTTCTGAAAGGCGTAAGCGACAAAAATGCGGTATTTTATATAATTTTTACTACAAATAATAACCTTAAGGTATATTAAAATAAGCTACACAAAAAATGTACAAAAAGAATGAAAATTAAAGGCTAAAATATGTTTTTGCATCTAGAGCATTAACAGGTTCAAGCCACTTACGCCCTTTTGTCAAAACACTGTCGATATAGAGTGTTAAAAAAGAGAAACAAGCAATATCAATGCATACCATCTCTCTCATCTCCATAAAATTATTTGTATTGACCATTATTCTTCATTAGTAAACTTCGTCCGTTTCTTGTTGCAGAGACGAACTTAATTGTAGTTTGCTAAAATTGAATAGTTCCTAGTTTTTAAATTTAAATAAAATTTTAGTTTTTTTTTATATTTTTCAAAAAATAAAATCCGTAAATAAGGTATTCTAACACTTTTGAAAATTTGCATACTATAAATCAAGACATTAGTGAATGTTACTCTAATAGTGAGAGTGATTTTTTCTGAAGAGATTTAACTTTTCCACCCAATTATTACAAAAACTGAAGGATAAAAAGCAAGCTATTGAAACAATTTCTGTTTTAATTGGTATAGTTGAGAAAACCTGGCTTTATAAAACAAATACAAAACCGAAAATTTGAAAATTATCAAAATTGGCTGGAGCATCTACGGCGAAAATGGTTGAGGCCATTATTATGATACATATCAGAAAACGATTTATATTCGTATGAAGAGAAAAATAAAGAATAGGAAGAAGACGAAAATAAGACAAGAGAGTTCAAAAAGCTCTGAGTATTTTTAAGGAGCGCAATCAAAGAAATAAAAAGTTTACTAATATAGGGACTAAATCATATACCTACAAGAAAAGATAATGAAGAAGTTGTCAGAAAAATTGAAATATACATAAAATAAGTCCATTTATATCAACTTTACAAATAAACGGAGGCAAAGCATTGCAATTAGAATAAATAATACACAGATCCCGTTTGAGGCTAGGCTCCACTGGAGAGCACATGTCAAATATGTTACAGAGAAATGTACTGCCTACTGGCTGATAGGAAGAAATTCCAAGCTCTTCACATCACACATTTCGTTTCTACAAGCAAATCCTAAAATCTATCTTATCTAGACACATGGCATCCAGCTTTGGGGTTGTACTGTCAAGAGCAACATCAAAGTTATTCAACAACAATAGATCAAAATAAGGAATATCGTAGATACACCCTTCTACTGTTGAAATTCTGATATCTTCAGTGGGATCTTGTAATGTAATATGTCAATAAAACTATTACCAAGTTCGTCACAACTAATGCACAAAGGTTTCTTCAACATGTGAATGTCGAAACAATCCAGCTTCTAGACAATAGCATTCGAAAACCATAGAAGAATATGCGGGAAACACTGTGGTATAAGTCCCAAAATGACCATAGCAATAGACATTCAGCAGCTTGCCATGCGTACTACACCAACTGTAACAATGGAGATAACTATTAAACCTCACGCATTTTTACATCTTAATACAAAGAGAAACCTGGTCCGTTATTCACAGGCAAATGCATGGACAAAACCCAATAAGCCGACTACGTAGCGCTTACCATACGAGGCTATACCAGCAAGTAAAAAAGGATAAGATTGTAGGAATGCCCACTGATATAGAAACAATCACATACATATGTTAAATAAATTATCAAATTTAAATACCAGTATGAGAATCCTGAAACCAGGGATTTCCCATACAGGCTGAACTCATCTAGTACACAGACGGTTCAAAACCCAAGGTAGGATCCGGTGGTGGAATTTTTGAGCTCAAGTCGCTGTATCTAGGAAAATACGCAAAAGTGTTCAGACTAAACTAACAGCCATACAATACTGTGCAAGAGATATATATTAAATCAGCAAAACTATTTCCATCTACAACGATAACCAACCAGCTTTAAAGGCCATTCTCTCACCAGAAATCAAATAACGACTGGCGAAAGACTGCCTAGGAGACCTATCAAAGCATATCAGTCAAAACAACGTGACTTTAGCCTGCGTTTCAGGCCACGAATAATATCATGGCAATGAAAAATCCGACGAACTAGTCCAAGACGGTACAGATAAGGCAATGACAGGCCCTGTGGAGTTACTAAGGCATCGTGAAAGACCAGCCATCAAATAATGGATGGAAATAGAGTCTTAAGAATGATGAAACAATTATCCAGGATTGAGACATACCAAACAGTTTATTTGGTCAAATCCACGAAAGACCTACTGGAATAAAAACGACAAATCCTTAGGATAATAGTAGGTTTCTTACCAGACACTGTCGCCTAATATGGCAGGTGTTATCAATCCATCAGAAGAATCAACATTGTGCAAATTCTGTGAAGAATACAAGGAAACATCAATCTACGCCCGCCCCATTCCAGTGTAAAAGTCTGGCTAGATTTGAGTTTTTTTAACACTAGGTGAAGAATATACAGACGCATGTGACTACATGAAGACGCCTCTGTCAAGTCTAATTAAAAAGACTAAGCTAGGCGACATACTCCAAATAACAGACACCCACATTAGATCTGAAAAGGTCGCGGGGGACAAGCACAAACAATAATGTCAAACTCCTAATCTAATCTAATCTAGATAACACAAACCAAGTAAGAAGACTAAATAAAGACTAAAACTGAATGTTTTTTACTTTCTGTTTAACTTTTAAGAAGAAAACAAAGCGTACATTTAGGACACAACGTACCTCTCCTTACTCCATTGTGGCTCCTGAATAACATATTAAAATTATACGGTAAACAATAATTGTTAACTAGTGGAGATGAGGATATTGTGAAGAATAATAAAAATAAAATATATATTTTAAATGAAATATACACTTTAAACGATGGAACGAAAAATATAAGCTAGACTAAGCTTAGAAAGTTAAAATGAGAGACACCAAATCCAACAATACATTAGGTTTATATTTTGATAACTTTATAAATATTTTATAAACCCGTCTGTTCGAGATAATTCTCAATTAACGCAAAAGCTTTCTCGTTGAGGAAACTTTTAGAAGTATACAGACTGAAATTTTACGTACCTATACGAAACCTTGTAATATTCGCTAATCATAACTCGCTAATTAAGTATTTTCGGAGCAGGGAATTCAATTTACGCGTTGTTTTAGTTTAGGAACTTGTTTTTCCATTCGACCGAAGATACTAACTCGGCGAATATTATATTTTGATTAAATGCGAGAATATTTTAGATTAAACGTTCTACATGAAAACCGCCGAATAGCTGCGGAACGATGTATACAAATGTTTCGAATATGTTTACACCGAAATAAACATCTTTTGTTCGTGGTAAAGAGGTATTGTGTGCAAACCGACGTCTCTAAATTTAAACAAAACATTATATGCTTTACGTTTTACTTAAATGAGAATTCAATGACTAATTTAACAAGCGATTTATAGTACTATTATTTTAGTTTTGATCATGAAATGAAATTTAAGTTTGCACCGTTATCATGTACTATCGCAGATATTTTGTCCGAAATATTCCATTCAGTAACTACATGTTCAATTTCTTCTGCCAGGTACTGGGCAGTATGTCGTTGCTGTAACTTTACAGTTGCTAAAACCGGCGTTCTGAGTTCCCAATTTTTGTTAAAGTGAGAGGCAGTAACAGCAATAAATGCATCGTTTCAAATAGACGTCCATGCATTTGTAGTAATAGCAACATATCGGACAGATTCCATTTCTTTACTGATTTCATTTTGTACATTATTAAATTTTGATTCAGTAATATTTCTAATGGTTTCTGCACAAGGGTATTTATAGTTTGGTTCCACAAATTTGATGAACTCACGAAACAATTCTGACTCAGAGAAATTAATGGGTAAATTGTTTTCAATGATAACTGATACCAACTTGTCTGTTATCTGACCTTTTAGAGTGTTGTTACACGGCCGTCCAGTAGTTATCCCCATATCAGTGAGTTTTTGCCTTTTAGGTGTAGAATGAGATGAGCCCGAAGGCGCTGCGTTCTGGATGTCAACATCCTGCAGTTGAAGATTTTTGTGCTGCGATCGTAAATGTTTCATCATTGAGCTCGTCGATCCATCATAATGCAAAGTACCATCGCAATACTTGACACTGTACTTTAATTTCACTTCCGTGTTTGCCGACGAATGTATTTTTTGTGAAGTGGTCCCACACCAAAGACCTTTTAGCCCGCACCATAATAAATTCCTCAAATTAATATAATTAGCATAAATAATGCGACAAAACTGCCGAATAAGTAGCGAATGCGCCGGGCGTGCTGGGCGAATGCGTATTTGGTGGGAGGACCAATAATTTCACTTTCAGACATCACCAGACAAATTCGTGGTGGTTTTTACGACGGAGTTTAACGGGTCTTAGCGGGTCTTAACGGGCGTTAACGGGTCTCAACGAGCATTCGCAGCGTTAACGAGTAACGGGTATTACCGGGTATTGAAGTCGGGTACCCGGGTACAAAAATTAATAGGTATCGGGATTCCTAGTCTACATTATTAAAAGCACAGTTCAAAGGTTACTAATGTAGTTTTAATCATTGTGAACAAATAAATCGAAGGTCACTAATATAGTTCTAATCCTTGTAATCAAATAAACTAAGTTAGTTTAAATAATAAACAGATATTATCCTTTTTAAATTTTCTGAAGTTAGTAAACTACTAAATATTAGGTTCTTAAAATTACTAATTAATTATGTTTAATATTAATATTCAATGACAAATTTACTAATTTATTATTTCGTTGATTTAAATCTGTAATAGTAGATAGAGTTTGTATTGTTTTTATTTGTCTACATTGCACTATAACTGTCTAGGATCAGCACTTAAATAATGTTTCGTACTACTACTACTACTACTACTACTACTGCAATACTCTTTGAACATTAAGAAAGTAAGGTTTTGAGATTCCCTGTTACTGCATTGAATTAGGAGCTTCCTCAGATGGAACTCACATAAATTTCACCACAGCAATGAATTTTTGATAAATAATGATCCCAAATTATTATTAATAAGTCTCAGCAGGGTATTACAACTGAGAGTAATAAACTTTGTTTAGAATGTAATTTTGTGGAAGTGACTAAATTATTACCCTATATTTAAAAGCACCTTAATAGTAATAGCAAAGCTTAGTAACAAAAATAGTTTAAAATACATCCATATACAGCACAGAGCACAGAGCACAGACAATGTCACATACAAGCCGTCTCTTATCAGGAATAAAGACGTGGCATTTGCAAACAAACTGTAGCACTTGCTCGTTTGTGCCTTTTTTTTTCTTGAAATTATTTCCTAGACGTGAGGTTTTACTTTACTTGAAGAGCCACATGAATGATGTAAAAATAAACGAGATGCTGCTGCGGACGAAAAAGTTGTATTCCCAAAAGAAAGTCGAAACATATGCCCGCGTCTCGCGAATTCAAGAAGTAATGGAAAATAATGGTAGTAAATGATACCGCTGTGGCATCTAGAGAACTTTCGTATTGTTTTTTTGTTCAATTTTTTGAGCGGGTGACGGATATGTATATTATGGAACCTAAAGTGTCACACATAGTTTAGGTTTATAATAAATTAGTTTCTTAGTCAATGAAAACCCTCTAAATATTTGATAATATTCGTTCAAGTCGAAGATATATACGATTCGATGATATACAATTAATAACAATATATCAAAATCAGCTTTTCATGAGAAACAACTTTCATAACTTTTCTTTATACTCTTATGTATACAATTTAAATTTTCCCATAAATAAATTCAAGAACTTTAGACTTACATATGAATGATCCGGAATTGATCCTTGTTTAACTCATTTTAATGGCTATCTATAAAATTTTGTATTTTCTATGATAAATAAACTTTTAATGAAAGAAAAGTGAAGAGAAAAAAACCGGTTGAGATCCAAAAAACTGAAGAGCAATTTTAGAAAATATAAAATCCCCATTCCGCCTACGAAATTATGAAAATTACAATAGCATATCCCCAAAGAGAATTAGGAAATCAAAAAATGAGTGTACCGACCAGAAGACGAACCTTGAATTTACCCTTACCAACTAAGATATCGTCACGCATTGTTTCTATATCCGAATTTTAAAATTTGAAGTTAATCAAATTTTGACTCCGCGTCGGCGTAAACAAATTCTCAATCCAATCCCACCTCTCTCAGACCTGTGACATTGTGTAGAAAGACAATAATCTATATGATTTTCTTTTTTGGGGATAGGAGGGTGTTATTTTCATAAGGGGGAATTGAGGTTTTTAATTTTTCCAAAATTGTTAATAAAGATTAATTATTATACAGGGTGTTCCTAAACATCGTGACAATACGGAAGGGGGTAATTCTTTGGCCTATTCATGACGAAAACTTTTTATAAACATAGGTCCGCAAACGATTCATTACTGATCTACAGGGTGTTCAAATTTCAAATGTTTCTTGTTTTTTGTTTAGAGCTCCTGCCGGTTTTGAGATATTTAGCTCAAATTTAGAATCTAGATTGCGTTATAGGGTATACATGATTGAGTATGTCAGATGGTTGTTGAATCTACACGGTGATATTTTTTCAGGAACCATGTTCCTTTTTCTCCCCCTAAACTTTTTTGCTCCATGCCACTGATAGATTCTAAAATACAAAATACATTTTCTGCGACTGTTATCGAGAAATGTAGAAATGATTTATTTTACACTACAAAAACCTAAATAATAAATATTAAACTACATTACAACAAATGTTGAAAGTAACCCCCTCCTACCCTTATTGCATTCCAAATTTGAGCTAAATATCTCAAAAACTGCAAGAGCTCTAAAGAAAAATCTTGAAATTTCAACACTCTGTAGATCGGCAACGAAGCGTTTGCGGATCTATGTTTATATGAAGTTTTAGTCATAAAATAATCCAAATAATTACCCCCTCCCGTATGTGCACGATGTTTGAATGTGCACGTATTATATATTGTCAATATAGTCCCAATTTAATTAGTCAAAAATTTGTTTTAGTTGAAAATTGTGTCTTATTATGTGCATATTTCAATGCAAAACAGGTAGCTCTCATCTAATTAACAAACCATTAGTACCCGAGTAGGAAGAGTGATTTTTCAGACTTGTACGTAGAAGTTTTCAGTGCATCCTCGTACAAAAGCAATCTCGTTTTTTCTATATCAAGACAAGTTGGTTCATTTGGTATATAAAACATGTCGTTACAAACGCATAAATGCATAATGGATTTAATGTTAGGTGATTATTACAAGTAGACATCGACCAAGTTTAAAATTAAACGTCCTTGATTGCATTATTTCTATTATTAGCATGGATATGCAGTCGTTGTCCTGACGCGGGTCACGGTAGATCACCTTTCAGGCAAGCCGTGCACTTTTACGCACGCACATATATACACGTTATCCGCCAATCTACGAATTAGTTGATAAAAACTACATAAATCAAATTATTTATAGTCTTGCTTTCACGATTTATAAATGGTTGGATTTCCCACGCAGTTTTTCAAAAAACTATAGAGATCTCCTCACAGTATGTAGGAATATAATTGAGGACCATTTTTGGTAAAATTTTTAGTTATTCTATGTACTGTCTGCAAAAAATTAAGCTCAAGATTGGTACAAAAATAGGCAGCAGCGATAATACATTTTTTGAATTTGCACTGTTGCAAAAAGGGTGCAAGTTTAAAACTGCCCCCTTCTTTTACCAGTCATTATTGGGATGCTTTGTGATCATCCATACTAAGTGTTAGTGTCTGTTTTTGAAACATTCCAAATTTTGACGGACATGCAGGACAATCTCACACTTGAAACAAATACCCAGTAAAAAAGGCAAACTATAAGGATGTGATACAGTTATTTTCCATACAAGGTAAAGGATGGGATCAGGGATATGATAGATAAGGGGATGGAGTCGAAAGAATGGTGGTAGGTTTATGAAAGGATGATACTGACCTAGCATTTGTCTATTGCTGTGAGAAAATCTTAAAAAAAAACTAATAGCTGGTCAGGCGATAGTGAGGATCAAACCCACTAGTTTCCAAATGCGAGGTAGATGCGTTACTGTCAAGCGATCTAGCTAGGATTCACCCCTAACGAAATAACACATTACCAAGTCTTTAAAAGTAAAGTAGTTAGTGAAAATGTGTTTTCCATGTTTCTTTTAAACAAAGATATTGCACCAAGAAAGGAGCTGTAAGTTACATGTGAATAGAAAGTTTTATTTTTGTAAAAACAAGCTGCTATTTATAAAACGTTAACAAAAGTTAACAAAAATGGAGCTGCCCTAGCAAGGTCCTCAAATTCAGGATTTGTCCATACATAAATTGGATTTACTCTTGTACGTCCTTGTTCACTGTTTGTCTCTGAAAATCTAAAAACAGTAGTTAGTATTTCATAGGAGAAATTAGCTATCATGTGCTTTACGTGACGCAGTCTCAGAACTTCTGAATACTGCGAATTAGGTGACTTGACCAGATCCATAGTTGATGAATACAAATACCTTGATTTGGTTACATATAAAAAATTATTTTAGACTAGTTATCTAAAATACATAAAACAAAAGGGTGATAAGGAAGTTAACCTATTTAGTAAAATATCTATAAATAAATGTTATGCATACACCAACATCGCCCTTATATTTTTTAAACATTCTTTACTGGATTATGGTTGTACACTCTACAGAAGGAGATGCGACACTCATGCGGTAAAGAAACATACTGTTAATCTAAAGATTTTTGATCCAATAAGTCTTTTGCGAACTTGGCCGATAGTTTCTTGATGAACTATTTGGCCTGTGTTAGTCTTGGATAGTTGTTCCACCATTCCTGAGATTCTTGTTGCATCTATTGTTTGATATATGCCCTACACAATGCCTTAGCAACTCCACAGAAGGGTTCGGGCCCTGTCATGACCTTATCTGAACCTTCTCGGGCTAATTCGTCGGCTTTTTCGGTACCACTATATCCCTCGTGGCCTGGCACCCAGGCTAGGGTCACCTTGTTTTGACTAGACAGTATTTCATCAGTCGTGATTTGACTTCTGGTGAGCGAATTTCCTTTAGAGCTGCTAGGGTATCAGAGTAATGGCAATAGTTTTAAATGATACTTGCTGATTAAATATTTCTCTTACACAGTGTTGTATGGCTATTAGTTCAGCCTGGAACACTGTTGCATATTCTTTTAGACTCAAAGAAATCGTTGTTTCTTAACTGTCGGTATTCCAGACAAATTCAGTCTGTACGAGTGGAGATCCCTGTTTCCAGGATTTCCGAGCTGGTATTTACACTAATAGAAAGCGATTAACATAACCTATGTTTATTATAAAGTCTCTCTTACCCCCTTTGTCCAGTTGTTTTCTGAGAGTCCAGTTAAGAAAAAGAGCTTACCTGTAACAAAAACTTAAGTTAGAAAATTACCAAAAATTATTAATATAAATAAAAATGCTGATATAAATTTTACAGTAATAATATATCCATATTTTTTAAAATGTAGTGGCGAATTCAACACAAACATAGCAAAAACCTAAACTTTAACCATTTTAAAATATTTTTATTATTCTTCTTGATATTGGTATTAGTAGATTAGTTTTGTTAATTTCACTTAAATTAAATCAATATTCAATCATCATTTTAATCTTGCTGACAATTTAAAACTCACCAATTCACCCTTTTCTCTTACCCACTAGGTGTGCCTGATGATGGAGTCATCAGACTTTGAAACCGATCGCCGTTTAAGTACAAATTCTTTGTGAGGTATAAAGGACCTGATTTCTTTCTTTTTCCACCTTTAATCCATAAACCCATGGCTACGCCAAGTTTGAAATCCTATTAAATTTATTGAATGAATTTATTTCTCCAATCATAAATAACACAAATATGGGGAAAAGAACAAAAACAACCTACTATAAGGTACCCCCCCAGTTGCTCCGACTATGTTCAAAATATAGTCAGTTCTGCATATGCCCATGAATCCCATCCAAATCGGCCAAATAGACAAGGCTGTATCGTGCTCACAAAAAAAGGGTTAAATCTTGTACTTTTTCAAATATCTTCAATACGCTACATTTGATCATGCGTACAACAAAAATTGTAGATAAATTACATCTCGAAAAATAAAAATATTATCTGAAGAATTTTTTTCTTCAATTATAAATAACAGAAACATACTAAAAAGTAGAAAAGCAACCCTCAGTAAAGTATTACCCCAACATCTAATCAGCTCTTCAGGGGCACCTGTAAACTCTATGTTCTAAATCATATCCAAATCACCTGGACAGTCTAGGCTGTATCGTGCTCACAAAAAAGAACTGAATTTTGTATTCAAATATTTCCAATACGGTCCATTTAAGGGACATCATGTATATAATAAAAATTATAGGTAATAACATCGCGAAAAACTTTGATTATAAGAATTTTCTTCTTTAATCATAAATAACAGAAATATTCAAAAAAAAAAAAAATAGAAAAATGACCCTCTGTAAAGTTACTACGATCATGTCCAAAATCTAATCAGCTCTTTAGGGGCCCCTGGAAACCTTATGTTCCAAATCCCATCGATAGTTGGGGCATGATCGTGCTAACAAAATACGTCACACACATACGTACATCCGGACATTTTTTAAACATGTTCTTTGGATTCGTTCCACCCTATAATGTAAAGATCGTAATCGTAATATCATAAGGAATACAATAAACTCTATGCTTAACCTGTTGCAATTTGAAAAGTAACTGCTAGAAATTTCGTATTTCTTTATTTTCAAGGTCTGTAAGATCAGTATTTTGTGAGATCTATAAACAAAGATCTTATTTTCAAAAAATGTTTTCTGTATTGTATTGTCATATTAGCATAGATTACAATTTTTCTAAGATACTATTTCTTTATTATACATCATACCAACAACTGTAATCTTCGCAGTAATATTTTCCGTCTGCCTAACGGAAGGAAAAGGAACAAGAACAGACCTAACCTCAAAATCTACTCTCTTGCCTTCCTTTCTTTATAATATCATCGGTTCAAATCATTTGTCACATATAATCAAAATATGATAAACTGAATATACGTTAGTAAATAATATCCTTAGGGAGTCTAGCCTCGTTAATTATGAATACAAAAGAAATGTAGGGACTCCTTAGAAGCTGAATAATATACTTGTTTCTATTTCGCTTCTGTTTTTTCCATTAGTTTTCTTATTTTGTTGGTTCTCGGGTGTTCAACCTAAAATCGACCCGTCATTTTTATACAAAAATGTTCAAGAATCAATTTACTTTCTATTTACTTACAATTGCATGTTCCGACATTTCTTTTCATCGATAATGGACGATATTTATGCAGACACTATGGTTGACCAACGTCATTATTTTATCCAAGTCATGCATGTAAGAACATCCAATTTTGCACTTCAAATTTCGATTGTTAGAATGGCAGTTTAATAATTTAATAATAGTATGTTTGACGGGCGCACGTATATCAGATCGAAAAGTGTTTGTTAACTAAATTTAATGCAATACTTACTATAAAATTAAAAAAGTTCCATCATTATAGCCGAATAAAAGGCACCACGGGAAATGACAGACAGAAAGGTAGATTGTTTTTGTTTTGTTTTGTGTTGTGTTTAATTGTTAATTTTTGGTGGCACGCGAAGTTTGAATATTTAATATTGAAATGATAATTTAACTCGAATATACAACAGGAAATTACAAATAGTTTAACGCTCCTTAAAAAAAAGAGAAGCTTTATTATGATTTTCCGGTTGAAATTTTAATTAGGTGAAAACGAATTGCATCATTTAACGATTGTTGTTCTCACACAATGAACATTAAATTGTAGAATTTATTATTATAAACAATAGAAAAATAATTCCATCTTATATGCACAGATAAACAAAAAAGTTAAACATAAATTGGGACTACCAACAGACTTTTTCCAAATTTTGATGAACTACGGTTATGCGGTACATTTAGAAAAGAGCGTCTTTCGCCTTTTATAATTAGTGTAAATGAAAATAATTATTGAACTATAATAGTATATTACGTAACAAGAGTTGTAAGTAACCCATAACGCACGAAGTGAAAAATTTCACGAGTGCGTAATGGGCTTACAACTCGTGTAACGTACTATACTTTTTCTAAACCCACGTAAAATAATTTGTCAGTATATTTTATAGTTATTGAGATTAAATATACATTAAAATGAGTTATTTTTGTGTAGAATCGATAAATAATAGAATAATTTTTATTATTATTTGATACATATTTAAAAAAAAATAATTTAAATCAAACTATATGAAAGTATTTTAATTACGAGTATTTAAACCAAAATCCTAAAAGTAGCCGTGGACGCGAGGACAGAGCGCTTGCCTTCACGTTTAGTTTATTTTAAAAATCGGTAAAAATCATAAATTATTTTAAAATTAGTTATTTTGACCGAATAACCTAAAATATTTTTTAAATTTGTAGATTTTATTTAGTGGGTCGTAGAAAAAATTTACTGTATGACGCGAGTGGAGTATCCATATCCACTCTTGTAACACACTTTTATTTCATTCTATTTAAAAAACAACTTCAAACAAAATGAGAATGTCCTTAGACACATTTTGTTCCACAAATCCTTCTAAATAAATATATGTTAAGAAATATATCGAAAATCCCGCTTACAATGAGGTAGAGTATAGGTGCTTGGAAGGAAGCAGCTAGAGGTACGGTGCTGATATGGGAACAATAGACCTCTTTCTAAATTTAACTTCTACCATACAACCTGAACTTTCAAGATTATTTTGGCATAAACTATAAGTATACCATTATTATTATCAGTGAACTATCATCAGTAAACTAAACTATCATCAGTGAACTATCATCAGTGAACTATCATCAGTGAACTATCATCAGTGAACTATCATCAGTGAACTATCATCAATGAACTATCATCAGTGAACTATCATCAGTGAACTATCATCAGTGAACTATCATCAGTGAACTATCATCAGTGAACAAGGTAACCCTAGCATGGGTGCCAGGTCACAAGGGACATTAAGTGAACGAAAAGGCCGATGAATTAGCAATAGAAGGCTGAGATAAGACCATGACAAGCCCCTAACTCTTCTGTAAAATTTCTAAGGCATTGTGCAAAACACCCACCAAACAATGGATGCAAAAAGAGTTTCAAGAATAGTGGAACAACTATCCAATACTGAAACAAGAACCATTGGCAAAGTTCACGAAAGACCTACTGGATTAGAAACGTCAAATCTACTTAGTCTAATAATAATAAAATCAAGTTAAATGACATACTCTAAATAAAGGAGTCCCACAATAGATCTGAAAAGGTCGCGATACCAAGGACAAGCAGTGTCCAACTCCTTTTAAAACTAATCTAATATAATCTAATATTTCTGGATGTGATCGAAAATATTCTTAACAACTGCGCAATTCATCTTCACATTGGAATTTTAATGCTTGTCATTATGAGCTGTTTCTTTGTCCATTACTTTTTGGTATACCACGTCTGTCATCGATGTCATCATCATTGTCTTAACATAACTATTTGCCTTACGGTAAAGATCAGTCTTATCTTCATGCTGCTTGATATCCTCAGTCGTAGCTCCTGCTTCTAAAATATTATTAGAATTCTTTAATATGCCATCAATAACTTACAGGGCTCCTTTATCCAGTAGGTCTTTAATTTTTCTCATCCATACTAACCAATCTGCTCTTTCAGATAATGGTTTAGCATACGTCTGTTCGAGCATCTTGTAGAATGCTTTAATCCATATAAACATATCCTCTGTATACAAACTTTGTATAATTTATAAAACATTCTGATTGCTTTATGTAGATTACTTACATCTTGTTTTCCAAATAACAAAGCAGTCGATTCATCAAACTGAATATGATTTATATTTTCGATTGCTGCAATACTTATAATAGATCTTACAGTACTTAATTTACCTACATAACTAAATGTTTGACTTAAGTCAACATCTGATGTTTGTTGGTAATCTTTAAGCACCAAACTCGCCTAATATGTTTAAATACTACGGGTTTCTTTTAACGTTGAAAGTCCACTTACATTGTTCGGACAGAGAAGCAAACAGGCACAACTTCTTTTGGTTCATTCTTCATCTCAGATGTTAATCAAACATTAAATCTTAAATAATGCTATCCGACTGTATTTATTTCATGTTTTACAGGTAAGGGTACTAACATGTCAATAGTATCGAAGCAGGAGGGTGGTTGTGAGAATTCTTTTATTTCTGTATTCTGCCAATTTCTATATAATTGTCTAAACCCAATAAAAAAGAGACCAAAATATTTGAACTGAAAAATGAAAGCTCTCGCCATTGTAGTCGTTGATATTTAATAATGGGCGACGCGTCTCGACGCGGCCGTCGACATTATTGATGCCTACTTTTTTTTTTGGAAAGGCCAGTTTGTTAATTAGCCGGTGAGGGCGCTGCGATTTTCCTGAGTTGATTAGATTTTTTTCGGTCATTTGTTCGGCAAGTCCTCGACTCACGGATATCCGACGTGCTCGACAAATTTCACGAAATTAATATTTCTCGGTTTATGGAGTTGCATCCACTTCGTACTTCATAATTTAGGGCTTTTTTTTTTTTTCGTTGTTGCTGCATGGCTCGCATTCGTTTATTGCTTTTATTACGTTTTTCTGGCTGCTACTCGAAGTGTAAATTTGTGGCAGATTACAAACATTATAAAGAGGATAACGTAGACTTCGTTTCAATAGTAAAAGTACAGCTCCGACATAGCTATATACGCGTTACCAGGACTTACTTATTAGAAGGGTGAATAATAATAGTAGGAATTTCCCTAATTAAGGACCCTTTGAAGAAATATAAAGAAGTTGAGGATTGTCTGCGTACATGTGCATTTTTAATCGATTTATCGTTGTAGACACATTAATTGGTGTATACTAAGTAGAGTAGTGGACCTAGGATTGATCCTTGTGGTATTCTTCTATTAATATTAACCTTTCATACACTACTTTTTAAAATTATTTTTAAATAGCTCAACGGAAGACTCACTTAAACTAACGACTAATGAAGCGGACTTTAGAAATTGATTTACAACTTCATAATAATTTGAATAAATTACCTATTTTTCGACATAATTAATTAATCCATTTTCCTTTCAATTTTTGTTAAATCAAAAGCCTAAAGAACTATTATCCTATCGCTAATAATTAACCAATTCATTAACACAATTCAATTTAAATGTCAAAACTAATATTAATATTATTTGTTGGAATACAATTTGATTCATTTAAAATACAGTATCATTGCTTTAGTATAAAAAAAACAGTTAAACCTTTTATAGTTATCTACCTACATTCTAAAATCGAAAATCTTGTCGCCAGTTCGGACAGCAATTAAGTTTTTAATAAAGCTTCTTGAATGGTTTATTAATACATCAGCTGCGTCTCGCAGTATATTAATTTTAGAGCTTTATCGTGTCAATAATGCCTCTTAAAACGACCATTAATCATGTGCTAGGTGTTTCCCGTGTTCTTCGCTTCAACTCTTAACACTTTACCTTTATAGTCTAGGTCAAAAATGTTTAGTCAGATCATTTGTATCTCTTTTGATTTTCTTTATTCAAACTAAAATGTATAATCAGCTACAACTTAACTATTGGTAAATAAATTTAAAATAAATATTTGGTGTAAGAAATTATCCAGTGATAAAACTTTTATAAATAAAATATTGAAATTAATTTACGCCAAGAAGAAGACTGACGATATTCTAACGACATTTTTGGCAATTCTTGATGCCATATTACCAAAAATTACGTGAATATGACTTTATTAAATTAAATAGGGACCATAATAAACATAATTTTATACATTTTATGTAAAATTAAATGGCCTAAACAAATATTTTTTTAAACTCATGGTATATAAAAAAGTACTTATTTATAATTAAACTTTTAATACATACATATCATTTTACACAAAAGCTTAAATCCTGCTTCAATGAATTTTTTTGCTTAAATTTTATTTATGCCATATTTTCAGTAAAAGAAAAATAAGAAATTTTAAATCTAGCGCTTAAAAGACAAGAGATTTTATGACACCATATGGCACGTTATGGCGTCTGTTGTCTATGGAGTGTGGTTCGTGTATGATCGAGCGAGCACAAGTGGTTCTTGTCTGTGAAGTTGACTGTTGAGTTAACTTGAGATTGGTACGGTAGTTCCATTGTTGCAACTGTCATTAAAAAAAGTTTGATCATCCACCATAAAGTAAGTGCATAAGGTATGTTTTTAGTATTTTTATACCTATAATTGTCTTCCCTGTTTTTTAATAGTTTGGAGTCTATTACATTTATGGGCTGTGGGCAGTTTCATGAAAGGTTCCCAGTCTCGTAAAGATTAGAAATATAAAATGGCACTCATAAAAATGTCATGATTCATGAAAAATGGTACCACAACAAAGAATGACGTATCAGTTTGTGAAACATTTATTTTTTGAAAGAATCTTAATTAAGAGATGACCTAACTAACGTTAGTATTTTATATTTCATGTATTTAAACTATTGTTATTTTTTTATATTACATTTATTTCATTTTCAAATTCTATTTCATTATGTTACCCAAAATTCCTATACAAAAGTTAAGATACCAAATAATATACAGTCATAAAGACAAATAACTAAAGTCTAAATGTGACGTTATTTGGGCTGTGACAAATTCAGTTCACTTTACCGTTATTATAACGTATAAATGACGTTAGGTATGACGAAAATAGAATGTCATAGTAACGCCATGCCACCCAGATAGCACAGTCCAATTATTGACGTCCACATTAGATCCATTTGAGAGTCAGAACGTCCATATCCGTGTTCGGACATCCAGTGGACGTCCGCTGATTATCATTAATTTGACAGCTGCATATCGAGGACGTCTGTTTTTGGACTTAATTTTAAGTATAGTAGTATTTTGACATCCAGTGGACGTCCATCTTATGTCATTATTTATCTAGCTTACCAGATAATACCCATCTATATACAGATTTTTTTTAATATAATTGACAATTTGAATCCATTACATTTCATTCTATCAGCGGAAGTTTGAAATCTTATTCTATTATAACCCTATCTAGTAAAAACTGTTCAAGTGGCTCGTTGGTCGAGATTGCCTAGCGGTTGAAAGCTCAGAAGTTCGATGCCCGCTCAGGTAAAGCGATTTTTAACAATAAAAAAAAGATATGGTGTATAGCAAAAAATATTAAATACATTATTAATAATCTAACATAGTATGTGGTGAGTTTCAGTCGTGCAAAAAAGTAGAGATGGATATTTTTTGAATGTCCAGTAATCAACGTCCAAATAGTATCCAGAAAAAGACGTCCTTTGAATTGTCAAACGTGTGCCATTTGTTTACTTCACTGGATGTCCATTGGATATCAAAAGTCCAGAAAAGACTCATTTTTGGACGTCCACTTATCCAAAATTTTATATCGAATGGACTTCCAATAGACTTTTTTGTGCTGTTGGTTACCGTTGCTTGAGCCTTCGTCTGACATTGGATGGAACTTTTAGTTTAAGTTTTTCATTAGGGTAGTCTTTTAACTTTTCAACTCTTCAACACAAGGTATGGCAGTCATCATCTTATGTATCAAGGAGGGTGGCATATCATTCATGAGATTTTTGATTGCATTTTTTTAGTTTTATATGAATGTTTTATGTGAATTTTCTTGACAGATATATTTAGTCTCTAGGTTATGTTATGTTTTGAAATGGGGTGTTACTATACTGCAACTTATAGATCTATTGTGCTCCCTGCTATTACTAATGCAACAAGGAAATGTCTGGGTTCATATAACGATAATTTTTTCTCAAGGAAGTGTAGGATTTGGAGTGGTTTCAAGTTAGATAGATTTAATTGTTATGCTCCTAAATATAGTGCCTTTGATTTTTGGAGTGCTAATATTTAATGTGAACAAAGGTTTCACCCTCCTCCTCCTTACAAAATCTGTACTCACTGTACAACCTTTGAGTAGGCAATGCCCAGTAAGGATCCCTGTTACAATGCGTGGTCTGTTCTTGCTGAGGCAGATACAGGCTTCCGATCTGTTCTGGTTATATTGACCCAGATGTATCTTAGCCTGGTTTAGCCTCAAGAGATTTTTCCAATTATCAGTTAGTTTGCTGTCTACACTATATTTTTAAATACATGGTTTACAGAAAGTTGGGTATTGTTTATTAATACCTATGTTTGGACAAATTACTTTTTAGTTTGTAAATGTTATCAGTGCTGATTTTGTTTGATTGGGCTTTCTTCAACTTGGTTTGCAATTTACATGGTTTTGTTGGTTCCCAGATGATGTCTGAGAAGTTTATAAATGGTGGTAATACCAGTGTCGTCTGCAAAGATACCTATTGATGTGTGTGGTGTTGGACGTCAGCTGTATAGATTTCGTAAAATAAGAGGCAATCCACGCTTTGAGGAACTACAGATTTTAGACTGGTTGGGATAATGATAAGTCGAGAATGAATTTTGGATTGAAACAAGCGATAAATAGGAGTCAATGTGGTGTTGTGAACGTTACTTTAAGTTTTGTAGTTCCTTGTGTTAAACTTTATTGAATACTTATTCTATGTAAAAATACAAATGTGCATATTTTGTTTTCCTCTAGACTCTTATAAATTTGATTTCTAAGTATTATTTAAAAAATCCAGATTGATGCCTCGATAAGAGGACGTCTATGTTGGTATTTTGGACATAACTAAAAATACTTTTATTGGCCTGTGACCCTATATAACTTAAATCTAAAAAAAATGTTTGTGAATTGGCAAGTAGATCTACTTTTAGAACAGAAAACAAAAAAAAACTAAAGGTTAACCTTATAAAATATACCTATATCGTATGTAACATTAATTTATAGTGAGTGCCAATTTCACATAGGTTAGGCAGTAGAAATGTTTTAGTTATAATACTTGGGAATAATTTGCTACATTTACTACAAGTCCACAAAGGATAAGTTTTAATAAACGCTAATAATTAATACCATTAATTAGGTATAATAATATTTAATTACACATAAAAGATAAGTAACAGAATATACATTATTCATTAATTATATTATAAGTGGTCTTAATTTATGAATCTCACTAACATAACGGAATATTGATTTTATTATTAACACATCTGTTTCTTGAAGTCATATATAGAAGACATATAAAAAGTAGATTATTATTGTTTAAATGATAATAGAGGCAAATAAGGAAAAAAATTAGCGACAGGTCATTGATCTTTACTCTGCCACCAGTTGACCTCTTCCTACAATCTCGACTCTACCTAATTCTAGACTGAAGTCAGTTCCTTCCTAAACTAGGCAGGCCTGCTATCACCTAAATTACCGAAGCCGGATAAAAACCTGAAAAACACCGGACATTTGGGTAAAATTCGATTTTTCCCCGGACATCCTTCAATTTTTTTCCAAAAAAAAAACAAAATTTTCATTTAAATATTTTAATAATTTAAACAGCTTCTGCCAATTTATTACTTTCCATTTGAAGACCTTGGCGTAATAAGGTTTTCAGGTTACATGCCACTTTGTGAGTTTTAAGAAAATGGAGTTTTAAATCGGTCAAATCTAAATTAAAAAATTATTTAAATATAAATATTACGAAGAACAGCCTCATCTTTAGGATTAGAGGTAAAAAAATTAGTATGTGGCTAGTATCTCTGTTAACAGATGTTTTGAGCTAAAAAAGTAACCTCACGACAAACTGTGGCTTGCATCCTTTTTACACCAAGGGCTCCAATTTCAAATAATCGAGTTTCCCATTGATACAATAATTGTCCAGGTTTCATTCAGACACTTTTCTTGAAACCCTGCCCGGACACTCTGCGGATGCTCTCCAAATTAGAAAAAATCCGGGGAAATCCAGACGGATAGCAGACCTACCTTAACGTACGTTTACCGCAAACCGCTTTAATAGGTCTTGCTAGGGCGGGATAATGGAGGAAAGTTCAAATTTTATTATCAAATTTAAGTACAAAATGCCACATTTTATTGTTTCGTGATATTATCTAATGAATACAACTCTTGAAATCAATAATCGCTTGACTAAGAGTGCACTCAATATGATTCGTGGAATTAATTTTTAACAAATTATTTCGTGTTTTATACAATTATCATCTATAAGATAATTATTTTAAACCCTAGACTATAATTATTTCTTCTTCAACACCTGATTCAACGTTACGCTTGATATTGGACTAGTGTATTTTAATTAATTTTAACGTGCTAAAAAGTATCGGATTCAGCAAAATCTTAATTACCGGTTGTCGACAGTATATTTATTTGAAAGTTATCTTTGGGCAGTTTTTCTTTTTCATCGTAAACTTCGGGTTGAAAACGGAATGTTAATTAAGATTTAATTAAAAATTCCGAATTGTTTTACAGTGATGACCTAATAGTGACTTTTATATTATGTTTGGAGGCAATGAGGCAATGCGTTGTTGTGTAGCTATTAAATTTTAACTACAGGTTTTATATTGTTTTCAAAATGTTCGTTTTAGCCTATAATTACTTCTTTTTTTTTTTTTCGTAGTATAAGCCGGAAGATTTTTCGTTTTAAAACGTGCATGTCCATGTAACCTGATTTCAATAATTAAATTAAGTAAAGTAATTATGAGAAAAAATAATTTTGATGAATCAAGTGTTTGCAAGAGCTGTAAATGTATATGTAAAGAATATGATGCATTAGAAGGAAAAAATAGCAAGTTTAATTTTTAACCAAAGAAAATCATTCCCATTCCGTTCAGTGCCGTTCATTATTTGGTAACTAACATTCAATGTTAACCATTCAGTAGATCTGGATAATTCGACAGACTAGTGAAAAGTTATGAAAAACGGTGAAAACAATTGAGTTTTTATAACCTTAAATATTTTTTATGCATGTCATATTTACCGAAAGTTGACAAAAGTAAATAGAAATTAATACAGAGCCTTTTAATCTTCAGATTATGGCTACTGCTTAAAGCGTATTATTTCATTTTGTTGAGGTGAATTACTCATCTTTTCCTCTAGTGTCATACCTTGCCTGATGTCTTATTTTTCTCCACTCCTGCCTATTTTTGTATTTTAATTTCTAGTCTGTTAGTCTTGGTATTCTTGTGTCACCTTCCAAATTCTGTCTCAATCTTTTCTTTAATCTTTCTATTCTCTTTGGTCAGATTGGGATCCATGTTGTGTTCCCCATTGGTTTATTCTCATGACATTTATTGCTTACTTCAGATGCTGTTTTTGTAAGTATATTATGATGGTCTGACCTTAAAGTTCATCTTCAAGTTCGTCCTTAAGTTCGCCAACAGGATCAAGTTTGGCTTCAAGTTAACGTTCGTCTTCAAGTTCAAGTCTTCTGTTAACATTTTCTGTTAAATTTAGGGACTTAGTATGACTCCTTATTATTATCTTCTTTAATCTGTTTACTTCTGTCTTATTTATTGTTGCTGATTTGAGGGCGTAATTACTATTAGTTTATTGTATGTCTTCACCTTTAATTTTTAGTGATGATTTCACTTTTCAGAAAATTTCTGTTTCTGCTATAAGCTTGGTTTCCTTTAAGGTTCCTTTCTTTTATCCATCCTTTCCTGATTGTCCTATTGTTATTCTTAGATAGTTGAAGGAGATTACTATTTCGAAATTGTGTCTCTGTTTTTATATATTTTTGCTTATTAATTTACTTTCTTCATATTTTCATATATTTTGTTATATTGGGTTTATTTTCATTCCAAGTTGTCAAGCTAATTTATTTGATCTTTTTATCGCTTTCTACTAGTTTTTGTTTTGTTTTTTTTTTTCTAGTTTTGTTCTTCTTATGGTGCCTTCTAACTTCTTTTTTATATGGAATTCCTCTGTACTTACACCCTACAATTCCACTTTTATTTTTAACCAATGATATTTTTAATATACTTTAAATCTTTTTAGTCCTTCTCTGTTCCACAAAAAGTGTATATATTTCTATGTTATGTCCTACTTGTCTTCTGGTATATTGATTCTAGGATAGGTATTCCATTGAAGCCGACATGGGGACCTGAAGCCATTTAGGTAGTCTTTCAAATTTTTTCTGCCTCTACTTTTATTATTTTGTTATCCAGATTTGCCAGGATTTTATTGATGATATTGCTTTATAATTTTAGCAGTATTCCTTATTTCCTTTTTTATGTATAGGTGTTATTATTTAGGTAGTCCATTCTTCTAGGAAATTGTTTTATCTCCATATTTGATTTATTAGTATTGGAACGAGGTGAGGTTTTTGGCATGTTCTTAAATCCCTCGTTTTGAAGATTGTTACCTGGGGTGTAATAAACTTTGGTATTAGCTGCTTTTGTAGATTCTGGAGTATACCGCTTGATAAAGAGTTAATAATGTTTTTACTTGAATTTATTAAAATGATAAAATTTCAAGTGCTTTGATTATACAATTAAATATATCAGAAAATATTAAAACCATAAACTTTTGACTCATTTGAGTGCTAATTTCTTAGAAATTCGTTAAATAAATGAATTTTTATCTAAATTAAATAAAACAACTATGGTTTTAAACATATCTATGCCACATCTATCCTGTGCTCTTCGAGTTCTTTGGCCAATCATATAATTTGCAAATTTTTCTGTAGTGATGTCGTGAGAGAGGTCTGAAAAACAAAAATAAAATAGAAAACGATTTAATTTGCACGAATCTATTTTTTTAGCGATAACTTTGAAATAATTAATTATACGTTCATTAGAGAAATCGTCTTTTGTACATGTAGTGTTTTTTGATAGGTATACAACCATCAACCATAGTAAAAACTTGTTATATATTATGATTTAATCTATCTACATATCAGTTTTTTTACAAAATATCTGTAGGAGAGAGTAATAAAGGGACCACATTTGCTACGTTTTTATAATTTCGAATTACCTATCAGGGTACGATTTTTCCGTTGCCAGTCATGATAGTAGTTTCAGGGATGCACCAAGTAGAAGTTACGAAGTTCCAAGGGTCCGCGATGTATCAATCAGGTCCGTAATTAGTTTACAAGTTTGGTCGCCGCCAGGGAGCAACAGCCATGCCAGCGGGGCGGATACTTACTATGTATATTATTCGGTGATTCACTACCTCCGATCTTGGGTAGTTTCCAATTATCGGTCGCACTTACTTTCGACCCAAGATTATTATGAACGTGTCGTAAGTCTTAGGATGTAATTTTCATAGATCATTTTATTAGCGGGATATCGCGTTATGGTGTTTGTTCGGGATGGAGGCTACAGATATTTCCTAAACACACAAATTCAATGTTTGTCGACCCTAAAGATGATTTGCTGTTTTGGGACGGCAAATAATCGTATATGTCGCCAATGATTTGAAATTATGCTTGTTAAGAGGGACTATATCTGTTTTGTGTCACGTAATGCCTCAACTACCGATTTTTTTTAATTATTGGAAAAGCTTGATGAAACGTTTAAGTTTACACCAAGAATTTGGGATTTTACAAATTATATAAATACTATCTAATAGTAGAATTGTAAAAAATACATAACGGTTAAATTTAATTTATACATGAGAACACAATATACATAATAAGAAACTGAAGATGATTTATGATTTGAACAAATACTTTTTTTATGCTATGTAGGTAAACATACAGGGTGGGCTTCGGTCTGTAGAACCAAAACTAATAATTGATTTTTTAATTCGTATGGAAATATATACGCTACAACCTGTTTTATATAAAAATCGTTTTGATTTCAGTGACATATTGAAACAATTGAAAAAAAGTTTTCTGTTGAAAAATTTTTTTTTATGTTAGTCAACATTTTATGCCGATGTACTACTTTTTTTACTTTGAAACAAATCTGTACAGAGTGAGTCAAAGCTGAAATACATACTTTTTTCATTATTTTTTTTTAATTCACTACCATTCAAAAGGACCTTAATAAAACTTTTATTTGAGTTAAGTCTTCCCTATATACCTAAAGTTAATAATTTTGGGAGATTTTTAAATTTAAAAAACAAAAAAGATATTTCACAAAATATAATATTAACTAGTCACTGGTTAATAGGAAATAAACTGTTTGTTAATTAGTAATTAAAATTAAATCAGATATAATTTATTATGAACTGAATAAGTTTTTGATAATTTCTAGTAGGACTTTTACATTCAGTAACAAATAAATACCAATAGCAACCAGTCATAGACTCACTCCATTATAATACCTACTTTATTAGAACTTTATTACATTTTTAAGTTGACTTTGAAACACCAATACTGACAGTTCGTTATTACTAATTTTATTAAAGTTGCCATATTTGTTTTAAAAAAAAATTAGTCAGTTATTTAATACGAACAAAGAAGTTTTGTTAGTGTTACTCAGTAAATGCATAGAAATGTGAGTTAGACCTTTAAAAATTATCTTTAAATTCCCATAAATATTATTGTGGGCTACTTAGAGCAATTTTTCTATTTAAAGAAATTCTGTCAAAATAACATTTAATAAGCTCAAAAAAATGAGAATATGATGTTTTTAAATTTTGACTCACCTTGTATAGATTTTTTATAATTGACAAAAAAATTGACATTGTAAAACTTTTACCTTTATTAAAATTTTCATATGAAACAGGCTGCAGTGTGTAAAATACCCTGTGTAATTACACACTATTTAGTAATTCTATAATGGGAAAAGCGAGGGCAATTCAAATATAAAATAAAATACATTAGAAAAACCTAACTTTATTAAGTTTCACTTTTTTTGGAGAACCCTGTATAATTAAAATTATTGCCTTTTCTGATATACTGTGAAAACAGATTTGAAAAAATCAAAATGTGTTGAAGCTACAGACCGAGGCGTTACCCGTGGCCCATCCTGTATATTTACCTATAGAAAAAAAAGGAATTTTCGGAAAAAAAAAACAAAAGAAAAAAACAACCTCGTTTAAAACATAAATAATCTAATAATCTATAGTTGCATTACATAAATTACTTATGATAGTTGATATTTTATACCATTTACTAATATACAGGGCGTTTCAATAACGAAATGCAAAATCCAAAATGATACATACTAAATATTTTATAAATTCTTGAAAAAACATTTTCGAAAATTACGCCAATAATATATTTTTTTAAAGTCCTTAAACCAGAACGAATTAAATAAACCTTCTTTTTATTTAGTATGTTGGGTATTTATTTCAAATTATTTTTATTGTTTTCCAAAAACAAAGAAAGATACAAAATTCGTTCTATTATAAATTTATAGAATTCTATTCATATATGTTACCAATAAAATGAGAAATAATAAAGTAATTGATGAAAACTATCAAATAAACTTTTCTAAAATATTTACGATATCTACGATGAATGGTAAACTCTATAGATTCAATATTTATTAGAAAATAATGATAGGAAAAGTACAACATTTTCCAAGTAACAATGCGAAAATCCTCTCATTTATAGCAAACTTTCTAGAACGTTTTGTAATAGGTGAATAACAACTTAATTCAAGGCACAAAACAAATGACATCAAAAATAATTAATAACGGAAATGATATTTCTACAAAGCAAGACTATAGAAAATAAAATAGTGAGACTGTCACTTAGAACAAATGAGAGTTTTTAAAATATTCCATATATGCTATCTTCTTGGTATTATCAGTTGCCAACTTGTCCTTAGCAATACCTAATGAATCTATCCCGTAAAAAAAGACTGTATATACAGGATTTATACATATTTTTAATGTAGATTCATACAAAAATATCTCCCCCAAACCATTAAAGAATAATCACAATGTATACATTTTTGAAAACGAGAAGGAAGGGACTTTCAGATGGTATGAAAAAATACAGGGTGTTCTATTTAAAGTAAACCGATAATTTGGCTAAAAGAAAGGCAAACTTTTTCCGGCAGTTTAGGGATAAAATATACAACTGACAACTATGTCAACAAAAACTTTAAGTTTACTAGTCGATATTTTATCCATTTTCGAGTTATTAATTAAAATGTATTACTTTATAGTGGTGAGTTTTGGCTATAGATACTCCTTTTAAGAATTCTTTGGCCTGTTTCCGTCCTGGTGAATTGTTCCACCTTCCACATTTACTGAGATTTTTTAACACCTCCTGTGCATGTTCTAATAATTGTTTTGCGATACCACAGAAGGGTTTTGGACTAATAAGAGCCTTTGCTGCTACTTCTGGGGCTAGTAAATCAGGCTCTTGGTTACCTTTATGTTCTCTGTGGCCTGGTATCCAGGCTAAGGTTAGTCCGTTTTGACTAAACAGCTCTGTTATGGTTTCTACACAGTCTCCCACAAGTTTTAAGTATATATGCATGGAACTGAGTGCTTCGACTGTCTGAGTTTATGACAATGTTTTTTCTAATTACCATGTCTTAATCTCTTTTGTGCAGTAATGTATTGCTGCTATTTCTGCCTGGAATACTGTTGCATATTTATCTAGGCTCAGTTAGATTATTGTCTTTGGCTTGGTACTATATATACCTACTTTTGAACCTTCATAGGTTTTGGAGCCGTCTATATATCAGGTAATTTCTGCGTAAATATGAGCTTCTCCTGTCCAAGCTTCCCTGTCTGGTATACGTACTTTATGTTGGGAGTATTTCTATTACTTGGTCGTTTTAAAACTCTTTGTATAGCTCGCTGTAATCATATCCATGCAGAATGCTTATGAGTAATGGACCTTTGTGCAGTCTATATGTGACGGACCTGGTTTCGTCTTAAATTAATATATGTAGTAGTGTTAGGTTTAGCATGAATGCTAGGGCTACTGTTGGAGTCATACTCATGGCTCACTTATTAGGATTTTACGTCTTTAGACATATCAAAACCAGTATATTATGACATAAAAGTGCAACGCTGAACTTTGTCAATGTCTGCTTCAAGTAACTTATCATTAACATTATTTTAACAGCATCTTCTTCTTTGACTTCAGACTAACTGCATCTAAATGTTTTCACATATTTAAGCCATCTGTTATTTCAAAGAAGTTACGTAGTTAAAACATACATCAGTGGAATTTGTTAACTTTTTTAAGCGAACAAAACGAAGTTTCGGGTACCAAGATTGCTATTATTTTGTATAACCATTTCAGGGCATATTGGTAGGATAACTTATCTCTTTATCACCTTGGTGGCAATAAGTTTAACTGAACTCTCTTAATTAACTCTAGTTATCTTAAGCCCCTAGACATATGAGTAAGTTCGGCTCCATGCTGCAACGCAATTACAAATTACAGTAAGGCCCAAAGAGCCTAACTTAAAGCCACTTCAAATCCTACCCTTCCTAGAAAATAGGATTGGAAGGGTCGTTATAGGCATTGAAACATTTCCTTGGTGCATTGGCGACAGAAGGGGGCACAATAGATCTTTAGGTCGCAGTGTTCCAACATAACATAAGGCCCAGAGAGTCAAAAAATGTATTATAGGTTGCCATGTATCAATTCTAGCTTTGGACATAATGGGGATAACTGCTCCAACTTCTTGTTTTGCTTTATTTGTATTGTTTTGCATTAATGACTATCTGGTTAAAAACGGAAAAAGATGTAAACGTCATTCATTAGAAACTGGAATCAACTTGTTATTAAAATAAAAGGAATGTGTTCTGAAACCTACCCTTCAAAAATTAAATAATTTTTATTTTGTAGGTATTAACTGTAATTCAATGAAGTGTATCGCTCTAATACATCTACCCCAGAATGTGTTTTCTTGTAACATCTATAGCCTAGTGGGAAGAAAGCTTATTTTTTCTAACATATAATTCATTGCAACTTTAATAAACGAAAGTAAAAAAAATATCCACTACACATTTTATATTTTAGTGAAAATTAAAGGACATTACGTATAACCCTGTACAATTGTGCTGAAAATTATATAATCTGGAGAGAAAAACACAACAATTAGACCTGACGGTACCACGTCGATCACAAAATTATAGTAAACAATAGTCTATTTTTATTCTATCTCAGACCTACTTGGAGAATGATTATCGTGTCTACCGGCACGTAGGCAGAATGGTATTTACGATAAAATGGAAGGAAAACAATAATTTATGAGTTAGTAATTGAACATCTGTGTATTATTTTCCGTTTATCGCAAATCTTTTAGTTTTAAAAAGGCTAATGAATTTATTGATAAAATGATACAGGATAATTATCACAAATTATGATTTGGTATTTTATTCTCTATTTCAATTGTTTGGTATTAAATATTTGTAATTAAAAACAGAGGTTTATAATGTAAAAAAGACCATTTATAATTGGAAGAAAATGTTCGATCAAAAAATACTTAAGAGTCTACCAACATTTTGACTTCCCCTATATAAATGTTTCTAATTTTGATTAATTTAAAGAATAATCTTATGCTTAAGTAAAATTTTAAATAAAAGTTTTTCGTACCCTTTGCTAAAAATATTGACGCATATTTAAAATATTTGTAATCAAAGTATGTTGTTAAAAAGCACGGTTATTTAAAAAATGGTCAATTTGACAGTTCAAGAACTATCAAAAATTAGTCAAGAATTAGAAAAAAATTCGCCGAAGCTCATTTTTCCATGTGCCGGTTATCTGGTCCTTATTTTAATTTTTCAACTGAAAGCAGTAAAATCTTCATTTTATGTAACAAAAAAGATGACAACAAAATTACAGAATTCCATAATTGACAATAATTAAACTAACGATAAAAAAACAAAAAATCTTGTACCACAATTTTTTTATATGTGATACAAGATTTTGTATTTTTCTTATCGTTAATACTTCGACCATATTTGAGAAGATAGATAACCTTTTACATTTAGCAATGAAATTGTTTAAGAAACCTTACATGAAATATTTATATGCAGAAAGAGTCTGTAATTTGGAATAAATTCAATAGTTCAAATACTAATGACATCACATTTTCCAATTTAATATTTCTTGTAATTGGTAAAAAATTAAAATTTCATATTTAGCAGTTATGTACAACTTTACAAACCCTATAAAAATAGTCATTAAAATGACTGTGTTGCCATTTACCAAAATCAACGATGACGTCACATCTCTAAATTGGGGCACTTTGTATACATTATTATTGTATATAAAAAATCGAGATTGAAAATACTAATCGACTAGTCCGAGCATTTATAAAAAAAACATTAGTATTTGAACTATTGAATTTATTTCAAATTACAGACTCTCTCTGTATAAGCAAGCACGTTATAACAAAAAAGAAACAAAAAACCATAAATTAAAATATGCAATAAATGTATATTTTTCCATTATTCATTCATTTTTATTCGAAAATATTGTTAAATTGTTCGTATTTCAAAAACCAGCAGGATGGATTTTGAACGATGCTCTGTATCTGCTGCAGCCTCGCTATCTGAACACGGTCTGGCGGACAAAATGCGAACGTCATGCCGCCTCCGGAGGCGCCTTCCACCGCCCCGCTTTGCCGCCCGTTGGCTCGCCGCCTTATCTCCGGCTTTGTTTTATTTTAAATACTTGTGGGATTTCAAAAAAGGATCCCTTACGTTCCTCATGTGGAATGCGCTTTCTTATCATTCCGTAATGGATTTTCTGTCGCAGAGATTCAGGAATATTGAGATTGGATTTTTTTTTCGTCTTGGTTACTTTAAAATATAAATTGGTTAATTATTTTGAAAGATGTAAGTGAAATAAAGTTTATATAATTAAACAATTATTTGGGAAATATCTAAGTTTGATAACCCCAAATTAAATTATCATAATTCAGGTAGGTTTACATTGATTTTAAAAATGGTTTAATATACAGACATAAGATACTAAGCTAACGAATAGTGGTGATAGAACTGATTTATTTTATAGAGAGTGTTTTGAAACATGTCTGAACGATACCAACATATTAGACAATAACACATACAGTGTGTCCCATCAGTGCGTAATTGATCGATAGCTGTTTTATTATTGGACATACGAAGAAATTTTCAATATAAAAGTTATATGACCGTATTTAACAATTATTCTTAAATATATAGGGTGTTCCATAAACAAGGTGCTGACAAAACCTATATTTTTTTAAAGCAAAACATCCTGCAAGTAGTTATACATAATAATATTTGATTGTTCTCACATCGTCAAACAATTTTAATTAACTTCATTGATTGATTTGCTGTGTTGTATATAGGGTGTGTCAAAACGCGAGGTTATGATTTTTAAATTTTTTAGATCGAGTACCCTGTATTAATAAATTAATTAGAGGTATAGCATACAGAATATTTCATTAAAAAAATTGAGAAAATCGTAACCTATTTTTTTGACACACCCTACATAAAACATAGCACATTAGTGAAGCTTATTAAAATTGTTTGATGATGTGAAAATAATCAAATATGTATAACAGTTTACAGGGTGTTTTGCTTTAAAAATGTATAGGTTTGGTCAGTCCTTCCTTTAAGGACTATATTTAAGAAAATTTGTTTAATAATATCGTAGAACTTTTAATTTTTTTTTGTATTTCCAATAATAAAACAGCTATCGATTAATTAGGCACTAATGTATATGTGTTAGTGGTTAACATGTTGGTATCGTTGGATAGGTAAATTTATAAGGAATTTTATTCTAAAATATTATACAAGGTGTTGCATTTGATAAAATTGAGAACCTAAATTATGATAATTTAATTCGGGTCTGCATTATTTTTTAACTTCTAAACCAAACTAATTGCATAACAACCTTGTAATATTTAAATAAAGAAAATCTAGGGTTGAATACACTATTACCAAAACATTCTAAAACTTAAATCATATTCAGGGTGTTCTATTTAAAAAATATACACTTTTATTTGCCAGCCAGTATCACAACATGTTGTATATCCAAAAATATTATTAGGATATGTATTTTTTAAATCCATATAACTTTTAGTTAAAACTAGTTTGCATGTCTATAACACAAATGTATACAAATGTATGTAATTGTGAAAGTATTAATTGTAGTATTTTTGGTGTTATGATTTTTTTTTTTTGAGTTAAATGTTAACACTCCAATAGTTCAAATAATAAGAATATAAAAGTTGAAAATTTAAAAATTAAAATTACTTAAGTTTAATAAAAAATTTTAAATTGAAGTTCACAATATGTCTTTTGCAAAAATGACATATATGTTAATCAATTTGGGGGATTTAATATGGAAATTTCTGGATAACGTCACAAAATTTGGAAATAGGCTATAGTAAATTTTACAATGTATAAATAATAGTTGGGAGGGATTTTTTTATTTTTTGAATGGATTATTGTATGAGACAGATACAATGAAGGAAATAATTTAAAACTAAAGATCTGTTGAACCCACCCTGATATTCAGATTTTTGTTGATTGGAACCAAAGACTGCAGAAGAAGGTTTCCATATCAGTATATTGACAAAAAAATGATAATAACTATCTTTTAATTTGAATAAGAACTCAAAAACTAAGTACATTTTTTATATAAAAGTTTTTCAAAATCTCAAAAATAAACGACTTATGGTCATTTAAAATAATATTGAAAATTAAATACCAGATTTTTCTTTTTAAAACGAATAAAAGTATGTCCTTTATTATTGACATTCTGAAAATATATAATTGTAATAATTAGTTTTTTGAAAAGGAAATCTCCAAGTCATATTAAACAATTTTATTTAATTTTTGTATTGTAAAATTTGGAGACGGGAAAGAGTGAAAAAAAGTAAATAAAATTTAAATACTTTAATATGTATAAATAGTTGGTCCCTTTACCCTTAAGCCAACCATATTAAAATATTAGGTTACTTTACCACTATCTATAAACATATTTAGGCCATTTACCCCTGAAGCATGTAAACATCAGGACTCTCTACCTCTTATGCTTACTTAAGTTCTGTAACTAGCCCGGTGCGAGCTTCTATAACTGCGCCCGTAAAAAAATATTGTATTCTAATTTCTGATCCACTGAGCAATTTCTGCGCCCTTCCAGAGTCTGCGCCCTGTGTCTGGATACCGCTGACACCGCCCTGCACTATTACCCGTATACAAATACTTGGATAACCTCTAAATCTAAGTAAACATATTTGGCCCCTTTTTGTATACCTGCCAGTGTAAAAAATGTTTGGCCTTTTACCCCTTAAGTTTGCACGTGTAAACATATTTGACAATGTTACCCCTTAAGCTTGCCATATAAAAAATAATAATAAAAATGGCTAATTTGTAAGTTCAAGGTCTATTTATAAAAAAACTAGTTAGTCATAGGCATGGGCACACTTAGGCTCATGGATACAAATGCAAAAATAGGAACGTCTTCATAGGAAGTCTTTTAATTGTATATCTTAAAACAAACCCAAATTAAAAATGCCAAAAATGGTTATAATTTTTCCTGCATTTTCAACAATGCAAACAGATTTAAAATGTCTGATAAACAGGAAATTGTACTGAGTTAACCTAAGATTTCATGTAAACGCACCTAGAATCCAAATTTTATTAATAAAGTAATTAATTGGTAGTATCGACAAAACAGAAAGAGCATTGTGAATTGTAAGTTGTAACCAGTGAATATTTACTGTGGAAAATTAATACTTTTTTTTAATTAAAAAAAAATATACAATTAAAATCTTATTCAGTAAATATGTTTTGCGCTTGTAATTTATATTTCATCCTTTTGTATCCAGTTCGTTTACTAGAGTTGATTACTTTTACTTCTTGCTAACACCTGATAATCACATTTTTCTCTAAAACTCAAAACAGAACTTCGGAGACTGAAACAAATTGAAACGAAATCAAATCAAGCGTGAGATCTAAACTTTCCGCAAGTAGATCAACTCCAAATTTAAATGTAACCAAGTTTAAAGTTTAAATGAAGTTTTCCAACTGCGAATGGGACTTTTTGCCGTAAAATATGCTTATTGAATGTAAGTGAAAAAGTACCTTACGAATCTTGAGCGGTTTCTTCGTTTAAAGTTTGACAAAAAAAACCCGTAAATATGGTCGAAATTACACAAATCATTTGTTTTAGATATTTGCATTTAAGTAACCAAAATATTTAGTGATTGACGATAAAGATATCAATTTAAAATCAATAATTATAATTGAAAAATGAAATTGGTAGATATTCTTTATTTTTCGTTTAACTACAAAAATACATACATCGGCTAAATAATACTATATAATTCTATAAAAATGATTATTACTTTATCTTATTTTCGCATCTTTATTTTTAAAATAATTCAAGATACTAAAAGAACTTTATAATAGGATTGATACAAACTATATTTTACTGTGGTATTAAATTTTCTGTACGTTTCTTCAGGGCCTTTATTAACTGTTTCCAATATAAATTCAATAGTTGTGATGAGATACAGGGTTTGATGTCTCCCTGTACCTTTGCATTCAATTTATTCCCAAGACTGTAGTGGACTGCTGAGTTTCTTCGTTGTCACAGGCAAATAAAAAACCGGCTGTGAGAAACACCATTTAATGACATTCTTCTATTAAGTCTCAACGAATACACTATTTACCTATATATCAACTATTATCAAAATTATTTTATGAATTATATACAGTGCTTTTCAGATAAAAGTATCCGCCTTAAGTAACTTTTGAAGGACTGATTATTACAAAAAACAAAAAAATACGTCAATTAATATTCGAAGGGGGAGATATCGTGCCATATTTAAGTTTGCTGAAAAAGTCACCCTTTCACCCCTACTATCATCCCTTCAATTTTTTTAAATGGCTTCCCCCATTTTTTTATCAATTTTTGGATTGTACTCGTTTAACTGATTTCAAAAATGTATAAAACATGGGGTTTAAAATAATTAGTTTATGATCTACAGGGTTCCATTATTTGAGTGACAAATTTTTACATCTCACCTTACTGACTGCAGCAAAATTGGATTTAGAATACATTATACCTTAATCGTACCGCTAAAAACTTGTTGAAGTTTTTTATGATACATGGTAAAGGTATTGGAGATTTGAAAAATGAATATAAATTACTTATATAGTGTATTTTGATACATGTGCACATTGATTTGTTGAGGTTATTTATTTGATTTGAAAATGGTTTACAGTTTACAAGAAATAATTGAACTTATAGGTTTATACTACAAAAATAACAGTTCTGCACGAGCTGCTGCTAGAATTTTCAACGAAACACACCAAGGAGGTCATGCAACACATAAGTATGTAATTGATCTTATGCATAAATTTACATCAACCGGGCAATAAAAAACATAACCGACTGGAACTCGTAAATAACGAAGCAATTGAAGTCGCAGTTTTAGGACAAGTAAGTCTTGAAAATCAACAAGCACAGTCACTGACAACAATAAGCAGAGAAGTAGGTGTTTCATCTTCCACAGTTTATCGAATATTACACAAGCATAAGTACCATCCATACAAAATTAAATTGGTTCAAGAGTTGTATGAAGATGATTTTGATCGTCGTCTTGAATTTTGTGAACTATTGAGTCAGCGCTTGACTGACAATCCACATTTGTTGCACAACCTTTGTTTTTCGGATGAATGCACATTTTCAGTTAATGGTTTTGTTAATAGACATAATTGCAGATATTGGGCTGAGAGTGATCCACATGTTGTGCGTGAATACCACACACAGAATCCTCAAAAGTTAAATGTATGGTGTGGTATCCTAGGTGATCACATAGTCGGACCTTTCCTTTTAGACAGAAACTTAAATGGAGAGCCATATCTTGAGTTATTATTTAATTACAATAAAACTACAATTAAACTTCATTAACCTTTTGTTGTAATATTTTTTTCTGTTTTACAAATAATTGATATATAATATATATGCTTTAAACCATTTGAGCGGGATTATTAAAGGTTTGAGGCCAATTGTATAATTAATACATAGAAAATAGTATGGATGTGAATTTTGACAAATTTTGTAAAGCTGTATCTCAATAAACGTTAGGTTTATATAAATCATTTTGGTCTTAGATTGTAGCAAATTTTATTTAATTTCAAAATGTATGGAACTGTTTTTTGTTGAAAAACTGCTTCTTTATGGTCAAAATTGGAAAAATCTAAAAAGTTGCAAAATTTTAGCAGTTTTAAAATGTTTTGGTCGTGATACGGAAGATCTTCAATTTGACATCTTAGTATTATCACACACACAATCAAAAAAAGAAACCTACTACTTCATTTGATGTAGGGCAAAATATATTAAGTGACTGGGCTTATTGGGACAATGTAAATTTCAGCTTTAGTCTTAGGATTTTTTAAAATTTATTGTTGGTATTGTGAATGCTGCGAAACAGCCTGCCTGCATGCCAATTATCATGAAGTTAAATCTTCGTAAAAATTTCAGCAGGATGGAGCATACGTACATCCAAAGCTGCAAGTAACTTTGAATTTCAGCATAATTAATAATCATAATTTTCTTTTTTATAAAATTGCTACTAAATTATTTTTTTGAACTATGCTTAAAGCTATATTTATTTAAGTTGTCCAAAGAAGGATTATGACCCCTGCTGTACAGTAGCTCATAGCAAATTCTGATTTAAACAAAAAAGCTAATAAATAGTAAAAACATTCCGAATTTAAAATTTTGTTAGCTCCTGTATTTATTAATACGTCAAGCAAGCCATTAAAAAAAATACAGAACAATAAAGCGATTAAAATCTAGTAATGACTGTAATGAAAGAAGAGAAATTATTTTTTTTACACCAATTTTCATTGTTTTTGTAGTCAGGTAAAGTAGAATAAATAATGATAGTGTACTGTCTGTCAATTTAAATGTTCGACCAGTCCACCTCCCCATCAAAACAACAACAAAAAACACCGAATCGTCTTTAAATCGTTATACATGCCGAAAATAATAGATGATGTGTATCACGTAATTATGGTTTCGTGTATGGGTAAAAGTTCAAAGTTCATCGTATCTTCACAAAAGAAATGTCTAGCCCGAAATAATTTAGCCAAATTCAAATTGAATTCCGGTTAACAATGGGAATTTGAAAAGTGGTATTGATCTGGATTTCGGTCGATGCGATGGTCGGAGCAGGACCCGGTCTAGCTAAATTATCACATAAAAATATGGGGCTCATTAAATTTTGATTAATAAATGGTTTCTATTTTCACTAGTAATCTCCCTAAAGCTTTAGAAATGAATTATACAAAAAAACGTACGTGACTTTGCATTTAACAGATCGCAGAATATTAGATAAAATATTTTGACAACATACGTTCATATAGTGTAGAAACCGAATAAAAAATTTTATATAACTTAAGAATGTTGGTTTTAAATTTTCACGGGATTAGTTATGTATACAAAACAGATCCTTGAACATAACACACATCCCTTAAAACTAATAAGCCGTTGAATTCGTTTCAAAAAGTCCTAATTTAGTAATTTATTAATTTCGTCAATAAAGAATTTATTCAATTACAGATTTATGCTCTTTCTAGGACAAGGACATACAGGCCAAACAGTTCATCTAAAAACAATAATTGTATAGGACTTTTAAGATAAGTTTAAGATGACATCAGAAGTGTGAAATTTTAAAATACTAAATTCGTAGTAAGTAGAATAATATTATTATTGGTGGCACAATTATCTCCGTAGATAACAATTATAAGCCATTTTTCATGGGAGGGGTTTCTGAGAACTATGGGGGGTTTGCATCCAGAACGTAAATAAAAACAAACAGTCAATAGCGAACAGCACCTTTACTATAGCGGAAATGGTGACGCGAGGAACCTCCATGGGGAGGGGGTTCGAACTCCCCCGTGGCTACATCACTGATTGACACAATATATTTACAAATACAGATAGCAATTCCAAATGTTCAAAGGTATGCGATCGTATTCTTCAAGACATGAATACTTCATTAAATTTTATTAGGTTTGCTACGAAGCCTGAGCTATTGGGTTACAGCCTAATAATGTACTAATATTGCTACGTTATTGGGCAAGGCTACTTAAAATGGTTCTTAAAAAGTAACTGTTACCACACCGATCTCATTTAGTGGAACTGTAAACACCCAACGTCAAAGTAATATTTGGTTAGTATAGTACCAACGAATCAGTTACTGCCACCCATCATTGCCACTAATATGCCTAAATAAAGTTACTTGGTACATAGATAGAAAAAAAGTCCAATAATATAGTCACAGTAACATTTGGGTAGTTACTATAACTGGACAGTTATCATTTTATTATTACTCTATAGTGGCAAAAACTATATAGTACCAGAAAATCAGTTACTGCTACCCACCAGTATCACAAATATGTCTAAATAAAGTAACTGGGTACATAAAGAAGCAAAATGGTCTCAGAGTTTCAATGACCATCACTTGGAACTTTAAAATATCATGACATTTTAGTGGTAATATGGTAAGCGAAATAGTTTCTGTTGTTACTTTACAGTTCTTGCCATTATCTTATTTTAACTCAAGGCCACTATACAAGTTTCAGGACCTTTATAATTTTACAAAAAACGATTTTAAAAGTACTCCAAATGTTTTCCAAATAAATATTTTATTAATCGTGCTTTTTTTATTTTGTCAAAAAATTTAAAAAGAAGGTTATTTTGAGGGCAAGTTGAAATTTTGCGATTACAAAAATGGCTGTAGAAACACTTTAATAACGCGCCCAACGTAAACATCTTTTTATTATAATATTTAACGGCGCCATTATTATAGAAGAAAACAAAGAGGTCGCTAAAAGATATAATGAATTATAAAGTGATAGTGGCAATTACTAGGCAGCCAGTAGGTCGTCGAATCGCGGAGAAGTACCCGCTACTACCCCGATCCTTTTTAGTAACTAAACATAGTCACATCTATAGAGGCCGGAACTAGTTGAAACACTATGCTGGAATTCCCCATATTAGTGGCGACTACGTAGTTGCCATGTAACAGGGACGTGATCGCCTGTGGTTGCAGTCCACTTATAAGATTTTACTTATTGACAAGAAATAATAATAACTTTGAGATTTCACGTTTACTTAGAAATAATATTAACAATAATTACAGTAACACTTCCAATTACTTTAATTGTCATACAACTTGACTGTCACTCTGACAGCATGCTCTAAGAAAGCCTATCTGGGACCTATCTTTTTATCTATGGTTAGCAGTCTTAGTTTGGTATCTTTTATTAGACTGATAATATAAAAATGAAAAGTGATCCACAAACAACGTCTCTATAAAGTGGACCATGACAGGAAAAGAGTCATATCTGTGACAACTACACAAGGCTATGAATTAAATCCAAATAGAATGACAAAATTAAAAAAAGTTTGACAGACATTCGATTTTTGTTTATTCGGAAATAGCGACATACTAGTAATGGCGCTGTTGAAGTAGAACTCAGAAATGCAAATGCATATTAGACATATTATAATCTAAAACTATTTCGAATCACTCTTTCGAATCTATTGTGACTTAGGGACACGGCCTCCTACTCTGGGTAACATTTTTTTCTTCAAGATAATTCAGTTTTATGTGTATAAGATGTTATATTGAGAATACTTTATTTTTATGTCTGCATTAACAATACTAAACTCTATTCAACTTAAACGCAAGTAACGCGTAAACCCAATAGCTCCTTAACCACAGCATGATACGCACAAGCCCGGCTGCTATTGGCCAGCACAGTGATCCTGATCAAGGAGCTATTGTATTTACGCGTTACTTGCGTTTAAGTTGAATAAGTATAGTTTAATTTCGTGACTGAGCCAAATAATGTCAAAATATGTACTTAATTTTGTCAACATTGTCTTTCACAACAAAATTATGTAAAGATATACTAGTTTTTTTTTTAATTATATTTATCAAAGAAACAACAAAGGAAGGTGAAAAAATCGGTTTATATTTGAATACTGAAATATGCAATTTTAGGAAATGTGAAAACATCGTATAAAAGAACGCAAGCTTAGCTTTATTTAAGTACAACCTAAGCTGTAGAGTGAATTGAGAGAGCTAGAAGGGAATAGAATGATGTATGTGCACCGGTGAGAGTCGAATTGATAGAGCCACCGAGGACTCAACTCGAAGGTTTGTTTCAGTTTTGATCCCTTGCCTATGTACTATTTTTTTTTTCTTTACTTTGTTTCTACAATTGGGATGTGGAAATACATTTCTTAATTTCGGATATTTCCACATTTCCAATTGCATTCAATTATTTATTATACAGTTGGTTATGGGGTTGACGAAAGTTGCGAATTCGGTCCTGAGTTGGTGTGATTAATACAATATGGAGAATGGATGCGTTTTAACAAAGTTCTGAACGTCGCATCACCCCATTGTTTGGTCTGGTCAAGCAGATCAATTGTGAACATCACGAATATACTCGGTTCATATTTACAAAATAAACACAGTTTGATGGGTTTAACGTTTATGTACTTGCATTTTGAAGGTTGTACAAATAAGTCTCGTATTTGTTTGGTGTCGGTGGTTCAATATATTTTACTGAGATAGGAAGGTAAAACGAAAATATTTTTTAAATTTGCCAAATTATTTGAGGTTAAAAACACAATAAGCCTGCTTTTTTTGAAAAGGGTTATTTTAACTATTTTTCTATAAAGCAGTTATTCCAAATTACGTCACAAATCACCAGTTCACACAAAATCTTTGCACAACGATTAAACATCTCATCGGTCATTACATTTTTTCTTTGCAATGTTCTAAGCATACTTATTTTGCTTAATAATTGTTTCTAGCACAAGTTCAACCATGGTTTTAAAATATATTTTTCAGATTGACAAGTGATTTTTTAGTGACATTTAACCAATACAGACATGTCACATTTTGGAATATATCTGTTGAGTAAATAGATAAATTGCGTTAAACACTAAAATCTGTTTTATTTTTTTTTATTAAATTCAGGTACATCGGTAATTATTATTGTTCATATTACATTTATTTTAGGATACATTTCTATTTTCCATAAAGTCTCGTTTATTATTATCTAGAAATATTATTTAACATTTTGTAAAGCAAAAATATGTTTTCTGCTTTCGGCCCCGTAATCAAACAGTATTTAAAATTTTTGATTTACCTAATAATAAAAACAAACATGTTGTACCGAATTATGAAACGTACATCCACAATTCCATAACAGAACGTATGTTTGCTTTGGCAAATACATGTATAATTAATAATACGTAATTAAAATCAAACATTTAACAGTTTGCATAATATGGTTTCATAATAATAGACGCCATTTTAGGGTATGTTCGTGTAACATCAAAAAGATGGCGTCACTAGAATGCAAAAACATATTAACTTGTAATAACATTATTTGACAGAGATATTTATGTTAACAATTTTATAATAAAAAGTATTAGTTATATTTTTTTTCAATTGAAGGTGGCTATGAAAGTTAAATATCGCATTCTTTGAATAATAATAGTGACACTGTCAAAGTTATTCTTGTCAAAAGTTATCACTGAAGTAATAAAAAAGTACACAAAAACTTATATGTATACATTATAAAAATGATCGACCAGATTTAGATCAAGAATATATAATAACCAGAATAAAGATTATGTAATTATCAATCAGATTTATTTCAGATTCAATAGGCTTCAATCCCTTTATAAAGCTTAATTTTTTCTGAAGATTTCAATTTGATATAATTTCTTGTTTCTGAGTTAGGATTTTTTCAATATTTTAACCCTCTATCTATCTAAATTAGGGCGTGGTTCAAAGCCAACTTGTACTGAAGCTCTAGGCTTATTGTACCCCTCACAGTTTCTATCTCATAAGATTTATTTTCTTGATGAATTAAATAATATGTCTGATGGGCGCTTTCGCGATGTCTTCAGGTTCCGGATATTGTACTCCGAAGTACCATTCCCGTTCCCATTTAAGGTTCCGACAGTGGCATAGTATGTGAATAGGAGTTTCGTCCTCCTTTTTAGATATTCTACATAGGGAGTCATCAGATATCCCTAAGAGATTTAGGTGTCTTCTAAGTCCGCAGTGTCCCGTAAGGAGTCCTATTACAGCCTTGAGTTCGCTTCTGGGAAGGTTTAACAGTTGATGTTTGTCTGTTCGTGGATGGTCCCTCTATGAATCTTTTGAACTGTCTAAGTCCAAGAAGTTTCATCCAGAGCCTATGGTGTTCTCTATTTATTTTTTCCTTTAACACCCATTTAACATGTTGGTATGAGATACCACATGTTGGTTCTGGTTTAATAAGTTTTTTCCGCTCCCTTTCTTGCTAGGAGGTCTGCTTTCTCGTTTCCAAACACTCCCTCATGTCATGGCACCCATTCAAGGGTGACCTTGTTATGTTGTGCCAGGGCTTCTTGACTTATATTATACTTCTACCCTTTTCAGTGCTTTAAGGGCTGCCTGACTGTCTGTCATGATAAAGATCCTCTTATTTCTAAGAGAGTCATTTAGCATGACTTTGGCGTAGGCATTTATTGCTGTTACTTCAGCCTGGAAGACTGTGGTCAGTGACTCCAGGTTCAAACTAATTGTCCTCCCTGAGTTCACATGGTAGATCCCAGCTCCTGTGCTGTTTTTCATTTTCGAATCGTCTGTATACCAAATTGATTCGTTTTGTTTTTCCCTATTTTCCCAGCTTTTGGCCCTTTCTGATATTTGAATGTCGAAAGGTTTCCTGAAGTCGTGAATAATGATTGTTCTATCCGATGGCATTCTTAGTACTGGATTTTGTTTTAATTTCTCTAATATCATTGTGTTCCCATTCAAATCCATTAGTAAACAGCCTGTATGCCGCCGCCATAGCCGCCTTCTCCACCACAAGGTGTAGTGGAGGAAGCCCTAGCAGTAGCTCCATTGCTGCTGTGGATGTAGTTCTAAATGCCCCTGTTATTATTAGACAGGCTAGTCTTTGCACCTTGACTAATTTTCTGTTAGCTGTTATGCTTTTAGTCTTGTGCCATCATATGACTGATGAGTTATAACAGGTATAACAGGTAATACAACCATAGTGTAAAGCCAGTGCATCATACTTGGTTTAAGCCCCCATACGTTCCCTACCATCCATCTACAGGGCCATAGTATTCTTACAGCTTTTTCTGTTGTTTTTTCTATATGGCTGCAGAAGCTAAGCTTGTCATCAAAAGTGATTCCACGATATTTAACCTATTTTGCCATTTTTAGATGTTGTCCCCACATATAAAGCTTCTTCATTCCTTGAAGATTCCCTTTTCTTGTTAATGCAACAACAGAGGTTTTTGTTGGGTTTGTGGACAATTCCTCTTTTAGGCACCATCTTTCGACGACATTTAGTGCCCGCTACATCCTTTCGGATACAACAGACCCAAATTTACCGTTTACTACGATGCCTATGTCGTCTGCAAATGCTTGCGTGTATCAATTTTCTCTCTCTAACTCCCATAAGAGGTAATCAACCTCCAAGGTCCACATAAGAGGACCCTACTTATCCTCCATTTTTATTCAGATTTTTTTCAGAATCAATAGGCTTTATTCCCTTATAGAACATAATTGTTACAAAAATTTTTTTGTTTACATTTTTTTTCAATTATCTTCTTTAACCACTTATAGAGCTTGATTTTTAATAAAAATTTTGAGTTGATACATTATTTTTTGTTTTTGAGATAAGATTGTTTTAAATATTTCGACCCACCCTCCCCTTATCCCCTTATTTTTATTGAGATTTTTGTTTTCAAAATTAATAGGTTTCATTCCCTTGTAGAGCTTGATTTTTACTGAAAATTTTATGTTTATATCGCTTGTTATTTCTTATTTATGATTTTTTGTTTTAATTTCATCTCCTCTTATGTAAACCCTCTAGTTGTAATCAGATTTTTTTCCCCTATAGACGTTGATTTTTGCTAAAAATTTCAAGTTGATATTTTTTTTGGTTTATAATTTTTTAATAATTCTACCCCCCTAACTCCCCGTTTTATTATTATTATTTTTTTATTTTCAACCCTCCTTAACCCCCCATCTTTAATTAGGTTTTCTCCTCCCATAGAGCTTAATTTTTGCTAGAAATTTCAAAGTTGATATCATTTTTAGTATTTGAGTTAGGTTTTTTTTTAATATTTCAAGCCCTCATTTTTATTTAGATTTTTTTATTCAAATTCAATAGACTACGTCCCTTTATAGAGCCTAATTTGGTTTAAAATTTTTAGGTTGATATCATTTTGCGTTTTCGGCTTATTGTGCAAACAACGTGACATCGGACGGACGGAACCAAACGCATAAAACTCTTCACAGGCTACTGTGTGAAGAGCATAATAATTAGACCTAAGAATTTTTTTAGTTTAGTACCTACTCGTCTGAATCCGAGGCAAATATTTTACCAGTAAGACATTTTTTCAAATTCAGAAACAAATGGAAATCCTATGGACCCAAAACTGGTAAAAAAGATGTAAGACAAATTAGCTTAAGGCCTAATAAATTTTTGCCATGGCAATTAGCGATTTGTGGTAAGGTGGAACACAATTTTCTTCTTGACCAAACCGGGAATATTGCAGTTTTAGCAGGTGTAGTAAGTTAGCGTAATACTCAGAATTTATTGTTTTTCCTCTTATGAGATAGTCTATAACAATAATGTATCTGGCATCCCAATAAATTATTATCATAACCTTTCCTGTCTCTGTCCACTGTTTTCATTGTTGTTTTCTTTCCAGTTTATAGTGGTGGATCTACGTTTCATCGATGATAACAAAACGGCGTAAAAATTTTGTTGGGTAATAATTAAAGAGTGTCAACTACTTTTCTGAGATGGGCATGCGAATGATTATTTGATCTGAAGTAAGCAATCGGAGCACTCATCGCGCGGATAGATCTCTTATCTCTAAAACTTCAGTCAAAATATTGTAAGTTCACTCTTTCCATATACCAACAGCCCCAGTTATTTTATTTAACTTCACTTGATGATCTTTCAAAACGTGTTTGGCCTACCAGTACTTGGATCATCTGCAATGCTCATACGACCACGTTTAAATTATGCAACTCAAGTTTTAAACGTGGAAAATGAAGGCCCTGACTCAAATTTTATAGTTACACGTACCTACAGTGTTTCCATGCTTGACAAAACGTTAACAATTTTTAATTTGAAACAATTGTAAAATAAAAACCATACTTAACATGTCCTCTCTAAACTTTTGAGCTAAAATTAACAAGCCATGGGGATTATTTAAATATTTGACATATGTCGGAAAATCGCGTCCTTTATGAGTTTTATCACATTGTCCAATCAAAAATATTTCTGGAAAATATATGTAGGCAAATAACTTACTGGTTAACAGAATACTCACCTAGTCAGCAATTTCTAGTCATTTTGAAACTTACCTGAAACAATAAAATATTATTAATATAAGTTTTTTATTAATTTCATTTGAAAAGAATTTGAATTTTTATCATTTCAAGTTTAACTCTTGGTAGAAGAATCTTTCAATAATTTTGACTGTAGCTAAAGTTAGATTGCATTCCTTTTAAACATAATAATTCACAAAAAACTAGGTTCATATTTGTATTAATACAAAATAAATTAAAAATTGTAAAAGAACTAAAAAACAAAATTAAACTTTTCCAGACTGTTTAAATCGAAGAAAAATAATAAAGAAAAAATACAAAAAATCATATACATTTTTTACAGCATTTTTATTAACCTGTAGGTATCTAAATTGCTTGTATAAAAAAAACAAATTTAAATCTCATAACTGGTTTGACATTTAATCTGCAGACTTTTCATTAAAATCTCAATTTTATCCCGAAAAAATCCTGGAGAAGTAGGTATTTCGTCGTCGAAAGAAATTATCTAATAAAATCGTCGAAAATGAAATGGCATGCGAAATATCTTCAGACTCGGTACAAAAAAAAACTCAACAAAAAATTATCGTCTAGCTCATTATAGCAGAATCTCAGGAACCGAAATCTTAGGTTCTGGAATTTTTTGAGTCAGTTGGAAAACAACCGTTTCAGAATATAGAATCAAACGATAAAATATATATATTTTTAAATTAAATAAAAAAAGTACATTTTGTAGCTGATAATAACTTGAAGAGGTTTTAAAGTAACTAGATTTTTCTTAAAATGCCAAAGGAATAAATACTCATACTTGACTTGCAATCTTATTGTAAGTAGAAAAAAAATTATTTACATTTTGCACAAAAATATCTGAATCATAGTTATTAAATATCTAAAGTAATATTAATTTTGATTTCTACAAAGTAAATGTAAACTCAAAGCACTGAAAATTAAATTGATTTATTTCAATTCAGTAAGTCGCAAGTTAATGTTCCAGTGATTTAAACGATTTAAAAGTCAAGCAAAACTGTCAAATTTTTATGCCTCATAAATTAATTGTATCTTGTCGGGAGCATTCTTCAATAAATCCGGTGTTAAATTTACGATGAACATCCATTTTGCAAATCGCTGAAAAAATACAGTAATTCATGAGGCGTAAAATAATTTTCACGCTTTGATATTTTTTTTATAAAAACACTAAAAGATCGCTGGAACTGATATAAAGGGTATTTATTCATATTTTACTATGAAATATATTAGGCGAAAGTTTATGTCAAGGGTAGATGGAGGTCATTGCAACTGATAAAGCTTTAAATGTTGTTCATCTGTTTACAAAGAAACATTACCATTGTCGGAATTCAATTGGTTATCTGTTTTTGTTACACGATAATTTAATATCTGCTCTTCTGAACTTTTCTTCATTATCCCATCACTTTACAGAGCAGCCAGTGACAAAGATATAAGAAGAAACTATAAAAGGTAGATTTAAATTTAGTTAATTTCACTTTGATTGCATATATTTATAAACTAAATTTACATTAAACTATTTTATCTCAAAGTCAATTGGGACATAAAGAAACAGGATTTTCATTTTAATTTTATTAACTTTACTAAGCATTTTGAGAGTCTTTATTACAATAATAATTAGAGATAATATGAGAAACATTATTGACATGTAGTCCTGAATTATCTAGATGAGGACTTCCCAACCAGGGGGCGTAAAGAGATTATAAGGGGGGCCCACTGTATTCGGACATTCTGAAGAAAAATCTATTTGAACTCTTAAATTATTTAATAAAAGTATGACAAATCGAAAAGACGTATATGTTTTCGAATCTTTTGAGGAAATATTGTATGATAAAGTGAAATGTCACGAATGAAGCGAGACCATTGACAACATCGCGTCTCTGCACTTTGCCCACTCCACATACTTTGATTACTATACGAGGCAAGAGAGAGGTCCGACACGCCCAACATAGGGCGCGGCCATTTTGAACCCTGTGACACAGTTTACAGCTAAAGAATCAGATCGCTCTCTCTGCGTCGGCACTTTTGATCTCAATGTTTCAGTTTATACACTGTGCAACTCGGATAATACAATATATGACAACCGCCTATAATAAAACAGCAGTCTTCTGCGTATCCTGAATTTGTATTCCTGGAGTGGATGTTATTTTGTAACTTTTAACTGGTCCGAGTGAGCTAACTGATTCTTTAGCAATAAACTGTGACTTCAAAAATAATATTCACTGACACTGACACTGCTTCCGGAATTGTCGGTTTAGTCGTTTTAACCTGTCAGATTAAAACAAGAAAACCGACAATTCCGAAGCAGAAGCGGATGATTAAAACGCACCTATTAAAAATATTGCGCTAAGATGTAGGCAACACGTAATAAGGGTTCAAAATGGCGGAGTTTTCTATCTCCTTTTAAAAGGCACTCAGAAAGCTGCGCAGTGCGACCATTCTCCGTATAGTAAAATAAAATCAAAGTATGTGGCCCACTCCCACTCCGCCCGCGTGTGTCGATAGGTTTGTTTTAGTTCACATTCTAGAATTGTTCCAGACCCATGCGCAGAACTATTGCGCAATGGTCCTTAAGTCTGAACAGTTCTGTAACCATTCCACTTGTATTCGAAACCAAAACATAGCCAGAACAGTATAATGTCAAAAAGTAAATTATAAATAAAAAAGAAGAAATAACACAGGGTCAGTATCAAGGTAATAAAGAGGCCACATAATAATGTAAAACGTAGATAAATTAAATAATTTATTCGTAAAAAATCTTATGACCCAACATCAACTAATCAAGTGCTCCATTCTCATTAGTCATTCGAAAATTCCTTGTAAAAATTCCAACACAAAACATGGCCAGGATCTCAAAAACAAAACTAATTGCAAAAAAGCACGAGAGCAAACATATCAATTCTGAAACAGTTCTCGCTTTAGGCCAAAACCGACGTTACTGTTTCAAGAAAAACCAAAACACGGAACTTACAGGTTCGGAACAGTTCTGGCGAAACCAAAACAGCAAATATCTACTGCGCATGCTCCAAAGGTTCTGAAAGAGTTCTAGAACAGTTACGAAAGTGAACCAAAACAAAGCTTTTACCGATCTGAGACTGAGATTAGTGAGATTCTGAGATCCGATCAGTCAAGTTGAGTCAGGTCAAAGCTAGCGCAGAAAACAATTCTACCTGCGCGACTGTTTCATTTAGTTTTCAAATTTGTTTATTGTTTGTTTATTCACGGAAAGTCTAAGAACTGTTCTTAATTGCAACACTTTTTATTGTTATTAAAAGTAGGGTAATATTTAAATCCCTTATTTAAATTAATTAAATATTAAATAATTAGCAGAAAATGGCAGCAAAGAAGAGAAAGTTTTCAGAAAACTATGTTTAATTTGGATGTACATTTATTGAAAAAGATGGAATTCAATTGCCTCAGTGTGTGATATGCCTTAAAGTTTTGAGTAATGACGCCCTGGGACCCACTCGCCTTGAAAGACATTTGAACCAACAACATCCAACTATGATAAGTCAAAAGAGTTCTTTTCTTCCAAATTAGAAACACTGAAACGCATGAGATTGGATAAGACAGGAAGTTATCAAAAAAATGTATCACATCATCTCAAAGCTTCCTATTAAATAGCTTTTTTAATAGCGAAGCAAAAAAAACCTCTCACCGTTGATGAGGAGTTGATCAAGCCATGTATCTTAAAAGCCACGCAAATAATGCTAGGAGAAGAATCAGAACAAAAAATTAGGTCAGTTTCTCTTTCAAACAACACAATCAAACGTAGAATCGATGATATAGCTGCAGACATAAAATTAAAAATTATAAACAAAGTAAAGTTGTCACCATTTTTTGCTATAAGTTGCGTTGAATCTACAGACAACGTTAACTGTGCACAATTAATCGTTTATGTCCGTTACGTCGACAAAGATCAAACTGAAGAAGAGATTTTGTACTCACAATATTTGACAGCTGGTACTACATCTGACGATATATTTAATTCAATGTCTGACTTTATATAAAAAAAAAAATATTTTGATTGGAATAAGCTCATTGGACTCTGCACAGATGGTACCCCCGCTATGACAGGTGTACGATCTGGCTTAGCTCAAGAGCTAAAGGAAAGAAATCCCACCCTGGTTAGCATACATTGTGTTATTCATCGCCAAGCTTTGGCCTCAAAAACATTGCCTCAGAATTTACGACAGAGTTTATTTAGACTTGGCAATAACTGTTAGGTTCTAATTAACAGTGCTGTTCCTAAAGTGGCGCTGGGAAACAGTAACAAAACCTACACAGAACACGAGGCGAAATAACCTTAGCAATTGAAGCCGATAACACACACAAAAAAAAATGTGAACTTTAAAAGCAGTGCTTTAAACATTACTTTGCGAGGATCTTGATTCTGATCAGAAAGTTCTTCTTTTCCACACAGAAGTACGCTGGTTGTCTAAGGGCAACATGTTAGCACGATTTTATGAGCTGAATTAAGAGGCCATTCTATTTCTCGATTTTAAAGAAAAAAATGACTTTCTGCAAATGTTCAAAGATGAAAAATTTCAATGAAGATTGGCCTATTTGAGTGATGTATTTGAAGCCTTAAATCAATTAAATTTGATGCTTCAGGGAAAAAACGGAACTATGATTAGTAACTACGATCATATTCAGGACTTTATATCAAGGCTTCAACTTTGGTCCCAAAAAGTAATTTCTGGAAATGAAATATGTTTTTCTCGACTACAGGGAACAATTAAAAGTCAAAGACTGGACGAAGACGTTAAAACTGATATAGCAGCTCATTTCAAAGCGTTAAAACACGAATTTCAACGATATTATAGCGACATTAATTCAGAATTACCAATATGGCATATGACTAGAAATTCATTTGTGGTCGATGTCTTACAATTACCAGAAGATATTCGGGAAAATTTTCTAGAAATGAAGGCTGATTCTACCATGAAAGATGACTTCCACCTCTTGACATTGGAGAAGTTTTGGATAAAACGTTTCCTCCTTAATCCAAAAGTTGCTTCTCATGCTTTGCAAATAATAGTGCCGTTTTCCTCGACTTATGTGAAACAGGTTTTTCAGCATTGGTTCAAATCAAAACTAAGCAGCGAAATCGTCTTGCCGTCCATAGCGACTTGACGATTGCCCTGGCAAAAACTACAGCCGACATCAACCAACTGGTTCAGAACATGCAGGCGCAAATATCGCATTAACACACTTTTATTATTTAATTTTTAATGAGAAATACATAATTATTTTTAGGAGTGAACACCAAAGTTTTAATTTATTTTATTTGATTGTACTTATTATTGAGAAATAAATGTAATCAAACTGATGTGTTTTTTATTATAACAATAAAAAAATTATAAGGGGGGCATGAATATATTTTTATAATCTAGGGAGGCACAACACAAAAAAGGTTGGGAATCCCTGATCTAGATGGTAGAAAGCAATAAAGTTGTAGTGGATGATGTTCTGAGTATCGTCAAGAAAGTATTAAAACGTTCCACAAAATAGTGTTTTAGGAACCATTTTATTTATTATTTACTTATTCTGTTGTTGGGAAAAATACTTAAAAATATTGACACATAAATTGTAATTTTAAATTCTATTTCAAAATTATTTGTATTATTCAATAAGAAGCTAAATGACACGGTAATAAAAAAAATTGTAGGCTGAGGAATATGTATTCTAAATCCAAAAACTTTCATGCACATACAACGAACAATATAGACATGGTTAAAAAACAAATCTATATTTTCCTCTCCTTATTAGTATAATTAGAATCACAAAAATTATAATTATTAAGGATACAGCCACTAACCAATTATCATAAAACGTTACAACCAAAGTTCATACTTATGTCCACGTTTATACCTGGGGTCTAGAACCCTTCAAAATTCTCAAGAACGATTAAAATGTAATTAGGGATTTAATATCTCTATTAAGGCCGCAACAAGCCCAGCCAAAGCAGAGACATCTGGCGTAACAAGACTAAACCCTCATTTGCGCGGTTTTGTCGCATACTCGCTGTTGATGTTGGGACAAAAAAGATACAACGCTATTGCTGAGTGCCAGTTGTCTAAACTGAAATGGGTTGGATTCAGATAAAAGCCAGTTTAAAATTAACGCGGAGTTAAATAGATTATAGCAAAAATCTGAAACATTGGTTTCTTATTCCTTGTAAGAACAATATACTTTCTATATCTGTATATGTAACGTGTAGAAGATGGGTTGCCCCTACGTCCCTTAGGCCTCACTAGGTCCATTGTGCATCCTCCTAAATTGATAGGCCAGCCTACAAATTTGATGTAGTTGACAACGTCGTCGATAGTATATTTTTAATGTTAGCCTAAACTCACCGAACACAAATCTTTTAGTACGTCAGGTAATCGTAGATGATATGTTCGATAGTATCATCTTTTTGTTCACATCCTCTAAAGAATGCGGATTCTGAGAGCACCATACTATGGAGACGCCTCTGTACTTGGCAATGACCAGTCAGAATGCCTGTGATCAAGTGAAGCTTCTGTACAATTATAATCAATATTTGTTTGCCGTAATGTTGTCAGGGTAACTTAACTGACAAATCTCCAGCTTCGTCTTCTCATTTTTCTTTCAATTTTACGCATTCTGTCAGAATGTGAATGGAGTTTCTACTATGATTACGCTATAGAATCTGTTAACTGTATGTTCTTGGATATGTTGTATTTTGTTTGAAAGATTAGGGTATAATAATTATTTATTTATATATTCTTGCCAGATGGCTGTCCAATGGTTTTTTATTTCTTGTTTTAGCAACGGTATAAAGTCTGTGGTTTCATAAAATTCTAGAACATTATCATCCAAAACAGCATCTTTTATACCAGCATGTCCCTTAACCCAAATAAGTGTTATTTTGACATGTGATTCATTTAATAATTGCGAATTTTTAAAGTAGTGACATTTTTTGTTCCAATGGTTTCTAAAGCTGATTTTGAATAGGTTATTATGATACTGGTACCTAAGTTGTTCTCTTTAATGTATATGAGAGATTGCCATATTGCATACATCTCAGCTATGTATATAGAACAAGATAATTTGGAACAAGAAACGTTTGTACGAATTGTAAAAGGCACATCCACTACTATTTGAATGTTTTAGAACCGTCTATGTATGTACATGTTATAATGTTATTAATAATTATGTTTGAATTTGAATATGTGAGGAATATGCATAAATATATGTTTCCAGATAATGCATATATTGTCAATAGATTTTATATTAAAATTGTTTGTGAAAATGAAAGCATCTTCCAAAATTTGTTGGTCAAACATTCTGTTGTATTGTATGCTATTTTATTCAGATTATTGTTACAATCTGACTCTCTGATTTTAAAAAGATATTTATTAGCTAAGTAGGTAATGTTCCAATTATTAAAGAAGATTCTTAACTTAAGCTTCAGCCAGAACTGCATCACACGGAGAAGATTTCATTCCTCCAATACAAATGGCTAAGGCTTTATACTGAATACGATTGATTTTTTGAAGATTTTATTTACTAGCAAAGCCATATAAAGTAGATCCATAATTCCAAATGGAAATTCACACAGCAACAATTACTTATTGATTTTAAATTTAAAAAACATAACGGACGCTATAATAAAAAACAAACGGAATGACACAACTAATATTAAACCCAAACAGTAATAAAATTTTACGAGTATATTTAGTAATAGCTAACATGAGGCGAAATTTACTCTATGCTAATTTCAACATTCAAGATGTTCATAACGAAAGCCACAATGTAAACATCTGTTTGAAACAACATACTACACGTATCCATTAGGCGAGACCCCACGTCATTCCAAAATATAATCATTCTTTGCAACATACTCAACTAAATTTGCCCATAAACGTTACTTTTAATGGTATTAGTTGCTAAGTTCACACGATATTGTGTGATGTTCTGTACGCAAGGGGTCTCGACGGGCGAAAGACGAGAAGAAGAAGAATCGCTCGTTGACTCCGTGTAACAATCGTTCTTGTCGTAATTCCTAACTACGCCAGGATTTGAATATCATCCAGTGTTCCCGTTGGTATGAAACAAACGAGTCAGGGTGTTTGCACCCTTCAGAGAATTAGCGGATCAGCCTGGTTCGCGATGTCAGTTTTAAAACGGGTGCAAAGTCGACAAAAGGGGATTAAAGGAGACGATTGTAGTGGATTATGCCGGGCAGTTTTAGACGTTTTTGGGTCATTTTTTCACAGAGAGACGTCATTACAGCTTATGTAATACCAGCTACTTTTGTTGACATTAAATGGATACTTTGCGCATTGTGTGTCGCGCATTTGGTTTGGGATTCAATTACTTGTTGTTATTTCATCTATGGTTGGTAGTTTTCAAGAGCGTATACAGTAAACAATATGTTGGAACTGTAACTAGTGTGCATCCACGTACTCGCAGCAGTTAAGCAGTAGTGTCTCCGGTCACGTCGTGGATGTGTGACGACTGACGAGAACAGTAGGACCTCCAAATGGTGGTACAATAAGCCACAGGCTACAGTGCCGCCACGCTACAAACGGATTAGGGTGTTATCACGGTGATATTAAGTTCGGAACACAAAATAACTTTTACTATAGTGTCAAAAAATATTAAATAGAATAAAAAAATATAACCAATTATATATATAAATCATAACTGGTCCTCTACCAGTAACTGAGTGTTCAAAATTCGCAAAAAAATGAATGGTTTTTAGTTGTTATGCTGCAAGAAGGTACACAAATAATTCAAATAATTTTATTTTTATTTTTTTATAGTTCTGAGAGATGTGAATCAAGTATTAATTTATATTCAATAATCTGGGTTATAAAATTAGAAAATTGATGAAACCCTTTATAGATATGATTAAATTATGCCAAGCCTGAAAAAGACAGAGATACAAATCATGATCTTATTAACTACGAATGCCTTTGGATTAAATACAAACTGTCATCTAAGAAAAAATAATTTTACGCTTCAACATCGCCTAGTTCAGAAAGAAATGTACGAATCACTCCATACATTACAATAGTACCAAATAGTAAATTAAAATTATCAATCTAGAAAACTAGATAAATAAATGTCTAAATTGTTCGTTTTATACATATTTATATCGTATTATATTTGTCTATAGTTATACCTTTCTTTATACTATCTCTCTATACAAAAACGATACATGCGAATTACCATTAATAAGGTCCTGAGGGAAAACTGTCCAACATATTCTGCTAAAATATGAAAGCCAACCCTGACTTTAAATTAACTTAAAAGTACTGAGTTGATTGATAACGATATCCATCTCTCTCTACAAGCAGTCTATTGCAGTTGTGACGTCATTGTTCCACCAGTGGAAGCTCACGTGACCCACGCTAGTTTTAGAACTTTGGGGGGATATAAGCAAAAGGACTGACTCGAACTTTCTATACTTAGAAGAAAGACTGGTTTTTCTTTCTCAAACAATATGTACTTTTTATTTTTCTGTAGTTAACTAAGTTGCAGTGATTAGTTCTGGGTAAATTGAGAGTAATAGAGATCATCAATAACGGGAAAGGTCCATTGTTTTTCACAGTTCTGAAATATCCTTAGATCATTTAAACTCTAGATATGTAATGCATACTTTGTATTACAGCAAATATTTTATCCTTTGAGGATTTTTCGGCAATTTTTGTTGTTTATCCTATAATAAACATAAGAAGGTGAAATTAAAATACAAATCTAACAAATCGTTTTAAATGCATATGGAGGACGACAATCATATCGCACGAACTGTAGAATACGTATCCGAGTGAAAAGCGATTTATTTTTGTCGATAATAAAATAAATCGACGGAATTCCGATATTGCCGAGGTTAGAACCCAAGTTAGAACCCAAGTATATAAATTGGAAATAAATAACTTTCCAACATTGACCTAAGGTTGGAAATAACTTTATTACTGGAATATTTACAAATAAAATTACATTAGGATTCTGAATTATGAGTCTGCTTTTAAAGCACGAATATCAATAAACAAATGACACAACAATCTTTATAAATGAAGACTTTGAATGGTCATCTTAAAATCTATGAAAACTAATGGGTTAAATTATAAGTTACACTAAACGAAGTAGAGTCAAACAAAAGTTGATTTAAGTGATAATTAACTAATTTTATGACATAAAACTTAACTTGTACTAATGTAAGTACTTCTTGCCTTAAGCAATCGCCTTCCAGTTGTTTCAAAAATAAGAATCTTCACTTTTAAAATGACCTGGACAGACTTGTGTCATGTATCAGGGCATATAAATGGTATCAACACCCTTTTCGTCTCCAATTTTTGGCTGATTAGGTAAACTGAAAACATGATGATTTTTCATTTCTTATTTACAAAAGTTAAAGATACGTAAACTGAAGTGTGTATTTGGAAATAATGTGAAGGTGAAAACCCCAATCCTCCTGCGAAATCAAGGAATCTATATGCACAACCCCAAAGGGAAAACAAACCGAAGAAAAATTGAAAAGGCTGAGAAGAAAAGAAAAAATGGCATGCCCCGGCCAGAAATCAAACCTGGATCTCTGAGTTTATTCCCCGATGTTTTTACTAATTATTAGACCGCGTCATATAGCTACGACAGTCGAATTTGAAAATACATCGAGAGCTAAATTTGGAAATCCTTGACCGGGACGCATATTTACACATCCTCCTATATGACGGCACCGGAGTGCTGAAATCTGTTCGCCTTTGTAACCTACAAGTACGCTACAAATGCTCATTGATTTAGGCATCAATGCATGAGGCATTTCTTATTGCTGGAATCAGTAAGCAAGCTTATCTGCATTCTATGAAACAATGGCTGTACTTAAACTGCCATTAAACGGTCGTGTACTAAAATGCCGTTAATAGACATGATGTCATTCTAATGACGTTTTTGAAGTGTTTTGGGATAAAAAAAAAGAAAATATACAAGAAGAAAACGAAACAACGACTTCTCGAAGGGTGGAAGCCGCCACCAAAAATTTTTAACCCATACCTGGCTACGCCTATCGGCATAGACGCCAACGGCCTGGACACAGCTAAAATTGAAAAGTAAAGTCACATATCATAAAATTTGTATGGGTATCTAAATCAATGAGCTTTTGTAGCGTACTTGTAGGCTACAAAGGCGAACAGGTTTCAGCACTCCGGTGCCGTCATATAGGAGGATGTGTAAATATGCGGCCGGGACAAGCATTTTTTCTTTTCTTCTCAGAACTTGTAATATATCTTTGGTTTGCTTCTACTTTGGGTTTGTAGGGATGTATTCTCCGATTTCGTAAGGGGATTGGGCTTTTCTTTACATTTTCAAATATGCACAAGAATAACTATATAATGTATGCTCCCCGTCGAGCAGCCGCTGGATTCACCTTCAAATGATCTCTAACAGTTTCTACTCCTGTCGGTAGACAACGTCTGTTTTCTATTTAAGTTAAAGTCTCGTATTTAATGTTAATTAATTTGTTATTACACCTACCTGCTGAATTTCTAAGAGAAACAAGCTTATTTATTTATTTTCCAACATTTACCAGACTTAGGCAAATACTCGTGCGCTTCAACCAAAAGTAATGTTTGCCAAAGTGAGATTAGTTAATGCATTGAGAGCGAACAAACAGACTGTAGTCTTAACAAACTATGATAACATCTCACTCAAAATTCTGCCCCGGTGTATTCTCATTTACACAACGTGTACTTTCGTTTACTGTTATTACATTCAGCTGCGGTCTCTAATAGCCGCCATTTTCTCTATTTATCGACGTTCACCTGCGGAGGTAAGACCCTGAGGGAGATCGAGCATATCTACCCTCTAATAAATCAAATTTTGTTTCGAATTAAATTAGTGAATGTCGAGGAATTTATCTAATTTTCTATCTTTTTTTCGAGATAAATTCATTGTGCTGTGCGTAATTGAGAACCACTCTATCGACAGTAGTACAAATAGCAGTTTCATCTGTATAAAGCGATGTCAATATTTAAAAAGAAAGTAGTTTAGAATTTTTAATTTTCTGTAATTGCAGTTAAAAAGTCAAGTACAAAATAATCACTTAATAATTATTCTTGAAAAAGAATAAATATTATTTTTTCTACATTCACATTATCTATCTGTACAAACTACAAAAGACATTATAATGTAGATCATATCAGTCTACTGTAAGGATATAATCCACTAATCACAGTTCACGTTTAGTGCCCGACTGGTCAGTTATTCTTTTTTAAAAGTCAGATTAGTAAAAGTTTTGTTGTTAATACCCATATTTTTTTAAAATATTAAAACTCAAAATCAAAACTTAAAAATTAAAAATAAAAATTTAAAAATCAAAATCGAGGGACTTGAAAACTGAAAGTCTTAATTCTAAAAATTTACCTTAATTTTTCTACACCCAAATGTATATTAGTTTATCTACGCACGTACTACAATACAAAAAAGTATGCCATTGCGTTCAACTGAACGAATATATTTTATATCCATTCCCTATTAAGAACACAACAAAAAAATGAAATCCACCAATCGCAGCTCATATTTTGGTCCCCCGGCACTATTATTTTTTAAATTTTATATAAGTGACAATTATGTCAAACTAACTGTCAGTCTCTTTTATAGTTATTGAGACTAAATTATAAAGACTAGATAGAAGGAGACGAATCGGCAATGATAAAATTTTAAATTTCTGTTATTCGTTATATAGAATTGGCTAAATTGGCTGTAGTTGACAGGTCGAACGTCACTGCCGTTTATTTTCTATATAAGTCAATGTAAAATGAAGTGTTGGTTTAAAAAATTGGTGAAAAGAATCAAAATAATGTGAAAATAAGTATCTGAGTACAAGTAACATGAGTAACAAAAAACATCAAAGCAAGATTTACTTCGTTTCAGATTGTAAAACAGGATAAAAATCAAATGTAAAACTAAAGAAAACACAAGGAGAAATCAATTCAGTGTCTTTTTAAAGCTTCTAATATAAGTAAAACGATGTATTTATGTCTAAATACGAGGGAGGATCAAAAAGTACCCATGTTTGAAAGGAAGAGGCAAGTTTTTCAACAAAATGTATTTCTGTTTTTCAACGTAATCTCCTTTTAGTGATATATACTTTTCCCAACGTTTCTTCCATTTATTTAACCCCTCCAAAAAATATGATTTCTCGAACTCCGCAAAATACGCTTCAGTCTCGAAGATAATCTCCCCATTAGAGCTGAATTTTTTATCCCCGAGCCACGTTTTCATGTTGGGAAATAGAAAAAAGTCGCATGGAGCCAAGTCGGGCAAGTACGATGGGTGCGGCAGCAATTCGTACTGCAGCTCTTGCAATTTGACCGCGAAAATTCTCGATGAATGTGCTGGTGCGTTATCGTGGAGAAACAGGACTTTTTTCTTAGCCAAATGAGGCCGTGTCTCCTTCAATTTTGCATCGAATCGGTCCAATAATTCACTATAGTACTGCCCTGTGATCGCACTTCCTTTCTGCAAAAAGTCGATGAGGATTATTCCCTTGGAATCTCAAAAAATCGTGGCCATGATCTTTCCGGCCGATGGGACCGTCTTTGCTTTCTTCGGAGCAGATTCGCCCCGAAAAATCCATTGCTTCGACTGTCGTTTGGTCTCTGGCGTATAATCCAGGTTTTATCAATGGTGACGACTCGACGCAAAAACTCCTGCGAATTTCGATTGAAGAGCTACAAACACTGCTTCGACATTGACAGCCGTATCCGCTTGTTGTCCACCGTAAGCGATCTCGGCACCCATCGGGCCGATATCTTTCTCATGTTTAACTTATTATGAAAATTTTAATTGCCGTTCCGTATGATACGCCTACGGCCTCTGCTACTTCTCGCACTTTCGCTCGACGATCTGCGACAATCATGTCTTGGAACTTTTTAACGATTTCCTCGGTAACAACATCTGCCGGGCGACCTGGTCGCTCCTCATCAAAAACAGATGTACGACCACGTTTAAATTCGTTGAACCAATATCTTACGGTTGTTATAGATGGTGAATGGTCCCCATAGACCGCATCCAACTTTGCTTTTATTTCATCGCATGTTTTTTCCATCCAAAAATAAAAAGCGAATTACGGATTGATATTGTTCAGTTTAATTTTTATCATTTAAGAAATTTTCTAATTTGCAAATATGCGGGTAGACATATCCACTAATATCATTTGTAGCTTGAAAGGCTTGGCAATTCCAAATAAAAAATAATTGGTCAAATTATTTAGAAATCAATTGTTCGGATTTCTAATACTTGAACCACTCCATCCAATATGTTAACTTTCCTACAATAACCTATATAATAAGCGATGCTATTAATTAGGCAAACGTGAAACAGTGTATGCCACCCCATAAGTAGTATCCATCTGTTCAATCAGGATAGACAGGCAGCCAATTCATGAGAGGCTCTCTTTATTTCTCTAACGTGCAAATATAATTAAGCGTCTCATCAGTATTTCTAAGGATTTATGGGTTAACATACTGTTTACATTGTTTAAATATTGTTACTTTTTAGAACACCTTGTATATATTTAAAAATAATATGTCTTGTGTTTATTCAAACTAATTCTAAAGAGTAACAACGAAACTCGAATTTTATCCTCGAAAGTTCCCTTGCTGAATATAAATCGTATTTTTTCGACAGATAAATTAAGCATTATATTTCAAAAAGTAATTAGAAGTCGTTAAGTAAAGAGTTCTTCACAATTTTCGCGCTTTTTGTCGCCGTCAGATCTTAGCCGGGCAACTAAAAAGGCGATCAAACAGTGGAAGCAGTAAATTCTTTAAGCCTTTTCCGACGAAGAGCCATCAAAAGTTTTTTGTTTAATAACAAGGAAGAGTCATAAAGCTCGCGAATGTCTCCATAAAGTGGGCCCGTCAGATCCGTAAATTTAAGGGCTCAAGCGCTCACGAGAACGGGTCATCTCATTAGCCGTTGCGAATATCACATAAAAATGTTTCATCACGTTCTGGCAGTCTGCATTGGCTACGTTTCTATGCAAATGAATACGATTTCACCTTTTTTGGCTTTAATTATGCTCCATGGTGCATCCAGAGGCGCTCGCCGGGAATACGAACAAGAGACAAAATTGGTCTCGGCGTTATTAACAATAACGCCCAGAAGATGCGCGAGGTCTATAATCGCTGCCAAAATTACTCACTTATAACGACGATTTTACACCGTTAATTTTCGCTAACAACTTACGTGGAAAAAGCAAATTGGATAAACTAAAAAGTAAATACCAGCTATTTTCAAAAGTAACTACCTACGAGGTGCAAGCAAAATTTCCAAAAAAACGATACTTTTGCCTCCAAAACTGAGAAGAAGTCTTATGTTGATACAGGTTGCCTAAAGCAGCATCAGAATGCCTGAAAAAATTATATGCTCTGTTCCAAGTTTTTATCAATTCCACTGAAACAAATAATAGTCTTATTATATCTGAGTCATTTTCCTCACTTCATCTACTTTAAAAAATATGTGTACAAGTACATCCATTAGTATCCCTTATTAAAGAATTATATCGACTTTATAGGTTAAAAATGAGTGGGATAATCTCATCGCCTTCCACTGCGGCCCAGATAGATCTATTGTTGCTTTTCTAAATATTAAAATAATAGGTATCTGGGTTCCGTCGCATATTGAAATTGTTGGAAACAAAATAGCCGATAAGAACGTCAATGAAATAATCAGAGATAAAAAAAGTTTGTCGTCCCAGCTTTAAGAAATATCTTCAGAAACACATATCTGGATGGAAAATGGCAATAACGATCTTCAAAGTTAAAAGAAGTAAAACCAGTACAAGATATAAGGGAACCTCTTTTCAGAGATAGACATAATATTAATTTATTATACCACTTTTGATAAAATTATACGGTATTGTGCGAACTAATGTGAACACGAAGAAATTCTGTATTATTTGAAGTTGGCAACACTGATGTGACGATTTTGACAGTTGTTTCTAAACCTATCATTCTGCATCAAGTTATTGCTAATGTGAGTCGTCTTGCCGGTTATTGTAACTAAGTAACTCGTGTTTTTGTGGTTTTGGGAGAAATAGTATGTTTTAGTAAGTTTTTTCATGTTTCTGGCATCATGGACATTACGGCAAATAAAAGAGAAAGGATTAAAACGATTAGTGAGTACACCTTTATAACGCAAAGAGGAATTGCTGTAAACAAAAGAATTAAACAAAAAGGGAGATTGAATCGAAGAAAACATGGGAACTTGTAAATAACACAGCTGTTACAGATATTTTTAACAGACTGTATAATTAAGGGAATTGTCAGGATGATTGATTGAATTAAAGAGATATTAACGTCACCTTGTATTAATTTGGATATAAAATTTACATTTGGTCCTTTTACGAGCCGTTAAATAGCATAGCGGAGATATGTCCACTATAGAAGACCCAATATTACTGAGGTCAGGACGAAGAATTGATAAAAAATTACAAAAACAAGATGGTGGAAGAAGTTTGAGAGACAGGTCAAATGAAGACATTGTAGGACTAGGCGATGCTCCAGAGAACAACTTCGGACCAAAAGAAAGTGTTCCAGAGCCCCATGGTAACGATGTCAACGACCCCACAGAAAAAAGATCTGTAGGTAGTATATTGACTGAAAAAAGTAAAAGGTCTACTAGTAAATCCAAAATTTCTTTAAGAAGACAAAGATTACAAGCTGAACTGGTAGCTTTAGACAAACTAGAAGAACTAGAAAACTTAGAAATAGATTTGGAAAAACAAAGAAATATGTTACATAGAGAAAAAGAAAAGGTAAAGATACAATTAGAACTTCAAAGATCTGAAATTGATGAAATGACAGAAATAGCGACTATTTCAGATGTATCTAAATATAATTATACCAGAGAGTGGATCAAAAATTTGGAACAAAATGATGTAAAACCCGAAGAAAGAAAACAGGGATGTGTCCAAACTTTTGTTAAAAATGAAAACTCTATGGTAGAAAAACTTATTACCCGGCAATCTATTAACAAAGACTTGCCATATTTTTCAGGTGATCCAATTGAATGGCCCAACTTCATAAGCCAATTCAAAGAAACGACTGAGTTGTGTAATTTTACGAATCGAGAAAATATTAGTCGACTACAAAAGGCACTCAAAGGTAAAGCAAAAGATGCAGTTTCGTCATTACTAAATTTTCCAAATGAAGTTGATCATATAGTGTGTATTCTTGAGAAGCGTTTTGGAAAAACTGAAGACATCATTGAACAGGTATTTAGCCAAATCAGATATATAAAACCTATTAAAGAAGAAAATCTAGATAACATAATTGATATGTCAAATATACTAAGAAATACAGTGGTAATTCTTAAAAGTCTTGGAATCACAGAATATCTAATTAATCCTCAAATAATTCGAGACTTAGTAGATAAATTACCATTAATGCTTAAGGTGCAGTGGGGAAAATATGTTAGGAATATAAACGTTAAAATAATATCTATTGAAAATTTTGCCAACTGGTTAGAAGAATTTTGTGATGAATTTGCTTACATTCATTCTTCCATTGATAAAAAAGATGATAGAAAACCGAAACATATTTTGACAATAAAAACAAATGACAAAAAGACTCTCTGCCTCTTATGCAACAACAACTCACATTATATAACAAGTTGTGATGATTTTAAAAATATGACTGTAGATGACAGATGGAAAATCACAGTAAATAAGAAACTTTGTTTCTGTTGTTTGTTTCCAAACCATCGTACAAATAAATGTAGAAATAAACAAACATGTAACGTAAATGGATGTCCTCGAAAACATCACAATTTGTTACATAAAGAATCAGTAAACATGAATAATTCTGACATTGCCAATCCTCAGAGTAGTACATCTGCTGTTTGTCATGTTCTCGAACCAGATATCCCAAAAACTGTTATTTTAAAAATTTTACCTGTACTTTTAGAAGGTCCTGGTGGAAAAATTGACACGTACGCCCTTTGCGATGAAGGATCATCAATTACTTTGATAGAAGAAGGAGTTGCAGACGCACTTCAATGTATTGGTGAGAAAGAATCCTTCACCATGAGGTGGACCAACGACACTTGTAGAACAGAAAATTATTCAAGAAAAATATCAGTTAAAATAGCAGGTAAAAACAAAAAGTCGTATCAAATGTATAATGTACGAACTGTAAAGAATCTGAAACTGCCAATTCAGACAATAAATATAGATAGCTTAAAAAAAGACTATACATTTTTGGAAAAATTTGATATTCCTAATTTGACTAATGCCAAACCGACCATTTTGATAGGTCAAGATAACTGGCCATTGATAGTTAGCAGAGAAATTGCTTATGAGTCGTGGGGTGGTCCAGCTTTATCAAAATGCTTATTGGGCTGGTCCATTCATGGAAATTTAAAATTAAAGCAAAGGATGATTGACTTTAATTTGCATATTCATATGGAAGATCACTCAGGTGAGAGTAATCTTCATGATCTTATAATGCACTATTTTTCTCTTGATTGGGATGGAATACGATCAGACAAAAGTAAAGCAGATATGATTAAAACACTTCCACAGATAGACAAAATTAAGAAAAGTATTAAACGAAATGTCGATAATAAATGGGAAGTGGGATTAATTTGGAAAGATAAAGATTGCATTCTTCCAGAAAGCCGAGATAACGCTTTAAAACGACTAAAATATATAGAGAGTAAAATGAATAGAGACAAAACATTTTCTGATGCGTATTCTAATGCAGTTCAAATTTTTTTGGATAAAGGATATGCAAGGCAACTGACTGAAGAAGAAAGTAAGGTCAAAACTAATAAAACTTGGTACTTGCCTCATTTTGCTGTTTTTAATCCAAATAAACCAGGGAAGTTACGACTAGTCTTTGATGCAGCTAGTAAAAGCAATGGTGTCAGTCTTAATGACCATTTACTACCTGGCCCAGATTATTTTAATAACTTAACAGACATTTTAATGAAATTTCGGGAAAAGAAAATAGGATTCTGCGCTGACATAAAAGAAATGTTTCTCCAAATTAAAATAAATACAGATGATAGACAAGCACAAAGATTTCTCTGGAGAGGCAGTGATAGAAAGGCACCGATTAAAGAATATGAAATGACATCAATGACTTTTGGAGCCAACTGCTCTCCATGCTTAGCTCAATTAGTTAGAAATATGAATGCGTCAGAATATGAAAAAGACTACAAAGAAGCCGCAGATGCAATAATAAAATTACATTACATAGACGATTACCTAGATTGTGAGATTGACCAGGAAAGCGCACTGCAAAAAATTAAAGAAGTAATATTGATTCATGAAAAAGGTGGCTTCCAAATTTGCAACTGGATTTGCAGTTCAAAAGAGGTTTTATCTAGAATACCAGATCACTTACGAACTTCTTCAGGTAAAAATTTGATGGAAAGTAGTATTTTACCTACAGAAAGAGTACTTGGAGTATGGTGGGATTCACATAATGATGTTTTTAAATTTGAAAATCGCCTGAAGAAAATAAATCCGGATGTATTTGACAACAAACGACTACCTACTAAGCGAGAATTATTAAGGATAGCGATGTTAATATATGACCCACTGGGTTTTGTCATGCACATCATCATACAGGTTAGAATACTTCTTCAAGAAATTTGGAAAAAGAAATTAGGCTGGGATGAGACTATTCCAGAGAATATGAGTAATAGCTGGTCAAAATGGCTATGTCTTTTAAAACTGATAAAAAATATTGAAATTCCAAGATGTTACTTTGGCCACCCTGTATATAACGTAGAGCTACATATTTTTTCTGATGCTGGGATCAATGCTTATGGAGCTGTTGCCTATTTTAGATTTAAATTTGGAAATTCAACAGAATTAGTATTTGTCACAGCTAAGGCAAGGGTAACACCATTGAAACCAATCACTATCCCCCGAGCTGAATTGATGGCAGCACTATTAGGCGCGAAATTAGGCAAAATGATCAAGTTTGGACATCGTATTAATATTGAACGAACCTTCTATTGGAGTGACTCAAAAACTGTGATTCTATGGTTACGTTCAGATACTTCTAAATACAAACAGTTTGTAGCCTTTAGAGTAGCAGAAATTTTAGACAAGTCTAAAAGAGAAAGAGATGGTTAGACACTAAAAATAACCCAGCCGATAACCTTACCAAATGGAAAAATATTGATATAAACGAATGGTACAAAGGACCACAATTTTTACTCGAAGAGGAACATTGTTGGCCAAAAGAAGATTTTGATAAACATAAGGAGTGCACGATAGAAATGAAGAAGAAAACTACATTTGTAGGAATAACTACAGAAGACAGCTATTTACCGAATATAGAAAGATTCTTAAAATGGATTAAACTTGTTCGATCAACAGCCTGGCTATTACATTTCATCAAAAATTTAAAGGAAAAAAGATTTGGAAAAGAAATAAAAATCTTTATGGAATTGGATTCTGACGAAATTTTAGATGCAGAAAAGATTCTTATTAGAAAAACCCAGAATGAAATGTTTAGCGAAGAGATAAATGATTTAAAATAAAATAGAAAAGTCAAAAAATCTAGTAAGATATACAAACTATCGCCCTATTTGGATAAAGAAGGCATTCTAAGAATGAATGGAAGACTCAAACATACCCCTTATCTGACTGAAGAACAAGTAGACTTAATCATACTAATAAATAAACATAAATTAACTGAATTATTATTAGCTTACTATCATGAAAAATTTCAACATCAAGGAATAGACACAGTCGCTAATGAAGTTAGATCGAAATATTGGATTACTCATCTGAGAAATGCTGTGAAAGATGTATTTAGAAAATGTTTATCTTGCAAAAATAGAAAATCAAAACCTGTGGAACCAGAGATGGGAGCTTTGCCCAACTCAAGAGTTACTGGCTTCCTTCGACCATTCACGAACTGCGGTATAGACTATTTTGGACCTATGTTTGTTAAAATTGGAAGAAGACGAGAAAAAAGATATGGTGTACTATTTACTTGCTTCGCAACCAGAGCAATTCACCTAGAACTGGCACATTCATTAAATACTGACTCAGCTATATTGGCTCTTAAAAGAATGATCTCAAGAAGGGGTTGCCCAAAAAATATCTACTCTGACAATGCTACCAATTTTAGAGCCACTGATAAAGAAATCAAAAAGTGTTTGGAAAATTTTGACAAAAATAAAATCATAACTGAGTGTACCATGAAAAATATAAAATGGCACTTCCTACCTCCAGGAGCACCAAACTTTGCAGGTTGTTGGGAAAGAATGATAAGAATTGTCAAAAATAGCCTGAAAGTTATTTTAAAAGAAACTGCACCGAAAGAAGAGACACTTCAAACTCTACTCTGCGAAATTGAATTCAGTGTTAATAGTAGACCTCTAACACACGTACCTACAGATCCAGAAGAGAAAGAGTGTTTAACCCCAAATAATTTTTTAATTGGAAAATCTATCGGTTCGCCGGGTCTCGAAAGCAAGAACATTGATCTTCGAAAACAATGGCACCTTGGTCAGAAGTTAGCAGACAACTTTTGGAACCGCTGGTTAAAAGAATATCTCCCCCTTTTGAATAGAAGGAATAAATGGTTTGAGGGCTCTGGAAACATAAAAGAAAACGATGTCGTGATAATTGTAGACAGTAATTCACCCAGGAACCACTGGCCCAAAGGAAGGATCGTGAGAACGTACCCTGGACGAGACGGAATAATCAGAGTGGCAGACATTCAAACAGCAACGGGTATTTTAAGAAGACCTGTTAACAAATTATCCAGAATAGCAGTCAACTAAGACAAGAAATAAAACCAAAAGACAAAAAGAGGAAAAAAAAAAAAAGGAAAAGAAGAAGATGCAAGTGGTGAAAATATTTTAATTTGTTTAATTTATTTATTTTTATGTTTTCCCTAACTTCGAGGGGAAGAATGTTACAGATATTTTTAACAGACTGTATAATTAAGGGAATTGTCAGGATGATTGATTGAATTAAAGAGATATTAACGTCACCTTGTATTAATTTGGATATAAAATTTACAACAGCCATTATTATATCTGTAAAATAGTAAAATATTAAAGGTTTCATTGCAAAGTTGCAGTGAGTAATATTCCAGTTTTATTAAAGTTAAATGATCTAAATGAAAGTGCATTATAAAAGCGACTATTTGTGAGTCATAAATCCTTTTGAAAAAATTTTTTCTAACCACTAAAGATTTAAGATGCTATTTGATGAGAATTTCTCAGAAATCGACCACCCACCTTACAGTCTAGTCCGCACTTGGTCTCCAATGACTAAGTATTTCCTTATTTTCAATTTAAAAAACCTATAAGTACATCAGTTTTTTAGCAAAGAAAAAACTTGACAGCAGCCGTGAGGGACTACTTAAATGGCAAAGACGAACAAGCTTTTTCAAACAGTATAAAATAATTTTATCAAATTGTTTTATTTTCCTTCTAATTTGTAGGTTAATCCTCAGATTTATCTCTCTATTATTTGATAAAAACAGTTTAAATTTATTTCTTTATAGTTATTTTCTTAGTAAACGGATATTGTTAATTGTTGGCAATTATTCACTACCTATAAATGATTGTACTTAATAACTACATTACGTTAACAAATGATTTACCTGACCCGTTTAAAAATTAAATGCAGTCGAAGCGAAGCTACGCGAATACGTTGGGCAATAGTTCAGTCTAGCCGCTAATATAAATAATATGTGTGAAAATATGATAATTAGAAATAAACAATTTAACGACTCTAAAGTTCAATGTATTCGCACACGCATTTCGTATCTTTTAATTTCTTTTAATGGATTATTTAACGCAAAAAAGGTACGTTTAAATGTCTATATTTATTGCTAATTCATGCACGATAACACGAAATCCACCAAGCCTAAGTCTTCTTAAAAAAAAGAAAGGAATCAATCATAAATTATCACGTTCATATGGTAGATAGATAATGACACTATGTTACCTTCTTCAGTTCTCCATGGCATGGTAATTTAATAACAGAAAGCGCGTTTTTGTCCAACAGAAGACTTTGAAGAGTGTTGTATCCTGGTAAGTCACTCTTTCGGCTATTCTTCTTCGTTTTTCATCTTCCAACGTTTCTTGAATGTCTCCTCCAACCAAATACTACTGACTATACTACGTCACTCCTTTAGTACCTCTTCTTTGTATTGGAGTCTCTAGAGACCTTTTTAACGTGTTTTACAACAGAAGATGGTTTTATTTTAATTCTTTAGCATATTTTCTTCATCTTCGAGTATCCAGAGGCTTTTTCAATGTCTCCTCCAACCGAAGATGGGCCTAAGTCACTTCTAGAGTCTTAAGACGCTTCGTCAACGTCTTTTTCAATCGAAGATGGTCCTTCCTTAGTCCCTCAGCTTCTCTTCTACGTCCTCAATTCTTTATAGGCTTCTTCAACGTCTCCTTGAACCGACGATGGGCCTACTTTACTCCTTCAGCTTCTTTTATCATCTTGTAGTCTGTAGAAACTTTTTTAACGTATTTTTCAACCGACGTCGGTCCTTAAGATTTTCTGCTTTGTCTTCGAGTCCGCAGAGGCTTCTTCAACGTTTTCCCCAACCAAAGAACTCGATAAACACTATAACTACTTTGTTTACTATAGTTGACAGTTCTACTTATCTCCTTGGTCCAATGCTGAAGAAGTGTTTTGTACTAAATTTTTAATGCTCCCTTGTATAATGCTTAGCTCTCACATCAGAAATTATTTTATACCTACATTATCTCGAAATGACTTCATTGTTTTGAACTCCAGCAACCTACCACAAATCTACATTTCAAATAATTGTGCGTGGTACTTAAAGCCCAATTAGTTTTTTTTTTTTAAATAATATACAATCATGTCATGCACTTTATTTATCGCGGCAATTAAAATATTTACGTGTCGTTTTGAAAATAAACAACATTACTTCCAACGATAGAATAAGTTGTAAGCAATTACCTTGAATAATTAAATAATTATTGAATACGTAATTTGTTAATGTAAATAAATAGTTTGCATTTTGTATAAGTGCAGCAACGGAATTATTACATAACTGGATCTTTAGATATTTAATAATGGCTAAAAAAATATGAGTTTTCTTAAAAAAAAAATTCAAACTTCACATTTAAAAAATTTGCCCAAATACCAATATGTACGTGTCAAAGAATGTTACTACTTATGTAGTGTTAGAAGATACTACTAAATAATACTTACACAACAATATATAACAAAAAATAATAAATAGGTCACGAGACATTTTTTAAATATTTATATTTTTTATTCTTTTGATTTTATTTTTTAATTCTCTTTGTAATTTTAATTATTTTTTAACTCAAATTAATAAATCGATAATTTGCCAAATACCAACATGGCGTGTCAAAGAATGCTGCCAATTATGTAATGTTATAAAGATACTAGTAAAAATAATTACACAACAATATACAACAAAAAATTAATAGGTAGGTCATGAGACATTTTTTGAAATATTTTTATTTTTCTATTTTTATTTTATTTTTTAATTCACTTTGTGTATTTAATTCTTCTTTAACTCAAATAAATTAAAAAATAAAACGTTTTTAAAATCCATAATTAAACATACTGGTTGCTAAGAGTGGATTACTGAGGACAGGATCGTGTAGTGTGCTAACAGGTACACTATATTGTGACCTCCTATGTATTAGGTTTTTGTCTAGACAGAGAGTCAAAAATGGCTTTATGTTCATGCATATTCTCCTCTATTTACTTTTCTCCTGTGCAATTCTAATTCGTGCTTTAATAAGTCTCCTCATCAGTTCGATACACACCTGAGCCGTATATACAGATATCAGACAAGCACTACTCACCCTGGAAAGACCATGAATTTACTTAGGGTTAGTACTAGAATGTCACAAAGATTTGGCCGAAGCATCCATCAACACCTTAAGATGAATCAAAAGTCACACCATACCGAAATATAACCGTCTTGCTGATTTAATAGCCAAGAAGGCAGCTAACCAAATACTTTTTGGACCTGTAACTTCTATAGGACTGACAACATCAATAGTGACAAACCTAATTAAAGAACATTCCTCTGTGAAATTCCAGAAAAGATGGGATCAAACCAGAAGCTGCAGACTAACCAGAGAGCTTTTAAGTTATCCTGACAACACTACAGCACACAAGTACTTGACTATGACTAGACATAATCTGCGCTTGATTACATGCATTCTGACTGGCAATTTCTGAGTATGGAATCATCTCTACGTATCATGGATCTGTCAGAATTAGCACTCTGCAGAGGGTGCGAACAAGAAGAAGAATAAGAGATCATCGAACATATTCTCTACGATTAAGTCACTCTCCAAACGTTACAGATACAGCTTCTCTTCCTTTTTACTTATCTCATATTTCCTGGTTTCTGCATTAATTTTCTGCAGTTTTTATTTGTTGCAGTATTGATCTTTAAAATTTTTTTTTTCGTCCGATTTATTAAATTTGTATATTTCCTCAAATTTAAGAGCAAAATGGTAGTTCTAGATGTGATAGTTTAGGTACTTCAATGGGTTACTAAGCTGGACTAACAACTTAAGTTTCTAATAAATTGTATTTGTTCAATAATAATTTATTATAGAAAACACAAGTCTGGAGTATTTAAAGTTAAATTCAGATAAATTCATTCAAATACGCTTAGAAAATTGTGAATTGCAAAACGGTAAAGTGGCGTGAGGCTCTAATCTAGTGCGAAGATGCAAAGGGTTCAGAAGGAAATGGGTTTCTCGATTTTCAGAGGCGGACTTAGGTTTCAAAATTTCAAGGTGTAGGCAGGACTACTCAATAACAGATATTAAACCAATAATTATTACATAAAAAGAAGTGGGACCTTAGAGCAGCATGCTTTAAGTATTACTCAAACATTTTAAAGCATATATCAATTTTGAATGATTTTTTATTATTTACATAATTTCACAACAATTCAATCAGAGATCGATCGTTTTTACGAATAATACCTGAAATCAATACAATAATGCAATAAGAATATCTTAATCTATAAAAAAGCAGAGCAGTAACAGATGAAAATTGCTAAAATGATACTAATCAATATTTAGATAATTCTTGGCTACGATATCAACTTCTTTAAAACAGCATGCCAATTGCTGATTAGCACGACCGAAAATCCTGATGTAGGATCTGGTGAGGCTAGACGTCGCTTGTAGCAATATTAAAGAAAATTAATTGACCTGGTGGATGGCCAAAGTGTGAGTGGGATGATCATATCGCCTGTCACTACGACCTAGCAAGAGGATAAGCTCTTACGTTTTAAATTCTATTGCTATCATTTATGCTTCGTGGAAAATGTTTCTAGTTTTTTTTTTTTGAAACGCTAACTCTTTGGCCAAGGTGTCCAATTAGATTTATGGCTATATTTGTAAGGACTTTTTCTCATCCAGTAAGAGAGAAGGTTTACGAATGACGGTACTCGAGCGCTAGATAATTAGATGGTTTACCCCTAAAACTTTAGATGCGGAGTCTGAAGATCTAGGCAGGTTTAGATGCGGAGTCTGAAGCACCTAGGCAAGTTTAGATGGAGATGAAAAATTTCGAGGCTACCTGTGCTAGACTTTCTCATATGCTAAAAATGAAAGGAAAAATGTCGGAAATGCAATAATAAACGCAGTAATCAGTCAGACTATAAAATTTGACACATGTTATGTTATATTGGGAATGGGGTGTTAATACACTGCGACCTAAAAGATCTATTGTACCCCCTTCTGTCGCCAATGCACCACGGAAATGTCTTAATGCCTATAACAACCCTTCCAATCCTATTTTCTCAAGGAAGTGTAGGATTTGAAGTAGTTTCAAGTTAGGTAAATCTCCCTCTTCTATTTGATATCCTCCTAGATATAGTGCCCTTGAATTCTAAAGTGCTACACATTCAGTTAGGATGTGAATGGAGGTTTCGTCCTCCTCCTCATATAATCTGCACTCACTATTCTCTACTACTCTCAGTTTACGTAGGTGTCCTTTTAGTCGGCCATGCCCGGTAAGGATCCCTGTTAAAATAAGTAGACTGTTCTTGCTCAGGCAGATGCAGGCTTCCGATCTTTTCATGATGATAATTTCTTGTTTATGATAGTTTATCTCGATGTTGAACTGGATACATTTTTCGATAGCGTGAATTTCCGCCTGGAAGATGCTTGGGTATTTTCCCAAGCTTTCGGAGTGCTTGGTTCTCGGCCCATACACTCCTATCCCAGTTCCTTCTATAGTTTTGGAACAGTCCGTATACCACTGAATAGCACGTCTTTCGGTTGCAAGCGTGACGGATTCTGGGCTCCATTCTTTCTTGCAGCCCAGCTCTGTGGTTTTGAAGTTTTTTACAAAACTGTACTTCTTTAGCATTTCATCCTGGGGCATATCCCAGGTGTCTTTAGTCCTGAAGCAAGTAGACTTTCGTCTGATTACTCCGTTCCTGATCATTCTATATCGTGTCTTTTTTGCCACATTCTCTATCATTAAATGTAGAGGGGTGAGGTATAAGATCACCTCCGTTGCGACCGTAGGACAGGTTCTCATTGCACCAGTAATGCAAACACAGGCTAGTATTTGTACTTTTGAGATATTAGCTCTCGTAGTAGCTAAACTAGTTCTGTTACTCCAGGCTATAGCCCCGTAAGTGATTATTAGTCTTACTTATTGCACTATACATCCATTACAGTATGTTTGGGTTACATCCCCATCGTTTGCCTGCAATGTTTCTTCATACCTTTAAGGCTTTTGTGGCCTTATTTACTACTTCCTTCTCATGTGTGTTCCAGAGAAGTTTGTTGTACAGGGTTGGGCCTAGATATTTCACTTCATTTTTTCATTCTATATCTATCCCATCTAATTTAACGGTTTTGAGATTAAGTTTTCTTTTCCTTGAAAAGGTTACTAGTGTTGTTTTTATAGGATTTACACGGCACCATATTTGGGTATGTTCTAGTCATACAGAATATAACTTGCCTCTAGCAAATATGACTATGTCGACGGTATAACCTTGAGAGGGTATGCGGAGGTCAGTCAATCTGCATAAAAGTTCGTCTACGGTTAGGCTCTACATTAGTGGGGACAGAACTCCTCCTTGTGGACATCCTCTGGTCGTGCAGATGGAGATGGTGTCCTGCTCTATCTGTGTCTCTGCAGTTCTCGTAGATAACAGCTAAGCCATCCATCTGGATGTGATATTATCTACTCATCTGTATGCAAGTGCTCTTTTTACACATTTGACACATATATCGCATTCAAACCATTGATATGGTGTCCGCACCGTTATATTATACTTTTACGTCATGTGTCAAACTCCAGCTAGTCAGATTAATTGCTATTCTTTTTTAAAATAGCTTGTTAAATCGACACAAATTAATATAAGACAATCGAAAAACCAATATAGGGCGCAAACTTAATCAATTGAAGGACGGTAAAATTAAGCAATTAATACATAGATGACATTCATTTCTTAATATATAAATCACTGATTTTAAATAAGAATAAAAAGACTGTATTACCGTATTTGTTGTAAAATAAAAGGCGACGACTTTGATGTTCCTAAAGCCGTTACTGTCTTGTCGTTTCCATGACTGATGGAAATGAATGGCAACCGGCTTTGTATAAAATTAAAATTAGCTTACTTGGATCAGTTATCCAGATAAGGAATTGTATGAGGCTCGTCTGAGATTTCTGCAAAATGTAAATGAAATGTCTCCTGACGAAAATACTTGCCTTTTGTCGAGATGAACTCTGTTTACACAAATGGTGATGTATATTTAAACGACAAAGACGAATGATGACCTTTGTTGACAGACGGCAAGACAATCTGTATTATTGCGAGAACATAACTACGGCTAACTGAAAACAATCAGTTAAGATATAGAATTTACAATAATATTATTATGTATGATAATAATGTATTATAAAAAAATGTCCAGATAATATTGGTAACAGATTTAAATTTTTTCTACACCCGTATTATAATAATGCACTTATATGCCCATAATCCATTTCATAATGATACCCATTATGATACAGATTTTTCATTACGATACAGATTTTTAATCAATAGAAACCTACAATTTTTCAATCAAGCATGCTGTTTGACGTTTGTCCTAGGTTCCTATGTAATTATTTTAGTTGTCAAAACGTATTAAATTTTCGTAGGTAGCTAAACTTCGATAATTATAATATTAAAATGTCTGATATTAGCGATATAGAAGACTCCTCCACACATATCGGAGAAAGCAGAAAATACAGTACAAAATATTTTACCGCAAAAATCTAGGGAAATACCAATACCTGAAGTAATACCATTAATTACAATTTTGTAGAATTTTTTATAGAAATACGAGTAATTACTGTTATTGTGTTCAATACCAATATAAATATAATATTTATAGATCTTGATTATTTATCGGGTGTAGAAAAAATAGCGTATGCAACTCTCATGTAATGGTTATTAAAACACTCGCATAAACCATACGAAACTCGCCTTTGGCTCGTTTCGTATCCCGGTTAATGCTCGTGTATTAATAACCATCATTACATGATCGTTGCATAATATACTATTTCGACATCACAATGATATATTTTGCCAAATAATGAAAAACTAAATAAGTATGTTCACTATAAAATCACAGTTATTTAAATAATGCGTATATTTGCAAGGATGACTGCAATCAATACTATTTAATTTGATTTAATTTGAAATAGTAAATGTCAATCATAATTTTTTAATTAGTCTAATCAGTAATGGTTAGTATTTGATTGGATTAGTATACATATTCATCAAAATTACTGCAAAGAACTTATAAATAGATTTTTAGGATAACTATAACGATGTTAACTTGGTCAGTTAATTAGTATCTTTTTAATACTAACAAATGTCAATAAAATAAAACAAAATTATATTCTTTTTAGGGGCCGTTCAAGTATTACGTAAGCACTATGGGAGGGCGGGGGGTCTTTGTTTTGTTTATTTTGGATGACATGGGGGTACGGAGTCCAGATGATGATTACGTCATCGGTAGTTATTTACTTTTTTACACAAATGACAACCCTCACAACCCTCACATTGTTTATGCTTGAAAACGAAACGCATTTTCGGGGATTCCCGCAAATAATGCATACGTTTTAGGCATTCGCTTTAGAACCGAGTAGGGGAATTACCGCGCGCTATTCACTTGTCTAAATTTCCTCTGTCAGTGTATTGTTTCGTTTGGATACTATAGCGAGTAGACGTATTGTAAGCATAGCAAAGCCAGTTAACATTTGTGTTACCGTTGATTTCATTAGCCAAAGTTTAATGTTTGAATAAGATGTCGTTTCAAATAGACAAATCCAAATTATACCAAAAATTGTTTGAAAGTTTTAAAAAATCTCATACAAGTACGAAAGTACAAAAGTTAGTTAACGAAGTGTGGCGAAATTATAAATTACAAGCCAAGTCCGACAAGGAAATAGATATTATTGTATCTAAGAGAATTGAAGAAGAATTGCAAGCGGCGACTAAGAATAAATCCAATCTACTACAATTTTTTTCCAAGGTGAGTGACGAAGTCATTTTAGGTACCTATGAGTACTAGAAATATTAGAAATTGCCAAAAAGTTTCTCTTTACATTTTGTAACAATAATTTAGACGTTTTATGATTAGAAAATATTATGGCCTATCTCAAAGTATAGAGTTAATATTCATTATATAGATTTATTCCATCAATTGGTCACAAAATACAGGGTGTTAGTTTTCTGTATGTGGCTTTAAAGATTATTTAAAGCCATAGGGCTTTAGATAATCTTTAAATGCAGTTTTTTATTGCATACTTTGTATTTATGAAGCTTAATAAGAGAATCTTTAGCAGAACCTATAAAAAGTTTTTATTTTCAGGCAACGACTACCTGTAAACCTGCAGAAAAAACACAAATTATACTGCCAGCTTCAAATATTAAAAAACAGGAAGAAGATAAAATAAAACCCGGTAATGAATCACAACAGCAATGCGAAAATAATGATAATGCAGATAAACAGAGAGCAAAACCTTCTCAGGAAGCTATGAAAAATAAGATTGCTCTACTCGAAAAAAATCTGAATGCTTCGTATTCTGCCAGAGATACTATGCCAAGCCGTGCTGAAGTTGATAAACAGATCATTAAGTTGCGTGAGGAAATAAAAACAGCAAAACAGTCTTTAAACAGGAAGATTCAAAACAACGCAGTCGTCCAGAAGAAACACAGGGATGGTATGAAAAAAAAGTTAGTAGATATTTGTCATGAAAATCCAGAAATAAAAAAAGACAATCTCTGAGGGATTCAGTGGGACGTCCTAATCTTGAAAGCAATCAACCATCACTATTGAAAACAATTGCGGATATAGCTTTATTTGGGAGTGCAGCAGATGATAGAAGACGAACGGAATCTATTCGCAGCGTAACAATTCTTGATGAACTCACACAAGAATTACGTAAAATGGGATTTGACATTAGTCGCAGTGGGACATATCTTCGTTTAATTCCCAGAAAATCTAATTCTGCAGAAGGACGAAGACATGTATCGACAGTCCCCGTTAAGCTCATTCGAGCTCAAACTGATCACTACAAGAGCCACTCAGATAGCAAGTTCGCTGAAACATTAATCCATTTTTTAGAGAACATAGCATCCATACTTGGACCATATCCAAGTATTTTTTATATCTCAAGATGATAAAGCTTGAGTCACTATTGGCATAACTGCGGCAAATAAGCAAGCTCCTGTTCTAATGCACATGGAATATAGAATCAAATTGCCTATTCACGATTGGGTAATCGCTGAGCGTCATAAATTAATACCATCTGTTTATGCTGGTATCAAAATCACTTCCAGTATGCTAGGACAACCGCAACCCGTTGGATATTCTGGATCAACATACATCTCTATTCAAAGTAGAAAGCATAGTTCATATACTGCTAATACTCATGCTTAGGATTTCGAGACGTTTCTCGAACTTGAAGAGTTTCGGCCATTAGCTAAAACTGACCATGGACTAGTAAAACCAGTGGTAATCATGACGGTTGATGGAGGGCCAGATGAAAATCCGCGTTATCAAAAAGTCATAGGGTTTGCTATACAACACTTTAAGCGACATGATCTCGATGCATTGTTTTTAGCTACCAATGCTCCTGGAAGAAATGCGTATAACAGAGTAGGGCGCAGAATGGCTCCTCTTAGTCGGGAACTGGATGGTTTAATATTGTCTCATGACCATTTTGGGTCTCATTTGGATGAACGTGGCGTTACAACTGATGAACATTTAGAAAGATTTAATTTCGACTTTGCAGGAAATGTATTAGCTGAAGTATGGAGTTCAATGGAAATTGATGGCTATAATGTTATTGCAAAATATGTTGGGGCAGGTGAACAAGATCTTTCTGATTTTCCAGACATTAAATGGTATTCAGAACATGTGCGTGAAAGCCAATACTTGCTTTAAATTGTAAAATGTAGAAATACAGAATGCTGTCGTCCAAGAAGTGGCTTATTCAGAATATTAGACAACAGGTTTCTTCCACCATCTGTAAAAGTAAAACAAATAGTTGATGATTTGGTTTTGGATAAAGCAATTTCTTGATCTTACAGTCAATTTAGCTCTACGCTTAAGTGCTTCACTCAAAGATTTCCTGCAAATGCCCTACGATTATTTTTGTCCGACGGTAAAATTGAGTCGAACATACAAAACGTGTGGTCTTTATCATGCTTCCGTTCAGTCACTAAATCGTCACATCGAGAAGATCCATAAAAAAATACTGTATCAGTAAAATCCAATCTCTATCCTAAAATCTATTTTATTATTTTTAAAATTATAATTATAATATAAAAAAAGTACATTTATAATTGAAAAATGTTTACGTAAGCATGGGAAGGGGGTAAGAGCTTTGCTTACTTTTGCTGACAAGGGAGATGGAAGGATAAATAATTGTAATAAATCTGCTTACGTAAAATTTGAACGGCCCCTAACTATAACGAAGTTAACAAGGTCAGTAAATTAGTATCTTTTTAATACTAACAAATGTCAATAAAATAAAACAAAATTATATTCTTTTTTAAGTATATCTGGAAAACTTTGTATATGTATATATGTCCCTGACTTCAAACTGATTGTCAACTTTAAATAGCAAAAATATATCTTTTAGAAATATAATGTTAAGTTTTCTTTATTTCTACTTGAAACAGGTAAAAATCTATTTTGAAATTGACTTAAATCTTTTACAGGTTAATGTCGAACGTTTAGAGTGGGATTTGCTATACAAAATAAACAAAATTGTCAAACATAAACATTTTAAATCTAGTCAATTTCCATTCACGCATCATAACTAAATCCACAGGTTCCACCAAAAGACATGATCCATGGATAACACATACTATTATTCGTTTGCACTAATACAGATACTCTTCCTGAATCCACTCTTTGATGAATGACTTGTATAATTTCTTATAGCAACTCAACGTAAGGGTTCAGGGCCTGTCATGGCCTTTTCATTATTGCCCTGATATCCTTCGTGGCCCGGTACCTACACTAAGATCACTTTGTTTTAACTACTTAACTCTGTAGGGTCTTCTAGGCAGTCTTTCGTTTGTAATTTGTACAGTTGAAGTAAGAACACATAAGAACATATAAGATACTATAGAAGTAGTAAAACAATCTCGGAAAATCATAATGATTCTTTTTTATTTAATGAGCTCCCGACAACGTAGAAAAAATATAGTTCCCAACTCAAGTGGTAAGTATATTACGTATAAACTTGTACTAAATTTAACTTTACCAATTGAATTAAGTTAACCTCTACAACTCTAATATATATAATTATCTTAATGTTTTAGCAATCCACCGTGGGTCAAATGTTAATGATGATTAATTATTTAATTATAATTTCAACGACGAATAATATTTACTAATATTATGATTTCGTAATTAACTATTAAATAAATATTCAGCAAACGACGTGGCCCCGTATGTTTAGAAAACCATTAAATCGTGTGATTGATAACTGCACTTTTGTAGTTGACTCGATATCGCATACGTCGTTGCCATGTTTGTTTGGATTCGGTAACGGTATTCTCTCAGTCGATATGGAGATACATACTGGATCTGATAAGGTGAAATGGAGGAGTTCATTCGTCCATAAAGATGTATATAGATATACTATAATATGAAACAGTTTTTAATGGAACAACAAGTAAAATCTACGGTTACCATCGATGATTGATTTTTGTTAGACAACGTGTCTGTCAAGATCGTAAAGACGCAGATAAAGATATTTAATTATGACTGATCTAGTTCGTAGGAGGTCGTATAGGTGGCATAATATCGAGCGTTTTAAGAAAAGTTGTAGTCAATCCAAGGAGTCTACGAATAGGAAAGCGTCATTATCTGACAAAATAAAAGATATAACGAAGCTCTGGAAAATAGCAAAAGTCACGATGATTCCAAACCCAGATAAATCACCTAACGAAGTTTTATCATACAGGTCAATATACTACAAATAAATATCGAAAGTTTATGATAAATAACTTCTTATAAGATAAAAACTAAGAATGGAGAAAAAGGACCCAATTTTTTCTGATCAATTAGGATTTAGAGAAAGCCATTCTTCAATAGACCAAATACTTAAAAGCAGACGCTATTGAAAAAACGGTAGAAGAAAAGAAAATGTATTTTAAAACTTCCTGGACGTAGCGCAAGCTTTTGGTAAAGTATGATGGGATGAAAAATTGTTCCATAAGCTGGAAACGCTATTTATAACACAATATTCATACCTAATAAAATCATATTTAACATGAAGATATGTCAGATTTAAACAAGAATAAGTTTATTCTGAATTAAAGGAATTCAAGTTAGGAGTACCAAAATGTAGTGTACTAGGTCACGTACATTGCCTACTATGTACCAAAAATATTCCAAGGTATCTGCACATAACAAATTGATTCTCTACAAGCAAATCCTAAAATCCATCTGGACACATGAAATTAGGCTTTAAGATTGTACTAGGAAAAGAAATATCAAAATTACTCAACAACAATAACACAACGCGGTTCAATGACGAGAGGTAGATGTACCCTGTACTGTCGCAACTTTGATCTTCACCAGGACCAAGGAATGGAGTATGTCAAACAAATATGTCAAACAAACTATCACCGAATTCGCCAAAAGAGGACTTAATGGCTTGGTTTATAATAAAGGGTATTTTACTTTGGCAAATTTTAATTTATCTGAATACATTTTTTATAGTAGTAAGCAGAGCTAGGCAGTACTCGAGTAAATTGTACTTGAGTACTCACAGTACTCAGTAATTGGTACTCGTAAGTACTTTTATCCTAGAGGGACTCATACTTAAAAATTTCGAGTACTTTATATTTTAGAGTATTCAGTACTTTTTAGTTCAAAAAAATAACTAAAAATAATACTTTTACATAAATATTGAATTTGAAAAAAATTTAAATCTTCTTCGCTTCGCTTCTTTCTTCTTGTTCCCTGTTCATTAGCTTTCTGCTCTCTTGCTTGATATCCTCTTGCTATTATTCTTCCTATTCCTTTCACACTTATCTTTAATTTAAGTAAAGCTTTTTTATCTTTCTTTTTATTCTTTTTTATTTTTTTTTATATTTTTTTTTTATTGTTTTTTATTGCTTTTTATTGTTTTTCATTGTTTTTTTATTGTTTTTTATTGTTTTTTATGGTTTTTTATTGTTTTTTATTGTTTTTTATTGTTTTTTATTGTTTTTTATTGTTTTTTATTGTTTTTTATTGTTTTTTATTGTTTTTTATTATTTTTTTTATTGTTTTTTTATTGTTTTTTATTGTTTTTTATTGGTTTTTATTGTTTTTTTTTATTTTTTATTGTTTTTTATTGTTTTTTTTATTGTTTTTTATTGTTTTTTTTTATTGTTTTTTATTGTTTTTATTGTTTTTTATTGCTTTTTATTGTTTTTTATTGTTTTTTTTTTGTTTTTTTTTTGTTTTTTATTGTTTTTTATTGTTTTTTGTTTTTTGTTTTTTATTGTTTTTTTTTATTGTTTTTTTTTATTGTTTTTTATTGTTTTTTATTGTTTTTTTTATTGTTTTTTATTGTTTTTTATTGTTTTTTATTGTTTTTTATTGTTTTTTATTGTTTTTTTATTGTTTTTTATTGTTTTTTATTGTTTTTTTATTGTTTTTTATTGTTTTTTATTGTTTTTTATTGTTTTTTATTGTTTTTTATTGTTTTTTATTGTTTTTTATTGTTTTTTATTGTTTTTTTTATTGTTTTTTATTGTTTTTTATTGTTTTTTATTGTTTTTTATTGTTTTTTTTATTGTTTTTTTATTGTTTTTTTATTGTTTTTTTATTGTTTTTTTTATTGTTTTTTTTTATTGTTTTTTATTGTTTTTTATTGTTTCTTATTGTTTTTTATTGTTTTTTTATTGTTTTTTATTGTTTTTTTTATTGTTTTTTATTGTTTTTTTTTAATTTTTTTTTTTTGTTTTTTATTGTTTTTTATTGTTTTTTATTGTTTTTTATTGTTTTTTATTGTTTTTTATTGTTTTTTATTGTTTTTTATTGTTTTTTTATTGTTTTTTTATTGTTTTTTTTATTGTTTTTTATTGTTTTTTATTGTTTTTTATTGTTTTTTATTGTTTTTTATTGTTTTTTATTGTTTTTTATTGTTTTTTATTGTTTTTTATTGTTTTTTATTGTTTTTTATTGTTTTTTATTGTTTTTTATTGTTTTTTATTGTTTTTTATTGTTTTTTATTGTTTTTTATTGTTTTTTATTGTTTTTTATTGTTTTTTATTGTTTTTTGTTTTTTATTGTTTTTTATTGTTTTTTTTATTGTTTTTTATTGTTTTTTATTGTTTTTTATTGTTTTTTATTGTTTTTTATTGTTTTTTTTATTGTTTTTTATTGTTTTTTTATTGTTTTTTATTGTTTTTTATTGTTTTTTTATTGTTTTTTTATTGTTTTTTATTGTTTTTTATTGTTTTTTATTGTTTTTTATTGTTTTTTATTGTTTTTTATTGTTTTTTATTGTTTTTTATTGTTTTTTATTGTTTTTTATTGTTTTTTATTGTTTTTTATTGTTTTTTATTGTTTTTTATTGTTTTTTTATTGTTTTTTATTGTTTTTTATTGTTTTTTATTGTTTTTTATTGCTTTTTTATTGTTTTTTATTGTTTTTTATTGTTTTTTATTGTTTTTTATTGTTTTTTATTGTTTTTTATTGTTTTTTATTGTTTTTTATTGTTTTTTTATTGTTTTTTTATTGTTTTTTATTGTTTTTTATTGTTTTTTATTGTTTTTTATTGTTTTTTATTGTTTTTTTATTGTTTTTTATTGTTTTTTATTGTTTTTTATTCTTATGTATTCTTTTCTTTTTTATTCTTTTATATTCTTTTCTATTCTTTTTATTTTTAATTTCCCAACTGACAATTCTAAAACCATCTCTCCGTCAATCTTCCCAAAATATATTTGACAATTCCATTAATTTTTGAAATCCCACTATTATCGGCATCACAACCGTAAGGGACTTCCAAATAACTTATCGACGAAAAAGATAAGAATATGTAAAATAACGGAATGACTGAAACAAAATATGTTTTAAAATATATGACTGTTCTTTTGAGTATTCTCTGTCACTTCATATACTATCACTATCACTATTACTTACATTAACATTAAAACAAGTATTAGAAGTAATTTAAAAAAACCGACTTTAAAATCGTGCAGATGCCATCATTACATCTTAACCAAATTTATATAGAACCACCCCTAAGGTACCCCCTTACTAACAAAAAAAGAATCATAGAAATCGGACAAGGTGGTAAAGAATTATCGCTAAACATACATTAAAAATGAAGACTTTGAGAATTTTCTCATGGATCCAATTATTAGATTTTGTCCAAATTTATATGGGATCACCCCTCCGGTATCTCCTTATTAACAAAAAAAGAATCAAAGAAATAGGATAAGGTGGTAAAGAATTATCGTTAAACATACATAAAAAATGAAGACTGAGGTTTTTCTCATGGACCAAATTATTAGATTTTGAACAAATTTATATGAGACCACCCTTGAAGTACCCCCTTTTTAAAAAAAAGGATCATTGAAATCGGACACCGTGTTAAAGAATAATCGCTGAACATAAGTAAAAAAAATATACCGACGAATTGAGAACCTCCTCCTTTTTTGAAGTCGGTTAATACACGTTAATGGTAAATGCTAACTAATTTATAGAATATAAGAAGTAATATTCTCGTTTTTTGTTTGTTATTTACTGACTTATAATTTCTTTTTTCTAAACTTGAGTCACTAACTAGAACTATTTAAAATTGGTAAAGTACATCTACTTGATTTTTCACGAGTACTCCCTAAAATTTGCAAAAGTTCTTATTTGATTTGGCTATTTATTATTCTGATACTTTGTAAAGCTACTCATTGTGAAGTACTTAAACGCAGTACTCTGCCCAGCTCTGGTAGTAAGCAATGGATCTACAGATTCTGCGACATATTTTATTAGGTAAATTGAACTATCCAAATTGTCTTTTATTTTATTTACTGCGTTTTCGATAAATAATTTTCTTAGGATAATTAAGAAACAACGATCATACTAAAATGATAAGTCTACGTTCTAATTCCATTCGCATAACAATTATTAAACGACTTCGTTATATCTAAAGTCGCTGTTGCATTACAAATGCCCCTTGTTTAACAACATTAATATAACCCATGGATTTATCCCTTCATAAATTAATTGAGAAGCGACTCTGCAACCTTCCATGCAAATACGAACTAACAGAGTTTGATCATCCAAATTGAGCTCCGGCGAAATTGAAGTACAGAAACCCACGCCTTTCTGGATGTTATTATTCTATTAAATTTCACTTATTAGTTTAATAATTCTATGAATACATACAAGAGTTATTGAACTGCGCATAGTGATTACGATATTTTTTATTGTACCTTTACTGTCGTTTTTCAGGCAAGAGCGGAGCGTGACTTGGATACAGGAGGACTACAAGGAGAAAAAGGAACTAAAAAGAACAGTTATTGTAGAGGGTTGTTGAATGAATATTTTGAAAAAGTTAGTGGAAAGCACAAAAATGGACTTGTGGTAAAAATATCTTATCACCAAGGAACAAATAGGTAGGAGAGAAGCTTTGGTGAAGATTAAATAATATAAATCTGTAGGTACCCAAAGAATTCTCTCAGAGGCCTTGAAAATTATAGAAGATAAATATTATGATGTATTTAAAGATTTGAGAACGAGCCTGAACGATGTCTAGCCCGAACTAGCACATCAAACTTCTATCTAGGAATATCGACAGTTACTGCCGTGGATGGTCTAATGGAAGTGGCACTTGTCTAGAATACAAGGATGTCTGAGTACAATTCAGGGATTTTTGAGATTTGTTTCCGAATTTTCAATTATTCGATAAATGTATCGATTGGAAATCTTGGAAAGTGGAACAATGTCGAGTGATTGGAGAATCAGTATTCTTGCTCCAACATACAAAACGAAATGAGATGTACAATAATGTATCAACTATACGGGACTTAAGTTGCTGAGTCATAAAATGAATCTGTGGAGAACAATTAAAAGTTAGGTACTTAATAATTAGTTTGGATTCATGACGGGAAGGTCTAGGACAGCTGAAATTTTTTAATATTTGGCAAATTATGGGGAAGTATACATAAAAACCAATGATGAAAGGAGCGAACGGTCGGAATAGGATGCTTCCTCTTCTATTATTATTGACGTGCCAGGAACATGTTCAGTTTTTGAATAAGGCCTATATACTTTGTGGAAATCCTGAAACATATCCAAAACGACGGTGAAGCAAACTTTTGTTTCTTCTAGGGACTTATCGATGATATATGTGATTATAAGAACTTGTTCGATGGTAGAGTGTTTTTTTTAAGCCAAACTGGTTTCAATCTCTTTAAAAGAAATTGTTAATAGAGTTTCGAGATAATAAACAGGCAATAAAGCGATGTAATCTTATAGAGCAGTTTACCTGGGCTTGGTACCATTATGACCTGCCATCTTATACATCTTTGGTATGCACTTTAGTCCAAAGGATGCATTAATGTGAATGGTCATTTTGACAATAGATTCCGTGAAAGCAATTTCAAAATTTTCTCGGTAAATATATTAACTCCAGGGGATTTTTTTGGATTTATATTTGTTAGGATTTTCATATAGACTTCTTTTAGAGCGGTAGGTTTAACCACTGTGTCTTCTTTTCCTAATTTCATGAAGTGTTGAAGATCGTTACCATTATTGGGTTGGAAAGTACTCTCTAAATGTTCCACAAATCTGTTTTCTTTTTGCATATTGTTAAGGGTCCAGCTTCCATCTCATTTGTCATTTTCTTCTAATTCTCCTTTTTTCCAAGTTATGATCTCTGATTTCTTTTGGATAATTATTACCTTGGCACTCTGCATTTAAACTTAAGATTGTTGTATATTGTTGAATATTTTTGGCAAAAAGTTCAACGTCTTTAATAGAATCGAGAAATCAATTAGTTTTTCTAAGTTGATTTTAAAGCTTTGCCAATCTGACAAATTCAAAAAATCTGCTGAATAGAAAAATGTTTGGACTTTGAAATCCAGAAGAATGGTTTGGAGCAATTTCAAATAATTTTTTTAGAGATGTGCTGCAAACAATATGATGGTCACCAACAATCCATTCAGAATTTTATACTAGTTACAATTTAGACGTCTTTAGAGGTCTTTAAACGGAGGATGAAATCTACTAAATATAATTGATTTAATTTCTTCAGCAAGGTAGATCCAAAATGTTAAGGTTTCAATTTCTTGAAATTGTCTTTATTTTTCATTTAATTTATATTTTAGCGAATAAAAGCTAATTTTCTTACTCTTTTTAATTATATTCAACAGTTAAATGTAGTGTGAGTTAGTATGGTTGGAATGCAAACTAAAATTAATTAGGCTGACTTACAAATATTGTCCAATACATCTTTCAAGGTTGGGCTAAAAATTATTCATACAAATTTATTGTTAGTTAAGTGGCGTAAGAAATATATAAGCACACATGAACGTAGTTATAAAGCTGTAATTCTAATAACCCTCTAGAGTTGTAAGCAATAAAATAAAATTCGTATAACGCTGAATATTATATTTAACTACATATACATGAGAGAAAGATTTCATGTTATAATGTTTCTTTTTTCGAATGGTTTATTGCCCAATCTCATTCTCCGTTACAGAATATCCTTCAACCCGAGAATAATATTCATAACGATCCCATGTAGATACTTTAGTTTTTTCTCCATGGAGTACATAAGACGGTATAACGTTATGGACTTTTTAATATTAGATTTTATATCTAAGGTACAAATTGGAAAAGTCCAGATAAGGTCAGGATGGGCCATAAAAAGATATAGTTTATTCCTGGAGTTTGCAGATAACTTTTATTAGATGTAAAAATTGTAATTTCGGTTACTGTGGAGTAATTTTTAACTAAACTGTTATCTATAATCTGAAGTTAGTAACTTTTAAAATGTATTATAGTTAAAAGAAATAAAAAAGCGGTGTAATAAAAAGTAATTAATAGATTTATAGCCGAAGAATGGGAACAATAAATATTTTGAATCTGTTAACCTGGCAGTCGTTTTTAATTCTAGAAAATTATTATACATTTTTTGCATATTACTTATTTTAAACTTTTTAAATAGCCATGGCGGTTTTTAATAGTTATTAATTATCAAATGAAACTTGAGTTAACTCTATCAATAACAGATACAGATTGTATGCCAAACTTACTATAATTTCTTTAAATCGGTATTGTAGAAGTCTACGAAGTTTGAATTTTGAATTATCTATACCTCATACAGTTATCGAGAGACAAAAAAACATTTAAAAGGCTACTCGTGTGAATTTAACGAAGCATTCGCGGTACTGCTTAGTTACTTCATCAATCACTAGAAGACACTAGAATTCACTTTTAATAATTTATTAACCAAGCGGTTATTAAAGTCTCTGCGTGGTATTGTCCCTTGCGCCATACCCCCCCCCCCACTTTCCCCTATTCCAAAGTCAGCTAAAGGTTTGTAGTCAGAAACATAATGAGAGTCTATAGGAATTCGAGGCAGATACAAAAAGATTAATTCATTTGGCCTATCCAAAAGGCGCCCAATTATTTCCAAGAACAAATCGGCATACCATGATGTATTTATTGATGGACTACAAGATGTGGAAATGCAGCAAGCTCTTCCGTTACAACACCAAAAGACGCTAAGGGAGAAACTGATTGCAGCCCAGGAATATGAAGCAGCAAATCTTATTTTCAGAATCATTTCGCGCAAAAATAATGAAATTCCAGGAAAGTGCAGAGGCCAATACTAATTCTATTCCCCAACCTACTCTCTCACAAGCCCTAATCATCTTGCAAAATATACAGCGAAATAGCCAAGCAGAAGATGTTTCTTGCGGAAGAATCCGGACACCTTCAACGAACCTGTAGAAGCAGGGCACGTTCTATAAATCGAGAATCGGGGAATGGAGCCAGAAATTCACCCAGATCAATCTCCCGAAGCTCGTGACGAAGTCCAACAAAAAAAAAATTACAGCAGATATGCTTTCCGGAGAAGCTGATCACCCACTCCTAGCCGACTTTCTAGCAAGTAGTGCATCAAAGAGGTTTGTAGAATGATAGGAATCGGTTGAAAAAGTCAGTCTTTACGCAACCACTTTCAAGCAAGGGGGAAGAGAAAATCACCCTTAAAAGCCTGAGAAAGGTACAAAGGAAAGACAAAGACATAGGTAAAAGAACGAATAAATGAAGAAGATAACTGTTGAAAAATAACTACCAATATTCTCCGCCAGAATACATCAAATTATTTTACTCCTCTTTTCCCTACGCCGCTAGATACAGAATTTAAATATATTTGTTCCTCTCACCCTTAATATATAATTAACTGCTAAACCGCATCTAGCATTATGAAACCAACATAACAGTAATGTCTGATTGGTTGTTCATGACGTAACTCCAATCAACCTAGTAGTTCGCTCTTATTTCTACCACCACTCATGAACTGTGCAATCTTAGGCATTGTTTTAAAACAAAAGCAATTTTGACTTGTCGAGAAGGGTTTACTTGAGGTATGTGAGTTTCCCGCACTTTGTGGGCGTCAACCGGCCGGCGTTTCTTATTTCTCGGAAAATTGAATGAAAAGTAATTATCTCGGGGTGTTATTAAGGAAAGAAGTTAGAAAAGCAAGCAGCCACATACTTGACGTATTCCAGCATTATTAAGCCTGTGTTTTCGTGTCAAAAACTTGTTCGTTTTGTTGTATACAGAATAATATTGTAATACACTCTTAAATGTGATGTTGCAGTTTGAATACCCAAACCAGTAGTCTATTCATACAGTCCATTCTAAAAAACACACAAATATAGGGCGATCTCAGCAAAATTACCCCATATTTGCGCAATACAAATATCAATCTATGTCAAGAAACATCTGGACCGTCCTATAAAGTTAAAGCGATCTATATAAGTCGATGAACCTATCGTCAGAGGAGAGTTTTATGATAGACATTTTATGTTCATGTTATCAGTTGCATATTTGAATAGTGAAATAAATTGAGTTAGCAAAAGTCAGTGCAACAATATTTTCTCACATGGACATGTTGTATAAAAGGAAGATTAAGTTTTAATAGCTATTTCTGTCAAAACATTAAATTCATTTTTTATACAAAGCCAAAAATCAATTGAAGAATGATCTTTAAAAACATTTTAGGGAATTTTAGAGAGTCAATGAGGTTTTATTTTTCGAGCAAAGTTAAAGAAGTTTCTGAAGTGATATCTCCTTGAAAAGCATTACCTATCTAGATCTGCATTTAAAATGGTGACACCTGGGCCTTTTAAAAAGAGATTTAAATCATACAATTGCAGTCAAAAAATATTCATGAAATAGAAACCCATTTAAAATAGCTTGGTAAATAATCATACTTTTGTTTCTTTTCTCTTTTTACTCTGATCTCATACGTTTTCATTGCATTGAGTCTTTTGAGATACTACCTCATTACAATTTTCAAGATCACCATCCTGTGTTGGTTCCAAATCAGGTACTGATTTAGAAGAAGAAAATAAATACTTGGCTAGTCTTTCGTTAGACTTTAATTGTAATTTATTGTAATTTATTTACACAAGAAGAAAAGACTAGACTGATTTGCACTACCAATATTTATGTACATAATATGCCTTAACGGCCAACCTGTTCTCTTTTTGAAATCACTCGCGGTTCTTAAGCACATCGTACGATTTAGTTCGACTCTAATCTTCCTTATCTGACAGAGTCGTTTATATATTGGCATATATTATTCTCTTTTTTTCAAGCGCATTCCGGAAAAGTCTCTGTGCGATCCATACACGAAAGAAGTTATCGAATCGTACAAGAAAGTATTCGCAATCGCAAGCGTTGGCATCGGTTGGGAATTGGTAGACTAGAGATACCAGCTTAGTAAAAACAAAGCTCATTCGTAAAAAGAAATCGATTAATAACTACCCATATTCGAAATTTTTTCGAACTAGCATCAGTATATATTTGCAAAAAAACTGTTGTTCCTTTGTTAGCTCTTTCTTTGTTGTCACATATTCATCGAATAACAGACTTCGATTTTTCTGCATGCGTAGATAAATATTATTTTCCTTTGATAAAGTGGGAAAAAGCAACGACGAAGATCAAAGCGTCAACTTTGTAACGTTCGAAACTCGAGGGAATACGGCATATATGTCACAAAAAAATACCTAATGTTGTTGACGTTATGAAAATGTTAAAGAACGGGCTATATCATTGAAGTATAATTTGAATATATTAAGTGAAAAGTATATTCTATTTGTACAAAGAACTTTGCTTGCATACATTTTTGATGCTGTTTATATGCAGTAAAGGAATTTTTTGAATTCTTTACAAATTAATGCTATTTTAGTAATTCTGCTGCTAGTTCTTGTTGCTTTGGCTTGTATTTGCTTTTTTTAAAATTAATTTTGACTAGGAATCAGTTATAGAGAATTAAACAGAGGTAAGTTATTAGTTATTCCTTGTTGATTATTTCATTATCTAAAGTATTTTATCCATTTATTTCGAGTGACTCAATAATTTAGTTTATTGCCCTTGTGTTTAATATGCAAATAAAAATAATTGTTCCACAGACACATGCTTGCTAAAATTGTGTTTGTATATTTGTTGTTATTGTGGTCACTAGAGCATGTAATTTAAATGTTTATTATAATGTTAATACTGGTTATAATTCATTTACATGCCCAAAGTATTTGAATTTCGAAATGTCAGAGATAATAGTTTGGCAACAGCCCTGAAATATTTTTCCACTGCACAAAAGGTGTTTGGTTTATGAGCCTCATTTGGTTCATGATAGTGCACATTTTAAAAATTAACAAGTTACAAAGTAATTATAAAAAAACCGACGTCAAAATCGTGCAGATTCCATTACAAATTTAAACCAAATTTATATGGAACCATCCCTAAAAAAAGAATCGTAGAACTCGAACAAGGTGATAAAGGATTATTGCTGAACATACATAAAAAAATGAAGATTTGAAGATTTTCTCTTGGACCCAATTATTAGATCTTTAATAAATGTATACGAAACTACCACTTCAGAGGTCCTTTATAACAAACAAAGAGTTATAGAAATCGTACAATGTTGTAGAGGATTATCACTGAACATACATAAAAAATATTCCAACGAATTGAGAAACTCCTCCTTTTTGAAATCGGTTAAAAATTGTTTTTGAAGATGTAATTTTTATTATAATCGACAATATAAAATACATGCACAATGAAAATTGTTGTCCTGTAAATTTTAGACTGACAAATCAAACTGCACAAGAAGCAGTATCTTCAAAGTTAACAATGATTAAAATTGCTTAATCAATTTAGAAATTAGACAGGTACTGATTTGTCAAATGTCCATATGTATCTACTTGGTCTATTGCTTACAAAATATATACTAGAACTTTCTACCAGGAACCGTCTGAAAAGTCTTGGCACAGATTTATGGAGATATCCTGGATAAGATGTGTAATATACAGACTATGCGTGCACAAAAAAGAATTAGGAAACTTTAAGAGATTCTGATATGGAATGATAATAAAAAAAAAAGGACAATAACAATTAATGAAAAGATATTTAGAATAATTACAAGAAAGAGAAAACTACTAAGCAAGGAAAATATGACAACAAATACAATCTTCTAAAACTTTTAAAACTAGAAGGAAAACAGAATTCATATTAGTTCTTGGTAGTCCTCTTACAGAACTTCCAAGAGAATATGGGCATATTTCCACTAGGAGATCTTTTAAAGAATTATTAAATTTTTGTGTTAATATGATCATATGGTAATGTGTTATACAGTTTTAAAACTAATATTGTTGGTGATTTAGTGACTATTTCAAGATTTCTGAAAGAAATATGAAACTTGAAGTTTTGTCTTGTATTATATGAATGAATATCATTGTTTCGCAAATAAGTATGTTTATTTTTATGAACCTATATATTTTAAAAAATCTAGAATAAATACTCCATATGCAGTTAAAATATTTTGGTTTTTATATAACATTCAACAAGAGTGGCTTGTTGGAACTCGAGAGATACACCTACTAATGCATTTTTGGGATAGAAATACTTCCTCTGAACCTAAGAAGCACTACATACTGTAAAACCATGTTATTCTTGAATGAATTTCAGCAAAATAAAATTGTTTAATATGTTGTAGATGTAAGGTGTTTTAAAGATTTTTTATTTGATAACACTTGCTGTTTAAAATTTTAGATCATCGTAAACAATGTGTTTGGAATGTTAAATTTGCATCAAATTTAATATTATCGTTATTTTCAATTTGGATGGTATTTAGCTGACATTAAGATTTGGTACATTAGTATTTCGATAAATATGACATTTCACATATTTAGTCTAGAGGTATTAAACAACAGACATGCATCAGAAGACCACACATTGAAACTATTTGACGATGTACAGATTTTATCTTGGAAAACATTGTTTTTAGTAGAAAATAGTAAATTTGTGTCTCTTGCATATAATGTAACAAAGGCATTCGAAATAATTAGTGGTTAGTTGTTTACATAAAGGATAAACAGAACTGGTCCCAAAATGAATACCTGAGGTACCCCCATGTTATTAGGAAGATGAGATGCGTAGTAGTTTCGTTCACAATTTCTTATTATAACTTTTTGTTGTCTTTTTGTCAAATAAGACCCAAAATAATCATGTACTAAAGAAGTACAGTTTTGTGAAAAACTTTAAAACCACAGAGCTGGGATGCAAGAAAGAATGGAGCCAAGAATCCATCGCTCTTGCAACCGGAAGACGTGTTATTCAGTGGTATACGGACGGTTCCAAAACCATAAAAGGAACTGGAATAGGAGTGTATGGGCCGAGAACCAAGCACTCCGAAAACTTGGGAAAATACTCAAGCATCTTCCAGGCGGAAATTCACGCCATCAAGAAGTGTACCCAGTTCAATATCGAAAAAAACTATCATAGACAAGAGATTATCATCATTTCCGATAGTCAAGCAGCCATCAAAGCGCTGAGCTCTTACGTAATCAGCTCAAAAATGGTCTGGATATGCCTAGAACAATTGAATGAGCTAGGCGAGAAAAATAGACTTGGGTTCCAGGACATAACAGGGTACAGGGTAATGAGATTGCAGATAGTCTTGCAAGGAAAGGAGATCAAACACCCTTTGTAGGACCTGAGCCGTTCTGCGGTATCAGCAGTAACATAATATTAGGAGAGATTAAAAAAGAATTGGGCAGTAGAAGAACAGATAATTGGAACAATCTCAAAAAAGATCGGAAGCCTGCATCTGCCTGAGCAAGAACAGGTTACGTATTGTAACAGGGATCCTTACCGGGCATTGCCGACTAAAAGGACACCTAAGTAAACTGAGAGTAGTAGAGGATAGTGAGTGCAGATTCTGTAAGGAGGAGGACGAAATCTCCATTCACATCCTAACTAAATGTGTAGAATCCAAGGATATCTAGGAGGATATCAAATAGAAGAGGGAGATTTACCTAACTTGAAGCCACTTTAAATCCTACACTTCCTTGAGAAAATAGGATTGGAAGGGTCGTTATAGGCATTGAGACATTTCTTTGGTGCATTGGCGACATAAGGTGCATAATAGATCTTTCAGGTCGCATTGTATTAGCACCCCATTCCCAACATAACATAATCATGTACACTACCTCTAATACTATATCTGTAAAGTTTATTAATGAGAATTTTATACTGTACACAGTTAAAAACTCGACTGGGGTCACAAAATATCTCAATTGGGTTTTCGCCATCATCAATGGCATTCAGAACTTTGTCGTAAAATTATGTTATGTTATGTGCTGTGTTGATTATCCATTATAATCCGATGTTTCGTCAGGTAATCAAGCAGTTGATTAAGCACAGAGTACTCTATTATTTTAGATATAACAGATGTTACTGATATTGGTAGTTAGTTTGAAAGATCCTCAGAATCATTTTGTTTGTAAATAGGTGATACTAGAGAAAACATCATTTTAGAGATAAATTTTCCATCCACAAAAGAGAAATTAATGCAAAGTGTGCAATTTTTGTAATTACAATACCAGATAACCCGTCAGAGCCGTTTGATGGTTTATTTTTAATTTTATGTTTAATAATATTTTAAAATATCTTCTGTTACATAGCCAGTAAACTTAACTCTGTGACTGAACGTCATTATTATTAATATTAGGTGATATTATTTTGTTTACAGTTCCTAGGAGTATATTAGTAAAAGTTATTAAAGATATCAGTGAGCCTTTTTGGATCATCTACCTTTTCATTGTAGTAGGATATTTTTATGAGATTTTGTTTTTCCATTTAATTCGTTAATCACTTCCCATATCATTTTATTTCGGTTCATTAATTTTATTAAAATAATGTTAGCATTTATTATTTTCCACAAGTCGACTTTGAAGTTTGAAGTAATTTTCAAGTATGGTGTTTTTTTTTGTAAAATATATAAATTTTTGAGATTTTTAGACGATTTTTCTATATCTTGTTACCCAGCTATTACTATTTCTGTTCGATATTAACTACTTTTGGTTGGACAACTGTTAAATTTTAGGTCAATGTTTTTTAGGAGGAAATATCATACCAAGTTTCTTTAGATAAGAGGTTTATAAAGTGATTTATATTAGATTCTTAGATTAGTGCTTCTAAATTCAACAATATTTGGCATTATGTAGGGGTAGAGAGATTCCTTAATATCTATTCCGAAAAGAAGGACATCATTATCTGATTCAGTGTTGATGTCTACATCACTCAAACAGTTACTATAATTTGAGTACCAAGGGAATAAAATCGGGACCCAAAGCAGTATTGAAATAATAGTTTTAATCCCCGTGGTGTAAATACAAACTTGTTCGGACTACCAGCAGTGAATTATATATTCTTAGTCTTATAGAAGTAGTAGATAGTTACAAATACTATAAATACATCAGTTGAGTTACAGCTTGGCCACTTTAATCTTCTAGCGGGCTGCATTTTTAACTCTATACCTAATATTTCTGTTGAATTTGGAACTGCAGCTGCATGGCTTTACCTATTTTTCAAGTATATAGTTTAGAGTCGTCCTTGGAGAACTTGAGAGGTGCGGGTGATATTTTATTGCACTTTAATTTCAAGTGTGTCAGAGTTGCGGTGTAATTGCCACAACGCGCCTTATCATGTAAGAAATTTTGGCTGAATATTTTTTTGTAAAGATCGCTTTTTTTTGAACTTTGAACGTAAAATACAGAATACAAAATAAAGGACCATTTAAAAGACACTCACTTGTGTTGCTACCAAAAGATATTTTTATAAAAATATAAAAACAACGATGTACTCGTTCAAGACTAAAATCTGGAATTTGTTACATATTTATGTGGAAAACATAAGCACAATATAACAAAAATGTGTTATCTTAAATGCAACAGAAACGTCTGCAAAAAGCACAGTAACATAAATGTTGAATGTCTTTACTGTCAAAATCTCCAGACAATGAAAGAAAACAAGTAACTGTTATATTTTTGTATGTAATTTAACTAATTTATTTTCCTTGTTATTTTTAATATTATATTTTGTAAAATAAGTTTAGTTTAAAAGCAATAAGTTTTAGTTCCGCATTTAATTAATAAAAGCCTTCCTCTTAAATACAATTAGTTATATTTTAATTTCAAGCACAATAAAGCCAGCAGTAGGGTTAAGAAAATAGACTGTGAGTAAGGGTTATTACAGTTTCCGTGTCAATAATAAAAAACGAAAATAGAAAGGATCAATCACTCAAACAAACATACCAACAAAAATAAATATTGATATTTAAATTCTTGTATAGATAATTCTGTTTGACGCAAACTATTTTTTTAATACGAGTAGTATCATAAATAACAAATTGATTTACAATACCAGATTAGGAAAAGATAAAACATGATAATTGAATGTATACATTATCATATATTTTAATGTATAATTTATAATTCTAGTTCTGCATATTTTTGAATCTGTATAAATTATGCTAAAATTGCACTCGTTTCTAATTTAGGAACACAAATTAGTATTAGTACTTGACATACATGTAACAATATTTATTAATATTAGAACTGATATTTTATTTTTGTCATATTTTAAGTTTAATTGGGAATATTGTTATTCTGTTCTAGTTGCAAACTTATTTAAACTATTAAAGTAAACCATATAAAGTAGGTTCGCCAGTCGGTTAGTCTTTTTATAGTTTATGGAATTGAATTGGTTCAACCTTTTCTTCTTTTTGACTATTTAATTGCCTATTACGTCTTCGATATTTTCTTGATTTCCCTAATTACTTAATTTGTAGTGCTTGTATTTTTTTCAAATTTAGGTTTCCTTAGTTATTTCTGTTTCATTTATTTACTCTTATATATTTGAATGTATATAATCACCTGTCTATACATAATTACTTGTGTTGCTGTAAATACATTTAACATTTAGGGTCTAGATTAGTGTTTCTCAAACTTTTTTGGTGATGGAACCTTTTTGAAAAACGAAATATTTGACGGAGCCCAAAACACATTTCTAGATCCTCCAAGCCGAATCATATCCTCCTTGCTCTTAGTGACTTCTAAAAATAAAAAAGTCTTCAAGCCAGCTCCCTCCCTAATCCCTGGGCTCTGTGGAGTACACTTTGAGTATCACTGGTCCAGATCACACTTCTTTGGATGATGTAAAATAGTTTACAAGATCTATGCTAACATATGGTGCCATACAAAGTTATAACAGAACAAATAGAAAAGCCGGAAGTGGCAGATAAGATTCATATCTTTTGGAGTGAGGGTAGCCATATGTGAGTAGTAGGGATTAAGTGTAAAGGTTAAAGAAAAGGTCCTTTATTTCTCACAAGTCAATTTATTGGCGACCGGTTTCGAAGTTGTCACTTCATCATCAGGCACACCTTGACTAATTCCATAAAGGAATAAATTGACTTGTGAGAAATAAAGGATCTTTTCTTTAACCTTTACACTTAAGATTCATATCTACAACGACGGTTCTAAACCAAAACAAGACGCAAGATGTGGAATATACCCCAGATTCGTAAACCTAAACATAAAATGGGCTGTGATCAATAGTGCCAGTGTAGTTCAAACAGAGTTCACGGGGATTCTCATAGTAGCAAAAGAACTCACCAGAAACAATATCACTGGAAGGAACATGCTCATCTAGACAGATAGCTGACAAGCACTTCTCACCTTGAACAGACCACAAATGTATTCAGGGTTAGTACTAGAATATCACGGAGCTTTGGCCAAAGTATCCATCAACAATGTGGCCACCATAAGATGAATCAAAGGTCACGCCACATCGATAGGTAACCGACTTACTAATTTACTGGCCAAGAAGGCAGCCAACCAAATAGTTTTTGGAGCTGGCCCTTTTATTGGCGTAACAAAATAGGTAGTGACGGACCTAATTAAAGAACATTCCCTAGTAAAATTCAAGGAAAGATGGGATTAAACAAGAAACTGCACAGTTGCCAGGGAGCTTTTAAGTTATCCTGACAATACTACAGCAAACAAATACTTGAGTATGACTAGATAGAATCTGCGCCTGGTCACATGCATTCTGACTGGTTATTGCTAAGTACAAAAGGACCTTCCATATCAAGTGGTTTTAATGAAAATAAGATGGGATCATTCAGCATAAGCACCTCTTGATGACGTTGTCAATTATATTGAATCTGTAGTCTGGCTTCACGTTACAGATACAGATATCAATCTTTTTTTTTTTTTTTTTTTTTATCCTAATACAAATATTTTAACATTTTGACATTTTCTTTAGGCAGGAATTACTTTTAGCAACATAGGTAAAAAGAGCTACATTTAGTAGCTTCTATATCACCGGTCGTTTCACATAACCATCGTGTTATATCACACTAAATAGAAGGAAGAAAAGATTGGCTATTTTGCTTTCAAAGATAGTGCCCGTAACAAACAAAATATGCTACTACGTACCGAGTGTTCTATAATAACACAAACCAAATAACATATATCCCAAAAGTTTTGGCACAAGATTCATTGACTTTATTTTAACAAAAAAAAAATGCCTTTGGAAACAAACTATTGTTTACTTTGTTGTATGTTAGTTGACTTATTTATTTTAAAGTTTTAGCTTTAAGATGTCGTATAAATTAGAAACGAAAAATCCAGAATAAGAATATTTCACGCAGAACCATTAATCGAATAATATCGGAATGCTAGCAGGGAATACCATGTCTAAATATTGCACAAACTGGAAGACCACGAGTACTTAGTAAACAAAGGGCAGATAGGTTGGTGAGATGAGCAGAAAACAAATATCGGATATCAACGAGGAGACTGGCTCGTCAATAGGGCACTTCTAAGAGTAAGGTATTGTTGAAATTATAGAGAAATGGTTTTAGATATCGAAAGAAACGTAATTGCCTCAAATACTCAAGGATAATTCTTTCGTATATCAACTGAGGCGGGTGCATTTTGCCAATGGAAAAATTATTATTTTAGATGTCGAAAAGTATTTCATTTTGAGTAATTCTGAAAGTAAAGGAAACTATGGGTTTTATACGGACAACGTAGAGAAATGCCCTGACAATGTTATGTACAAACATAATGCGCAATTTGTGGATTATATTCTTGTTTGGTGCTCAATTTCTAACAGGAGTATATATCAACCTTTTGTGGGAAGAGTGAGAGACGAAGCTTTGAAAAGACAGATCTACATTGCGTCGTTAAAGAGACACACCTTGTACCTTTGACTAAATTTGACTTATGTACAAGAAAATATACAGAAAAATTTACTTCAACTTTTAGGTAAGAAATAATTCTGTTTTTCCTATAAATGTTAAAATCTGGTGATTATCTAAAAATAATAAGTATTTGTAGGAAAGTTTAAAAAAATATATCTTCATTTAGTAGTGCAGCAAGCTCGCCGAATAGAGACTTTTTACTGTAGCGGCAGGTTTTTCATAAGGGCTGGGAAGCCCAAGATGAAGAACAACTAAGACGGCGAATTAACGAAAAACTGAGAGAACTCGATTTGAGTTTCATCCAGGACATCCTAAAAGACAGTCGAAGAAATTTGAGTGTAGTGGAATAGTATTGGCATCTTCACAAAATTCGCTAGCCATGATTGACCAGTTCGGTCAAGCTTAAGTCTCTCTCTGCCTTATTTCGGCCACCACTATTACCACCCTATTACCAAAAATATTTAATGAAATAAGTTAACCCTCGAAATCCAATTTAATATTTCGACCGTGAGGCTCCTATGGACATCGCCCATAAACAATCTAAAACACAGTAGAATGTTCGATGAAACTAAAATGCAACTTGTATCAAATGTGCTATATATGGAAGAAAAGTTTTGTAGAAACGTCGGGAACCTCCGCCTTTTTATATAAACAAGCAGTGTGTTATTGGAGAGTTCAGTTAATAGACAGAATTTGTTTTGTTAAGATCAATTGTTTAAAATATAAATAGTGCTGAGATAAAATTAATTATAACTTTTAAGTTGTAAAATAAATAAACGTTACAATAGTACAGTCGTAGTGCTGTAGTTTATGATAACAAGTTAGTATTTCAATAAATTTGTTCATTAAAACAAAGATCCAATATATATTTTGTGGCAAAACTTATTGGACATATGCTAGTATGAAGGAATCGTTTTATTAATCCTTAATTTAAACACCGCTGCTACTAACTAGCATCTCGGTTCAACGCATCATACATTTCAATTTCGTCTTGAACCAAACGACGCCTTCGACAGGTCAATGACTGTTTATTTTCAGTAAGCTGATTGAGTAACCGAAAATTAAAATAGTGCTGTAGGTTATTTGTTATTCGGCATTTGTATGTATGTCGTCGAACAGGTGATTCTACAGAACGGTCTCAATCGCGAACGCGAGCACTGCAAGCTGATTTTTTTTTATGCAATTCGTGCCAGAATGCAGGTCATGCATCGGACGTTTAAGCTTTATTTGGGTTAGAGCCAATTGGATTCTTGAATATAAGGGCAATAAGGAGAATATAAATTTCAGCTTCTGAAACTTATGGCACCTCGGAGAATATCAAGCTGATTTAAAATACAAATAAACTTTGATGGTTGGTATTTATGAATACAAGATTCCAATACAAATTCTTATATTTTAAATTAGCTTAACTTGTATGATATCCCCATGGTATAAAAAATAAAAGGTAGGATATCAACTGTGTTAAAAATAGGACGGCCACGCGCATGACGTCACGCGTAGAGTTTGTATAGGCGCGAATTTAAAAATAATGACCAAGTGTAAGGAAATTTACAGAAATTTCATGAATATTATAGAAATTACATTAAATATTTAAGGATATTATTATGAGGTAATTGAGAAAAGAGCTTTGGATGAAAATAAATGCAAATACATACATAAAATAAATATCTATTTTAAGAAAGTTTTTCCTTTTTCTTTTTAATGATTTATTTTTGTTATACAAATTCGAATGCAGGTTTTTAATTTTGAAAAACATTCGAATTCTAAAAAATAGTTTCTATAATCGGCATAATGAGAAAGGTAACTTCACAACTCGGAACTTCTCAACTGGTTACCCTGGGTAAAAATTTCGTATCTGGGAACGCCGGAAATTTTTAACTGATTACGTTCACAACTAGTGATTCATTTACCTGCATTATATTACCCAATTGAATATATACAAAGTTACTACTTATTTTATGGTAAAGATGGGATTTATTTATAAGTAAGATAACAAAAATAGGTTTTTAAAAACTATTTTTCATACATACATATTTACATATAATATAATACATATATCAAACACAAATAACTGCTAGATAGTGGGGTGTATATACAAAATTAAAATAAAATGTCACTGCATTTTTCTTGGTGACAGTTTTTTTATTCTTTTATTAAATACAACATGCCGAAATTTTCTTCTTTTATTACCTATAAAATTTCACCTTTGCTGTATATTTGCTGTAAATTGTTAGCATTCAAAGGGTATAGTCCCCAATTAAGAAGTTCCGAGTTGCGAATGAACCAACGTGAAATTTTGCTTTGAGGTTCTTCTTATAATAATTGGAAGTTTAAATGTGCTTGGAAAACACATGACAATTTTCTGTTTTAAATTTATCTGGACGGCCACAGGCAACTGCAAGGGCCCAGCTCCAGGTCGAAATTTCGGGGGGAGATGGGTAGCATTGCCTATAATAATTCCCTTTTTAGCATATTTTTTAATAAAAGGCTCATGGAACGGAAGGATTTTAATCCAATGGGGATAACCCCCTGGAACCTTCCACTAGGGTCGTCCTTGGGCCACTTCTGAATAATCTCTTGCTGTCTAGAAAAGCAAAAAAACAATGTCGTCTTTAAATCTTTTGCTTGGATTGTTGTTGTTACTTCCGTAAATTGTATGCCTCATTTTTTTAATGTTTTTCACTAATATCACTTACAAAGAACGAAGTTTACAACATATTATATATAAATCACTTTAAATGACTCACAAATCACTGCAACGTGCGTCTGTCATATGATATTTACTTTGCGCCAATTCTACTAACTCTACGCATGACGTCAGCGCCGCCATGACACCATGCGCGATATCCCCCCCCCTGTGATATCCCTATATGTAAATAGGTAAAAATATTTCTGTTCAATAGATATGTCGATTTTTATGGTTACTCCTCCACATTTTTAACAAAATCAATACCTAACAACCCCAAGGCTTAGCTTTGGAGCCCAACTTTTGTCAAGTTACAAATAAAATATGTTTTATTAACCACTAACCCCATCAACATCTTTTAACGAGCTTGATATCCAAAGACAGATCCTTACTTATTTTCTTAATGATGCTTAAGGCTTTTACCAGATGTCAAATGTATAAACGGTTCATCAATTAGGAATCAGAACACTCTCTACAAGATTACAGATTTAATAAGGAAAGTCCTGAAGTTAAAGAAATCCTTGTAAATATCTAATTTCTGTATATAGGCTTTAATTTGTTTTAAAATCTAGAGTAGCTATGGAACTTTTGCACATTTCTCTCTATATAATATTAGTTAATTATTTGAATGTTAATAAATACAACAGAGTAGCCAAAAAGTTTTTAAATTCATTCTTCTTCTTTTGGCCTTATCTTATAACCCAAACAGATACCTATCTTTTGATTGGTTAAAATTTTAAATATATATAAAATTCACCAATAAAAAAGTTTAAAATACCTAAGGAAAAACGGATATCGACATGGCAACGTTACAGTTTTTGGTGGACTGTTTAAAAATCTAAGAGCAAAAGCTAAACGAATATTAAAACTAAGTAAAAAGGACTCTTGGAATAATTATGTATCTTATATTACCTGCAATCCTCGTTCCAATCAAATGTGCTCAAAAATTATACAAAATGTAAGGAAAAAGAACTTCATACGCTGTATCTCATCTAAGAAACCTCATTACTGATAGTCAATGCATTGTGAATGTAATAGCTAGGAGTTTTTAATAAAAAACAGTGACCAAATACGATTTTCGACCCAATGATTCTCCTACTTCTTCATTTGTATTGAATACCCAAGATTTTACTTCTTTAAACCTTCCTTTTTCAGTGCAAGAATTTACCTAAGCCCTTTCAACCTGCAAAAATTCAACTTTCGGTCCTGATAATATTCCTTTCATGTTCCTAAAAATACTATCCTCCTTAAGTCTCTCCAAATTACTGTAACTCTACAATATGGCCTGAACTAAAAAGTATTTCCTAAGCTAAGGCGAAAATAAATCATACTTTCAGTAAAAAAAAAACAAGAAAGTAGTTCAACTGACTCAACATCCTACACGATCTCGTTGACTAGCACTATGTGTAAACAACAAAAAATTAAAAAAAATGGCTAATAAACAGATTCTCTGGTACCTGAAAAATTATTAGATTATTATAGAGACACAGTCAGGATTCAGATTACAAAATGCACTAGGGACAATCTGATAGTATTCCATCTTTAACGCATTCAACAAGAAACACGACGTCATCGCAGTGATATTCGATATAGAAAGTGCCTTCCTTTGATTCCATGACTAAGCACACTATTCTTAAAAAAATTCAAGAATATAACTTGGAAGGTAATATATTTGCCTTTGTTAATCATTTTCTAAGTAGCTGTTCCTTTAAAGTGTCGGCCAATGGGAAACTACTATACTAAACACAAACCTTTTTCGTCTAGCCATAAACAACATCTGCACAAATATTCACCAACTTTTCAAATCCGCCCTTTATGCTGACAATTTAATAGTATATTTCCATATTAAAAACACCTTATCCACTACCTCAAATTTAAACCAACAAGCTGTCAATAAACTTTGTGAATGATGTAGTAACGATTGTCTTCGCTTTTCACCCTCGAAAGTCACAGTAATCAAATTCAGTAGGAGGCCTTCCAGTATATCAAATTCAGAAATTATCTTAAAAGGTGACACTTTCTCTATAGTTAATTATTATAAAATTCTAGGACTTTGACAAGAAAGTTAACTTGCGGAAACATATAATGGATCTTAAAGGTAATTGCCTGGGTCGTAACATACTAAAAACTTTATCTGATAATAAGTAAGGTTGATCATAAGTATATAAGTCCCTAATCCGATCTAGATTACAATCCAATCTAAAATCGCTAAACACAGTTCATAACTCTGCAGTAAAAATATGTCTAGGTGCTTTCAGATATAGTCCTGCAGAAAGCCTCTATTGTGAGGCTAATGAATTCGTATTTTGGTTAAGACGCTAATAGTTTCTTCTATCCTATTCTTCCAGATCTTGTACTAATCCTAAAATTCCAGCTTATTCACTAATTCCATCAATTCGTTCCAATCTCAGACCTACTTCAAAAACTCAAACTATACCACAAATCCTCACACCACTTGTCTCAGAATGGATATTAATCTTCTTGATCCACAATACATACTTCTGTAGATCCATGGAGAGTAGCAATATGCAAAATCAACCTCGCTCTGACAAATTTTAACAAACATTTTAACAAACTGCTAGTGAACTCCTAAAGCAGACTTTTCTTACAATCACTAATAATTTTGATTTTGACAAAATTACATACACTGATACTTCAAAAGGTGAGAAAGGTGTTACAATTTTCCAAGATCTCAACTCCTTGACATCAGACCACAACTGAATTGCAATTTGTACTGACTAGATTAATTCTATATACTGTAATAATTGTCTGTATACCCTAGCATCCACTAGCCCAATCGGTTCACCAAACCATCTGAAGGCGTATCTGTAACCTTTATATTGATTCCCTCGTATATTGGTTCCTAGTAAATGAGAGAACTGATCGCTTGGCAAAAATAAATATTCAGATCTGGTTTCACTGATGAAAAAATCCAAATCAACAAGGATCTCAAAGCATACTTCAAATGTTCTATACGTCAAACCTGAAAAAATCATTGAGAAGTGTTACTCTAAGCAAAGGAAGATTCAGACCTATGTCGAACCGATTCAACTCCCACCAATGTCTCCAAAAATGAAAAGTATACTCAGCGAAGAGATTATGGTTTAAAGGACAATATAAATATGTCCTTATACAAAACTTTCAATGTGTCCTTAACTACTTAGAAGGAATCAACTACTATGATAAAATTATTTAAATTGCTAACACCTAAAAAGTTATTTTTATTTTTTTTTTTATGGTTTACATCTTTATTAACAACTTAACACAAGCAATTGTACTGTAATAACGTATTATTGTACCTGTGTCAATAGTTTCTGATATCAAGATACGTTAATTTTAATAATAGATTATGTTAGTTGTCAGTTCAAATAGTAAATAAAATTTTACCAAACAAAACAAAAAAAAAAAAACGAAGAAGATGTTTAATCAGTATATAACTTAGGATCGCGAGCTCTTATTAACTGAAATCGCAAATTTGACTATTTTGACAGATGAAAAAATATTCACTGTAAAAAAGAGCCACCCTTTTTATCGGTATCAAAGAGACAAATTATTTTTGGCTCATGGCATATTTAAAAAGAAAAAAATATATCTGATTTGTTTACTTTCATAAGCATCCTATATCCTTTAATTTGTATAAGATGGGGCCTTTTGATGTCAAAAGTCATTCGCATAAATCGAGAGTTTAATTTTTTTCCACCCCGTCAAGAATCCAACCCCTAAGACTTTTAACATTGTCTTTGTTAATTTTTTTTTTTGGTATCAATTACTTAATTTATTAGCCTCGTCTTCTATGTAGGCGTCACTTAAGCAACAGCACTGTTAATTATAACCCAATAGTGAATTATCGAGTAGAGAATCCTTCGTCGATTATTTATATGTAACCCCCCCCCCTTCCTGTTCTTTACGAATTGAGAAGTGAGTCGCTGATGAATCCCTTCGGGTAGAATCTTGATTCGCCCTGTTCTTCTTAAAAGGTGAGGAGATTGAAAAAAAAAACGATTTTTAGTGACAGCCGCCAGCTAGGCTCTCATCTGTTGTGTACTCAAAGTAATCCCATGGGGCAGAGAGAGTTCTTCCTGGCCCTGGCATACACTGTGTTCCAAAAGGTTGACCTTACAACATACTTCACCACTACAGCCTAGGGTGCTATTGTAAAATGCTTTCTAATATCAATTTTTGTTTTTGGACTCGTGCAATGTCGATACATTAAAATGGTCCCTAAGTGGCTGTGATATCCTATAAAAAGAGAATAGGTACCCTATAAGAATATCTTTTTTAAATTCTAACAATTTAAAATAAACTTACCAAACATGTGGCCATTAAAATTTATGATGTTCTCACATCAACGTGTTGAACCAAAAGGAAAGATGGAACCTTTTTGTTAACCGAGTTAAAACGAAAATAAAAACGATCGTGACTCGTATTCAAAAATTATAGTTATTTAAGTAGGCAACACACTATACACTAAAGTGCTATACGGGTTGACATAAAGTTAGGCACCCATTTCTCTGAAATAATCCTTACATATACCAAGTTTGTTGGTGACACTGATAGGGTTTTCGACTGGTCTCACTCAGTTCAGACTCGTAAAGTGCGAGTTTTCGTTGATCAGCACTGGTTTAATTTAGTGACGTCATACAAACTTAATTCAACCGAAAACGCAGTTGACCACCAGTGCATTGTATTATATTTGACAGTTGTCATTTGAGTAATAAATAGAAGTACCTTCCAAATTCCAAACCAGATCCAAACCAAGCTTCCATTTTAAATATATATTTAATATTATTATATTACAGAATATTTTCTCAATATATTAACATAAACTTTCTTATGTCTAAGTACTTAAGATGTCAGTGTATACTATGCATATGCAGGTCTTACAAGAATATTTATGGTACCTACCTGGGAATCATCCAGGTGCGACACCACTGATTCAATGTAATCTTTTATTTTTAGCAGTTTAGTTTTATTACACTTGGCCTTAAATAAGTCTTCTTTGTCTGAATTGACGAAGAAGTTTTCAATATTTCTTTACAAATCCCACAAAATTTACACAATTTAGAAACAACTCTTCATTTGCCATCGCCATATTTGTTACGACTGAACTGAAACTGAAAACCTGTCTCTGCACTCGGTTCACAAAAGTGCGCACTAGTTCATTTTTTGAGTTCAACTGATTCCAACTGAAAACTCAAAAACTGACCCGGTTCGCACTGCCCTTGCGAGTCGAAAACAAATATTGCACCGAGTGTTAAAAAGTGCGCACCAGTTTCACCAGTCGAAAACGCTATGATTTATTAGGTGTCAAGAATATACAGGGTGAAATGACAAAATCATAAAACGAACTTAGGTCCAATTATCAATTAAATTTATTTTAATTAATTAAAAATATATTTTTTTATGAACATAATAAATTGGCTTATGGAAAAATGCAACAAATTAAATTCAGTTTATTCATAACCAATTATTGTATTTTTTTGTGGGAGTCAATATTATGGACACATAAGTTTTATTAAAATATCTAAACTAATAAACATTCATATTTTATTTATCAATGACAAGTTTTCTAATTTATTTACATTTAATTAAAAAATATATGAAACACAAATTCCTACGTAAATACAACGGTATTTTTATTTTACCAATTCATTGATTCGAAATTAATAGAAAACCTGTTCGCCCATTGTACGCGCAAAAAGTCGTTTCTCGTAAACAAATAAATATTTTTAACTGTACAAATACGAAACCTGCTTCTCTTATGTAAGCCCAACGTAGTATTTTGCATAATTTTTCCATTTATATTTGTTCTTTATCGCTATACACTCTTGCATCGCGCAGTGCATGGTCATCATTGCTATCCAAAAAGCTTATGCTTTATTATAAATTTAAAAAGTTTTGGTAAACTTCGATAATTTAATAAGTAGTAGCTCTGCTTTTCTCATGTAAATAATACAATTTGCCAGCCACGATATAAATATCTTTCTCGTATTTTTATACGATTTTTTTCACGTTTGTATTCTAATAAAAGTAAATGAACTGCAATGTATGTGCGGTTACTGCCAACTGAATTATGCAGTCGAATTTTGGATAGGGATTGCAATCCCTCATCCAGTTGGATCCAGCATAATTTTTAGCCTGCTGAATCCAACATAGAGAGTGCTGGATCGGAAGTATTTAAATGATGGGCAAAAGTCTACTTTGCCAACGTTGCCGCTTTGCTAGGTTTTTGGGTATTGTTGGTTGGATGGGCCAAGTAAAGTAACCAGCATTTAAAAATTGTTGGGGGACGTATAAGCTCTACAACATTCCCTTAGCTCGAACAGCAATGCCCACAAACAGATTCGAGGCTATATTGAAATACATTCAGTTTTTCGAACATTCTACTGCTTATTCTAATTACAGACTTTAGATTAGATTAGATTGGGAGTTGGACGTTATTTGTCCTTGTCCACCGCGACCTTTTCAGATATATTGTGCGACTCCGTTTGTTTTAGAGTATGTCGTCTAACCTGGTCTTTTTTATTAGACTTAGCAGTTTTGACAGTGGCTCCCCCATGTAGTTGCATGCATTTGGCTTTTCTTCACCCAATGTTAGAAACCTCATTCCAGTCTCACACTGGCACAGGACGTGGAATGATGTTTCCTCTTCTTCTTCTTCGCAGAACCTGCACAAAGTTGCTTCTTCTGCTGGATTAATGACACTCATGTGCCTTTTGAGACGACAGTGTCCCGTAAGAAGACCTACTGCTATCCTAACAATTTGACATTTTTGTTGCTGACTCTTTGGAGTAAAGGTAATGATGTATAAATTCATTCTGAATTATCAAAAACCATAACTTCTGTCGAAAAGATCTGCGTGGATGAGTCATTGGTACCTTGGCGCGGAAGATTGATATTCCGCTAGTATACCTCAAACGAAGCAGCCAAATATTGCATTAAGGTCTACAAACTCTGTTCATACAAAGGGTGTAATAATTGGAATATGATGGTTTATTTTGGTAAATCGAGGGATCCTATGACTCAGGCTCCTGAAGAAACTGCGTCACGTCATTGGCCAAGGGTCTATTAGACGAAGGAAAAAAGATAATATTCTACCATTATACCACTCGCCTATCGTTTGGGACGCAAAAATATTCATTTAGAGCAAATCGAAAGTATCTACTCAAGAATGTCATAAATGTCAAATTGAAGATGAATGAAATGTCTGTTAAGCAAACAAAGTATGGAATTGTTGTCACCAAATGGCATAATAATCTAGATGTCAGAATGCTTTCTACTAAAACGCTTGTACTAAAAGGGACACCTAGAAGAGATGTATCCATAGTAAAACCGGAATGCATTTCTAAGTACAATTATGGCAAATCATCAATTGATCTAAGATCTAAGCGATGACTTGGCAACAAATGGATCGGATTTGCGACGCTGTACAAAATAGTAGAAACTTTAATTTGAAGTTATTTAGGGTACATATTTAGTAAAAGCACATTTCTTATGTAATTAATACATAACATAAAAAAAGAGGACCATCACGAAGTTTGGGGAGGAAGTAATAACTGAAATGCTTAAAAGAAATCGTGCTAAAGACCAAGCTGCAGCTGCACCATCAAGAAGACGAAATGCGCTTCCAGAACCAAAACATTACTCGACAAAAAATGAAAAGAAAGGAAACGAAGTGTGAGGGCGAGGAAAGGAAGTGTGAGGACGGTGTACAAAATGCTATAAGAAATATGGAAGAAACGAAAAAAAGGCAGTCGGTGGTAAAGTAGTGACAGCTTCGCAGGTTATAACCATAATATGCTCGTTTGCAGTATTTTTATTTGTCATAAACGTTTCAATGCTATCGGCTCAACTTTCGTTTAGACGAAATCTGTTATGCAAAAACTGTTGTCATGATTACAATTGTGATGGCTATAAGATTCTTTGGCTATAAGTAAACAAAAACCCTAATCTCATGATAAGGAAATGCGTAGTTGCCAAATTGTAGATGATTGCGGTTTTTGTTTAATTTCATTTAGCTGAAATCACTTATGCAAAAAATGTTGCCATGGCGACGCTTGTCATGTTACCGACTAAACAAAACCCCAAATCTCGTGCTGCGAAAATACATAGTTGCCAAGTTATAGATCATTTAATGTTCACTTTAGTTTAGCTGAAATCAGTTATGGAGAAACTGTTGCCATGGAAACACTTGTCATGTCAACGACTAAACAAAAACCCAAATCTCTTAGTGAAGAAATGCGTAGTTGCCAAGTTTTAGATCATTTAATGTTCGTTTTAGTTTAGTCAAAATCAGTTATGAAGAAATTGTTGCTGTGGGAACGCTTGTCATGCTAACGACTAAACAAAAACCCAAATCCAGCAGTGAGGAAATGCGTAGTTGCCAAGTTATAGATAATTTAATTTTCACTTTAATTTAGCCGAAATCAGTTATGGAGAAAATGTTGCCATGGAAACGCTTGTTATGCTAACGACTAAACAAAAACCCAAATCTCGTGGTGAGGAAATGCGTAGTTGCCAATTAGTGGTTAATAGATGGGTGGAACGAGCACGCGCGAATTTAGAAACGTCGGTCGGGCGCGCTCGCTTCGCTCGCTCTCCTCTATACTTGTTAGAAGGTGGATAAGAGGAGCGTAGAGTGACCTTATGGTGAAACTGTTGCCATGGAAACGCTTGTCATGCTAACGACTAAACAAATACTTTAGTGAGAAAATGCCTAGTTGCCAAGTCATAGATAGTTTCATTTTCACCTTAGTTTAGATTAGGATATATGTTAAGGGTTAAAATAAATATAAGAGGCGACTGCGCATTTCCTCACCACCGAATTTAGGGTTTTATTTAGTCGACATCACGACAAGTGTTCTTTTGAAAACGAGTTCTCCGTAACCGATTTCAGCTAAACTCAAGTGAAAATTAAATGATCTGTAACTTGCCAACTATGCATTTCCTTACCACGGATTTTGTTTAGTCGTAACCATGACAAGTGCCTCTATGGAAACAGTTTCTCTGTAACTGATTACAGCTAAATTAAATCATCTGTAACTTGGCAACCACGCATTTCCTCACCACGGGTTTTAGTTTTTTGTTTAGTCGTTACTATGTCAAGCGTCCCCATGGTAACAGTTGCGCCATAACTGATTTCGTCTAAACTAAAGTAAACATTAAATGATCTATAACTTGGCAACTATGAATTTCCTCACCACGAGATTTGGCTTTTTGTTTACTGGTTACCATGGCAACGGTTGCCATGGCAACAATTTTTACGTAACTGATTTCGGCTAAACGAAAATTGACTCATGCTATTCAGTATTTCTCAACTATGTTCTATCGTTTAGTTTCATTTGCTTCTAAATATTTTCTTTTATAATGATTACATGTTGCTTTGATCCAAGCTTTTAAGTAATTAATATAAAAATTTTCATCCAATTTAAAAAGAAATTCTAGGAGGCCAGAGCTTATAATTCCCCATATAAAATGTACATAAAGTGTGTGCGTTAGTGATACACTTCGCCAAAACCAAAATTTGGTCAGTGTATCTTTTTAGAATCGCAATGTTTTAACTAAGTGTATCGAAAAAGATACCATGGCGCTCAACGTGTTAATACTAACTATACAATTAAAGTTAATTATCTGTGTTAAACTAAACGAAAGTTAAGTTAACTACCCAACTGTGTAAGAAGTTGTACCGATTTTTATTCACCAGTTGAAATAGTTAAAAAAATTTAATTGTTAGAAAAAAATTAAATTTTTGAAAAAATTGATAATATGCTAGATCCAGCTGAAATTATGCAGCAAAAATGCAGCTAGATTGAAAACGCTTCTGGATTGCAATCTCTAATTTTGGCAAACCACAGTATCTTATACACAAAACCAATTTAATAAAATGTAGTAAATAATGAAATCTCCTTATTATTAATATACTTATATTTTTTTTCTGGATTAAATCTAACAAAATAATGAGAAAATTTTGAAGGAAGTAAAATAATAAAATAATTCATTAAAAATGTTAAATAGCATTTATTTTAGGTTTTAGATGTTCAGTTAATATGAACTATTCTTAAATAAACATTATTTTTCGGTAATTTGGCAGTCCCAGATCAAGTATATGGGTGTTTTTAAATAAAAATGTCATAAACAAGTTTACAGTGAATCATATTCTTGGGACACACTGTATATATGATTCTCATTTGGGTTTCTTAAACATTAAGATGTTAGATGTTATAGCAAGTTCATCATTGCTGTAAAAAGCAATCAGAATTGCTTACCAACGACAGGTGATGAGACCTGATTTCCACTCGCTTTTTAATTAACTTATAAGAAAATTAAATTACTATAATTAGAAGTAAAACATGTCCTGAAAAATTGAATTAAATACGTAAACAAGAACTTGAAGCACCAGAGATACAACGAAACTCTTTGATTTGTTTGACTATACATATATCTTTGAATAAATAAAAAAAAAACTATTTTAACTTTGTATTGTATATTTTTGTTTATAAACTTTTTAGCTCAAAGACTAACCCACTAGGACTGACCAAAGAATTTTCAACTATTTAAACTAGGCCATTAGTAGATAAAACCTGCTCTAATATAGATGTTGCAGGTGTCGTTTTCTATAAGATGGCGCAAAATAAAGTCCCCTATTTGTTTTTTATGTTAAAAAACACACATATTATAAATGAAAAATATTTATATAAACTAAAAATTTGTTTTGTTACACACTAAAAACAATATCGACGAAATGGCCACCCCCAGCATTAATGCAATAATGAGCTCTTTTTAAAGCATTTTTCATAACTTTCTCCAACATTTCAGTTGGTATTTTGTCAATTTCTTCCCAGATGTTGTCTTTTAATGCTTCTAGTGTTGAGGATTATTTACAAATGCCCTATCTTTGAGATAACCCCATAACCAAAAGTCTGGAACAGTTAAATCAGGAGACCTTGGCGGATATGCAATATCGGCGTTTTTCGAGATAAGGCGTCCAGGAAAAATTCTGATAATTGACGAATTATCTTGATAAAAAAAATTTACGATTTCGGCACGTTTTCGAAGCGTATATCGATTCATAATGAATTTCACAAATATCCACTTTGCAACTGACAGAAAAATTCGAACAGATGTCAACTACAAACGAAATCATGACAACATTCCATAGGGTACTTAATTTTGCGCTACCTTGTATAATGTTTTGAAAAATATAGAGAAGTCTATTCTATTACAAAAAATGTAAATCACAAACATTCAGTCTGGTTTTTAAAACAAATTATATACGAAATACATATAAAATACTTACGAAAACTTTACAAAACAAAGTGTTCTTTCTTTCTTTTACTGTCAAAAAGAGATTTTTGTAACAATTTAAAAAATAAAATGTTAATAGACAAAATTTTGTAGTTAACTCTTTTTTAAAATAAACTATTACTTGCTCCAGGGAGAGTTGGTAGGTACCGTTCTAACAGCTTCGCAAAAACCAGTGCACCTTAAAGATTTCAGAAAAAAAGAAGAAGAACAGCACTTTGTGCTTGGACATATAAAACTAGACCTTACTAATAAGGCAACTGAGAATTTAGAATTCTTTTTCTAACGGTACATATGGGAATTACTATATATAGATATAGTGTGTCGCCGCTACTCTGTTATGTTTATAAAAATAACTCCATATTCTTTTTTTCGCAATTTTTAAGGACAATAAATAAAAGCAAGTGGTAAATGAAGGTCACTTATTATTGGGTGGTCTAAAATTAACCATAAAATATTTAAAAAATGTTAATTTATTCTTTTTAGATCGTATTTAGCATATTATAAACCACTGTTGTTGCAATGTTTCTTCAGCTGACGAGACAATGGATAACATTAATGATAATGATAATGAACATGATAGAAGTTAGCCCGCTGGTATAATTTCCTTAATAAAAACTCTTGACATAACATAATGATAGTAGAACTATTAAAATTAGATTCAAATAGGAAAAACTTGTATTTCGTGCAAAACTTTTTTATTAATCAATGCAAAGCGCTTTCGGCTTATTTGCCATCATCAGTGCTCATCTACAAAAATTGTGGATGTAAACTTACAATTTAAAAGGATTTAAAAAAAATTATAAAATCTAAATTAGAATTTAAAGTCAAAAGTTAAAATAGTATATATACAATTGTTTGAACAAATTAAAAATTACAAGAAACAGACAAAGTGACAAAAAACCTGGTATTGGGAATAGTGAGTGTGGGATAAGCCCTTACAAATCAAATCTGATCTCCAAAAGCAAGTTAGCTTGTGTGGAATTAAGGAATCATGCCACCCTCACTATTCACAAAATTGAAAAAAGGTTAACAAATTAGTTAAAATTTAAAGAAATTTACAATTAGAGGGTGACTGTGGAATATATATTGAAATTTGAATCTATAATGCAATATTTGATATGAAGAAAGTAAAACGCAGAAGGCCAAAGTAAAAAAACTGAAGGTTTTTTTTTATATATGTTTTATATACATTATAATTATGAAAAAGTCTACCTACTGTCCACAACGTATCCAACACGTTCCTGGTCATCCTCACTCCCAAAATTATATATTTCGGGATGTTTACAACTTGCTAAATCATAATTTTATTAATATTAATATTTTCAAATTTAAATTTATCTCTTCATTTTGGTTCAAGTTGTTTAACCGTTTCCACATGACAGTGGTGGCAAGCGACACTTGAAGACTTTGACTTGTCAAATGTCAACAGAAGGAGGTGCGTTCACCTCAGTGTGGAACATGTTTCTCCGAGTGTGATTCGAGTGATTGGAGGTTAACGGAGATCAAAATTTGTTATTGAATTTAAAGATTTAATTTATTGTTAGTTAAATTTAAATAAATGTTTAATATGAAAGATATTATTATTTTGATGTCAAGACAAAACAAAAATGTCACTCGCGTGTGATTCAGATGTGTCAGCCCGGGCTCTGCAGAACATTCTTTCAGAGAACCCAAGATGGCACAACTGAACCCGCGGTCCCTAAAGGTGAATCTTCAGTTTTTTTACTTTGGCCTTCTGCGTTTTACTTTCTTCATATCAAATATTGCATTATAGATTCAAATTTCAATATATATTCCACAGTCACCCTCTAATTGTAAATTTCTTTAAATTTTAACTAATTTGTTAACCTTTTTTCAATTTTGTGAATAGTGAGGGTGACATGATTCCTTAATTCCACACAAGCTAACTTGCTTTTGGAGATCAGATTTGATTTGTAAGGGCTTATCCCACACTCACTATTCCCAATACCAGGTTTTTTGTCACTTTGTCTGTTTCTTGTAATTTTTAATTTGTTCAAACAATTGTATATATACTATTTTAACTTTTGACTTAAAAGTCTAATTCAGATTTTATAATTTTTTTTAAATCCTTTTAAATTGTAAGTTTACATCCACAATTTTTGTAGATGAGCACTGATGATAGCAAATAAGCCGAAAGCGCTTTGCATTGATTAATAAAAAAGTTTTGCACGAAATACAAGTTTTTCCTTTTTGAATCTAAACTACGTGCACACAGCTGTCAACCTTTTTTGGTTTTTTTTAATATTAAAATTAGAACTATCGAACAGATTACTTTGTGTCGGGTAGGAAGATCAACTAAATAAATGCATTTTCTGATGTTCCTACCAATATTATAACCCTGAACCTTTCACATAAAACGATAAAAAGGAATAAAACTTGGGTTAACAAAAGTAAAAAGTATATTGCGATATTTCTCACAATTTTGAGCAGTTTATAAAATTGGATGACTAAGATCAAAGTAATATTGGTGGTGAACTTACTAAATATAAAGAAAGTAAGTAAACTAATGCAGTAGGATTCTCAGTAAACCTTAAGGGCTGTAGTCTAGTAAAGCTGGAATAGCAAGGGTTATAAAGATGGACAAAGATGAACCAAAAATAGCTAGTTAAAGAGTTAAGAGAAGACATTTGGTTCTTGAAAAAGCACGTTATATTTAATGTACGCAGGTAATAAGCCCGCCCTTGTGAAGTTTTTATATCAGACCAGACCCGAGTGACTGTTTAATTATAATAATAATATTAATAATCTTTATTCAGCATTTTTGTTTTTTTGGTTGCATCATAGTTGTAGGTACATTTTAAATAATTTTAAATAAATACAGTAATTGACATAGGTACCTTATTCATTAAAAGTATTTGCTGCCCATTTATGACCATGTGGTTGCGTTGCGCATAGGCTGCCGAATTACTAACTCTTTTTTTGAAACCACTTTTTTTTTAATTTTTTTTTTTTTTAAATATGTAGGTTACATTATTAAAGTTTGACTTGTATAAGTTTATATAATCTAATTGAAAATCTAATTAAATTAATTAAACATATTAAATTATAATTACTGAACAATAACAATATAAAATTAGCTAAAAAACACATAACATAAAATACATATGAAATATAAATAATAAAGATCTACAAAATAAAAATATTAAGTAAAAAGTATACAATTACAACTAAATTATAATATACAGGGTTTCCGAACTTGGCGTCCAAATTTGTAGGGGTGGTAGTTCGCATAATTTGAGACCGATTCGCAGATTTCATTTTTCCAAAATATTTAAAATAAAAATAATTAAAAATTATAAACAGGTACGGTCCTGCACAGCGATAGTATTGCCTCGACTCGCGCGCGCTACGCTTAGAATCGACAAAATTGCAAATCGAATCTGTTTTTGAGGACTATTGCGCCACGCGCTTAGGGTAGGACCTGCTCTTTGATTTTTTTTATAATGGTCTTATTTTGTTTATTATAATTTTATTAGAAAAATTAAATCTGCCAATCGCTCTCAAATTATGCGAACTACCACCCCTACAAATTTGGACGCCAAGTTCGGAAACACCCTGTATAAGTTTGAATACTTGTATATTTAATCAATTATTTCTGTTTGGGATTTTCTATCCGAATTAATAAGACATTTTTTCATGATAGATTTAAAGAGTTCAACGAAATTTATGATTTGTAAATATGCCTTGTACATATCCGGATGATAATTGAAGATTTGTGCACTTAAGTAAATATAAAAACATTGTGCTATTGTTTTATTTACAAGGTGGGTACCAACTTTTCCTTTATCCTTGCTCCTTGTATCATAGTTATGGGTAATTTTGTTTAATAATAATTGTTTATTTTTGTAGATTAGAATTAGTATATGTATAATTGTCGTATATCTATTATTTTTACTTCCTCGAACAATGCATCTGTTGGGTATCTAACTTTTTTGTTTTGTATTATTTTTAGAATTCTCTTTTGTAATATTTCAAGTTTGGTAATGTGATTTTTGATTGTAGCACCCCTAACAGACGATTGCGTATTGTACACGACTTTGGACTAAAGCATAATAAATAGTACTTAGGTGAATACCTAGTAAATTTTTTTTGAGGTATTTAAATTTAAATAAAAGAAGTCTTAAGGTATTTGTTAAGTCCCAACGTAACGACAATCTAGGGTAACTCCTAAATTTTTCATTTCATTTTTTTTCCAATGTTATTTTCTTTTTATTATAAATTAAGCTAATGAGGTAGATTGAGGTAGATTATTAGAGTAGTTGACAAATGGTAAAAAGAAAGATTTGTTGTAGTTTATGGTTCATTTTTTATGGGAACACCAGTCTATTATTTTCTTTAAATCTCTTTCAATTTTCCGTTTTAGATCGTCCCAAGTTTCTGCTTTATAAAAAATCGCAGTGTCATCTGCAAAACTTACTGTTTCTCCTGTGGTCTGTAAATTATATAAATTGTTTACATATAATGTAAATAAAGTGGGATCTAATATAGTTCCTTGAGGAACACTGCTTTCTATTGGCCTCTCGTCACTGATTTCATTATTGATTTTAACTCTTTGAAATCTATTGTTCAGATAACTATTAAAAAGGTCAAAAGTTTTCCCACGAATCCCTATATCTTCCAATGTCTCTAATAACTGTCTATGATCTACAGTGTCGAAGGCCTTTGCAAAATCCAGGAAAACTGCTAGACATGGTTTTTTGCAGTCAACAGAACTATAATTTTTTTTTAACAACTCACAGATCTCATCTGTTGTTGAGAGCCCGTCTCGAAACCCGAATTGTTTGTTTGAGATGATCTTATATTTATTGAGGTAATCTTTTAAACGTAAATTTAATTCTATTTCTGCTATTTTTGTAAACGTTGTTATTAAACTAATAAGTCTGTAGTTTGTAAACATACTCCTTTTTTCTTTTTTAAAGACTGGTACTATTAAAGATTTTTTAAATTCAGCTAGGAACTCACCTTTATCAAACATTTTATTAATTAGATCCAGCAAAAGTGGTGCTAATGTATTAAAATTTTGTTTTACTAATTCTGAGGAAATATTATCTATTCCAGGTGATTTTTTGTTCAAAAGTGAATTAATGATATTGTTTATTTCTGTTTCAGTTACTGATAGTAGCGCAAAAGAGTTTTTGTGAATATTTCTGACCGGAGGTGGTGAGTTTGGGTCATCTTTTTTATTTGCAAGTGATGTGCCTATTTTTGAAAAAAATTGATTAAATCTTTCTGCTATACATTTTGCGTCTGTAATATGTTTTCCTTTATCTGTAGTTATTTCACGTATTTTTCTATTACTTTTAAAGTGTCCTATAACCTTTTCGAAATATTTTTATTTTCATTTGTTTGGTGTAAAAATATTTTTTAACTTATTTAATTAATTTATCTGTAAGTGTTCTATAATTTAAATATCGCATTTTTTTAACATTCTCGAAATCCTTTTTTAGAATACTTTTATTGACTTTATAATTCCTTTAGTTATCCATTGTTTTCTTTTTGTTTTATTAATTTTTTATTGTTTTCTAAAAGTGAATTTAGAGTTTCTGTTAAGTACTTTTTCATTTATATTTTCTATAGAGTAATAAGTTTCCCAATTTTGATTACCTAATTCTAGTTTTAATTTTGTGTAGGTACATATTATTACAATTGTTTTAAGATTTAAATAATACATTTTTTGAATATTTCTTAGATATTTAAGAGAATACGAGAAACTCCTTCATAGAAAAGTTTGTTAAAAATGTATCGATAATTTAGGCAGTCATCGATTTGTATTTTTCAAAAAGACATCCGTGATATTAAATAAACGATTACGCTAAATTATTAATTCTAAATCAATTTTATCGTGTTTGAAGTCATTTTGTATAAATTTTATCCATATCTTATCCACATACAGTTGTAATATTTCACTCATACCTTTCTAAATGTTACATCAAAGCGAGAAGGCCAAACACCATTTATGGAATCAATCCCATCATATTAGATTGTAATAGTTCGTTTACCTCAGTTTATTTTTTTTTATTTTTTACATAAAAGTGATAAGAAGCTGCATAATAAATTTTAAATAAACATTTGTGTAGCACTGTTTTGGCGCTCCTTAAACGTGTGCATTTCTTGGAATTAGGTGTGGAATTTGTTTATGGGAAAATGCCCAAATACAAATATAACAATAGTACCTATTACTTAAATAGTAGTGCACCAAGAAAAAGTTTCCTAACAGTCAAAAGCAGAATTAAAGCTATTTTTATTAAATTTCCAAAATTAACAATACTAGTGGGATTATTGTATTAGTTTTTTTTTGTTGTTGTGAACACATCTACAACGTGTTCTTACGAAAACCTGCTGCCACACGAAATTTACAAATAAGGAAGTTTTAATTAAATGAAGATGATTTTTTCCAAATCACCCAAATCGACAGAGACCAACTGGACAGAATGGATGCAAATTTTCGTGAAAAACTTCAATGTAAAGCAGCAACCAGAATAGGCATCACTTGCAAAAATGACACGAGTAATAACAAAAATGAAAGATTTTATGATTATTTGTACTTAGGTGATTATTCCACCGGAGAAGCAAATATCGTAATTTGAAATTGCTTCGCTTACAAACAATTTAATATTAAAGTAGTAGTGCACAATAATATACAAACAACTGAGCCTCCGTATTTCAATAACATTTATACAAACAATAAAAATGTACATTTTTATACAAAAAACGTTTTCTAAATTAACTGATTAAATCTTAAAAAGCCTAAGGTCCTTGAGGTTTTAGGCTCTACTTTAAATACAATTGAACAAAAGTAGTGATCTTTTACCAAATCATCGTTTTAAAATATTCGTTGCAACATCCAAACTGAATTTGTATGTCTTTAGATCTAGGTAATGTAACCTACCGCACCCATGTACCTTAATAATTTATAAATTCCATTTATTAAACATAATATCGCATTCTTATTAAATTCAAAATCCTTTATTTAACGAAAAATCTCCCAGACAATTAAATCTAATAAATAATATCTATAACCACGTCCGTAAAAGATCCAAATGTCGTACAAGTCTGGGAACCTAGACCAAGAAACCACCATAAAACATATCATTTTTCACGAAGTAATCATCATTAAAACCCTTAATCTTTCGATGTTAAGACCGATTTCGACAATATTTTAATACACAAAGCTCTCAAATCACATAATAAATCAGCCACCCCTTTTGCACCCACATTTGTATTTCGCTGGGAACTAAGACACACAGAGACGTCACAAAATCCATCAAATTTAGTATAAAAAGTCAGACCCAAATAAGCTCGGAATCATTCATTTTGTATTATTTGATGTGTAAGCATTCATTTTATTATTTTACATTTAAACAATCAGTTTATTATCTGTATCCAGTTATAAAGTCTGTACCTTTCCTAAAACGCTCTTCCTAAACGACGTCTATCCTACAATACCTCCTATCCCCGAACGCTGTCACATTCCGCACCATCTAAATATTTCCTACCTTACATTTATTCCGACGCTCAACGTCCCATCACTCTACTTTTCGACGCTTGTCGCCCCTAAATATTTCCTTCATAATATCCTAAACCTAAATATTTCTACCGTATGTGTGTCACAATGCCACCGTTCATACTTTTATGTACGATGCCAATGCAGTACCGTATTAAATACGTTCCTCTCCACCATGACGCTAGGCGCCTCGACGCACGGCGATGCTCAATGCTGCGACATACCTAAATCGACACCGTCACAACGCTAGATAAAATTAGTACATAATTTAATGTCTGTATTTTTAAGTCAAAAGATTTACGTAACTTTTTTTGAGATACCACCGGGGTTTCGTTTAAACGAGGGTTTGACATTTTCTGAAAAATAAAGGGTGTCCCAACAATAACTTGAATTTTTAATTACAAAGAAAACACAGTAATTAAAAAAAGATATGTAAATATTTTATTGGATTTTGACATTAAACATGAAACAATATATTTGTCAAATGGCCACCGTGGCTCCGTTGACAGGTATATATTCGTTTGACGAAATTTTGGAAGACGTCTTCGAGCAAAATCGGCTGGATTTCACGATTATTACGTTCGATTTTTTCCTTCAGCTGTCCAATCGTCTTAATGTTCGTTAACACTGGCTCTCACGGCGGCAATGTTTTTTGAGCAAGACCTTCCAGGACGATGACGCCTAACACTTGTTTCGCCTTTCAATGCATATGCTCGCTCAAATTTGTTGATTAAATTTTCAATATGTTCACATTACCTGCGTATTGTCACTAAAATTTTCTCCATTTCTGTAATGGGTTTTCACAATTAATAACCATTCTTTAAGAGTGTAACGCGGCATTTTTGTTAATGTCAATGTTTTGACAGAACACATGTCTAATATGGCCCACTTGATGTTTGACAAACGGAAATGGCGCGCGATTCAAAATTCAAGTTTTATTGGGACACCCTTTATTATCAACGTAACCAATAAACCACATGGCCTTCAGGTCAAGACAGTTAGGATAGACATCTGTTTTCGATGGGTGAAAATTTGAGTATTTCAAAAGAAATTATAAAAATCAATATTTTAGAAATATAAGGGGATGTGCTATCTTGGATAAATTGTACAAACAAGATGGTAAAATTTAACAGTAAGTTAACCAACTGGTTAATACATTGTTTGTTAGCTCAGCGGGGGGGACACCTATATGCTAAGCCACCCGTTCTACTAGGTTTGAAACAAATTATATGTGAAATAAACATAGTAAGGTAACCAACTGGCGAATTGGCGCTGTTCGTTACTTCTGTTGGTCATCACCTCTATACTCGTCGAAATATTTACCTAAGAGGGTGCAACCTGTGTATATCTAGAATAGAATCAAATCAATATCAACACAGTAGTTAACCAACTTGTGAGGTAAATAATAACATTTCAGAGAGTAAAATACCGAACAAAGATCAAATAGGTGGTACCGGGGGTGGGCCGTTACAGTATTAAAAAACTACATTTCTTATCACAACACGTTGAAATACGGTTCAAGTTCAAATCATCATATTTATCAGCAGCAGCAAAACAAACCAATGTATTCTCCTCTCTTATTTTTTTATTAAATCGTCTGCATTATAATATATTTTACAAATTAATAAAAAAAATATGTACTTTTTTATTTCAAGTTTCTGTTGCCTTACGTATCAGAAAATTATATTTTCTTCGGCTAATGCCTTTCCGTAGTATTAGTTGTCTTTTGCTTTTAAAAAAAATGTATAATAAATTGGTTTGGGATCGAACGTATTATTCTGACCTCGTACGTATCCGAGTTGACATCGATGCAAATGAGTATGAAACTACGGCAAAGGACTGAGATTATTGCGAGTAACAGCATCGTATTTTATTCGATTCAATTAAAACTCGACTCAACCATCCAGTTCTTTGCAAAATGTAAGAGGTGTGTACCTTATCTGCAATATTACTATATATACCTAGAAAATGGTAACGAACGTCGTTAGAAAGTTTTAGAACTTTAATTAAAATAAGTTAATTGAATCAATTTGCTGATCTTCAAGCTCATCATCTAGCGGGAAATTCTGTGATGTTCCGTTATAATAAAAAATGTATAAATGATTTAGTTATAAAATGTCGAATTTAGTTTAGATTTTATTTTTAAAAGGTTTTAAATTCGTTTATATTTAGTCCCGTACCTATTCTATTATATCTATAACCCAACAATCCTACTTTTGCTTCAGTTATTTTCTGTTTTTACCATTTCTTAACCAATTTTTATTTTTTAACAACCTAGTATTAGATGACTAATCTTCATATTGTAATGCGAGCCATTTCGTTATTCGGTAATGCTCTAACCCTCCAAGTCCTTCTCTGTCTTATTTTGCCCTTGAGGCTCATCTAGAATATCTTTCGTTTTCAATGATGGGCGAGTTTTGCGGTGATCTTCTTTCGGCAGTTCACTATTGTGATTTTGTAATACTCCTCTTAATTTGGTTTCACTAATTCCTAGAGCATCGCATACGCGTTGTTGTATAGACATTACCGATTTTAAAGGACCACCATTTTCTTTTTCATCTGTAAAATACTTATATACACTACAAATTAGACTTTCTACATCTAAGACACGTCTAGGCATTTTTAAAAGTTCCACTAAATTTACAATATACATACAATGTCAACACTTGCAAAGAATCAATTCAACTGCGATATTTGTAACAAATTTAGTACCTACCCTAATGTTATTTTAATTTAAATCTGACCATTAGGACAATTTTATCTAATTTCTTGGGAAGAGGCTTTTTGGAACTGGTTGTCAATGACTAATTTGCATAATTTTGTTAATCCGAAACTCGCCTAAGTATGGCGAACAGACTGTAATATTAATACTCTCCCCAATTCACTCCCTTACGAGTGAATTTCAACCCCTGAAGTCAACAGAGTGACTTTTGTAGGGGAAGGGACGCCTATTATTATTATTTGCCGTGGCGCTCCGGTGCGACTTAAAGATGGTTGATAGCACCATTTGAATAATAATTTACAACTAAGATAAAATATTAAACAATAAACCTTAATAATTCATTTTGTGGACACCAGGAACAACATTTATGTACATCCTGTATTTTGCAATTGTAGCAGGTATACGAAATTACCGCGATCGCTGAACCCACGATTGAGGCTTTGTTTACTCGATTTTATTTTATTGCATATTCAGTTTTTAAGATTAGGCCCATTAAACACGAACATATAATTTCTCGATTCATTTAAGAAGCTTACTCTATTGTAAAATGGTTTCTAAACTATGCATTGAATTTTTATTCAAGAATAGTGAATAGTAAAGGCGTTAGAATGGCCTAGTTCTGTATATACTAGTTCGTTATATTTCAAAAACCATTTTTATCAAGTCAATAATGTGGGAATCGAAAAAGAGAAAATAACTATTAAGAATTACAAAGCGAATGAATTAAATCTTTTTTTTTTTTTCATTTACAATAAGAAAAATAAATTAGAAACATTACAGGATTGTAATAATCATACTGTAACATCCTAGGCAATAATATTAGATACAATAAAGAGTGTAGTACCTAGGTGATTAGACTCAATGGAGTTTGAAAATTTCCAGAAAATGTTGAGACAATGAGCACACAAGACTAATCATGGATTTAAACAAATATTAAGAGTAAAGTTAAAATTAATTATATATTACTTTTTTAATGGTAAAAATAAAGCCCATAACTCACTGATTCAAAAACAAAAACTTCTCATTTTAGCAAAATCCGAAGTTAATTGAACCAAAGAAGAAAGGGAAATCTCATTTATCGTGATTTTGTCCAGTTTGAAATAATTTCATTGACAGTGCTATTTTCAATACCAAAGAAAGTTTCTGGTTCCACGAAAACCAAACTAATTACAATGATAAAAATCATATATAGACCGACAAAATTAAAAAACAAATAGTAATTCAAGAATTGTTGAATACTTTTCTCGTAATTGAAGAATTTATTAGACTATGTTAGTACATGTAACGTTTATTTCGTTAAATTATTCAATGATAATCCTTCAAGTTGGTTCATTAAATCTAAACGCTTCTTCATACACTGTTGTTCAATTACATAACAAGTTTAGTAACAAGCTCATCGCGAACGGTAAATGGCAGTCTGAGCAACTGCCTCTCGTGCAATTTGTTGTTTCTAAATATTTGTATTTCGAGTATGAATGGGAGAGTACTGTGACAGATAATGGCTTCTAGTTAACTACAGCACACCTTAATAGACTTGACATGGAATGGATTTCTCGGAGATTATGTGTGACTTATAATGAGCTTATTTCTGCTTACTAGAATATACATAATTAATATAACTAGAGTTAAATTCATTATCAGAATGAATCTAATGAAAAACAAAAAATGTTCGAGTGCATTTAAATTTAAAATGTATTTCGCAGTAAAAGTTTTTACATAACAAGATAAAGATATAGGATTAGTTAACAAATGTTAATATACTCTTTACTTTAAAAATGGCCAAAGACTACGACAATTTATTTATCCATGGTTATTATTTATTAAAAATTAATATAATAACAACATTTTTTCAACGAAAATACATAATACAAAACAAAGTATACAAAATACTAATTACTATAGAAAAAGATGGCAAATAAAATTAAATGTAGGCAAATCTGTCCGCATCAATTTCAATCATAAACATTATTATAATAATTGACACGCATGTGAATTAAGCAACATATCTTGGTACTTAAAGCTAGAATTCGTTGAAAACCTCATATTAAAAAGAAACGTGAAGAACTTAGTATTAAATATAAAAGAATATATTGGTTGCTAGAAAAAATCTCAAAATTGGTCACATAAACAAACTGCTCCTTTAACTAATAACATATGTAACAAAAAATTTCGGAAAAAGTTTATGGTCTGACAATTAAGCCTAAATAACTTCGAATCTAGTTGCAATTGGAAACAAAAAATAGATAACATTCAAACTTCAATATGTCATATCATATTTGTCAAATATTAAAAGAGTTATGTCGTACTAACTGGATATCTTAAAATCTGTGTACAATTTAGTTGGATGGCTGCCAAAACGTGAAATTGTAAATATATTTAGAGGTCAAGATGTCGCAATTTCGACCATTTATAAAACTATAGCAAAATCCTAAAAAGGTATACCATAGTATACATATGTAAACCTTCCCAAAAGTGAACGGTCTAAAGCTTAGACTATTGCCCAGTCAAATAGGTCGATGGAAGCCGCATAAGACCAATTGGGAAAATCGATTCGGAAATTAGGTAGTAGATTTCGCGTAAGTCACATGACCATTAGTCGATAACTAAGTAGAAAGGGACTTAAGTATCGAAAACAGAAGAAATATCCTAAATTCACTGAAGAACAGCTGCGCAGAATCCTAATATAATGCCGTGTATTAAGAAGACACCACTTCATAGCCAGCAAAGTTGTGATCATGGATGACGAATAATATTTCACATTGTCGCATTCGGAAATTAAAGGTAATGACGAATTTTATACAGATGATATAGAACATTGCCCCAATAACGTGAAATATAAATCAAAAAAGAAATTTAAGAGAAAGGTTTTAGTCTGGTGTACCATATCAGCGATGGGCATTTCAAGGCCTTATGTTGGACGCGTAAAGGGTGAGGCACTGGATTCAAATATTTAACAAGAAATTTGGCTAGAGACCCACAACATCCCATTGGTGCCCAAAAACGACAACCCTCCAAATATACCACAGGCTTGTCTAATTGAAGATTTTTAGGCAATATTAAGTAGAAAGGTTTACGATAATGGTTGGGAAGCCGAAAATGAACAACAGTTACGACGGCGAAATAGACAATATTACCATCCAGAATATGATGCGGCAAATTAATCGTAAATTGCGTACGATTGAACACCATAAGCCTTTAAGTTTAATTTAAATTGTGTTTATTGTTAGTAGCTATTAAGGAAAACGTTATTAAAAATATTGTTTGAATAGGGGAAACTGTCCTAAAATGACATAGCTGCTAAAATGACACACTTGCTCTATATAGGAAACTAGAAGCGGCATCTCTTATTCGGTAACTGTACTAAATAACAAACACTCTATTAAAATATACTATAAGTCTACAGATCTCTCCAGGTTTATTTAACGGTTTTATTGTGTAGGTTATGTTTCAGTGGCAAGAAAGTTTTGTATGCGAGGATTTTACATTGCTGTTTTTATATCATTCTTCGTGGTATTAAATATTGTGTTGGCATTAATTGTTATATGTGAACAGTGAACAATTGATTGGTAAGTAGGTTTTTTAATAGCAACTTTAACATTATCAATAATAATCTATATACTGAAAATGTAACATTGCGTTTAAAATGACATATTGTGGTTGTTGTTAAAATGACATAGTATGTAATTTTATACAACGCACAGTACAATTTCTAGTCTGGGATAAAGCATCTATGCAGCAAGCTATAAAAGATGTACAAGAAAAGATAATGGGATGGTTAAAAGCATCTAAAGTCTATAACGTTCCCCAAGCAACTCTTAGATGTAGAGCTGCTAATAAGAATAAAAGAGTTAAAGGTGTAGAGAAAAGTCTGGGCCGATTTTCAATAACTTTTGATATCCAAACAGAAAAAGAGTTGGTAAAACATCTAAAATATCTTGAATCTAGACTGTTTTGTTTAGTTCTCCAAGCAACTCCTAGATGTAGAGCTGCTAATAAGAATAAAAGAGTTAAAGGTGTAGAGAAAAGTCTGGGCCGATTTTCAATAACTTTTGATATCCAAACAGAAAAAGAGTTGGTAAAACATCTAAAATATCTTGAATCTAGACTGTTTTGTTTAACCACAACCGAAGTGAGACAATTAGCTCATACGTTTGTGGAAAAAAATAAACTAGATCATAGATTTAACCGTGAAAAAGGAATCGCAGAAAAAGAGTGACTCAGAGGATTTCGCAAAAGAAATACCGACATATCTCTACGACGGCCAGAACCCACTTCAGCAGCCAGGGCACAAGCCTCAAGTTTCCAAATTTTTTGAGGGTTTAGATTCTGTTCTACAAGAGAAATCTATCACTGTTGAAAAGATTTACAATATGGATGAAAGTGGACTGTCTACTGTCCAGAAACCTCCGAAAATATTGGCATCAACTGGGCGCAAATAAGTAGGATCCCTGACAAACGCAGAAAGAGGCCAGCATGTAACTGTTGTTTGTTGCATGAGTGCAACAGGTAACTATATTCCTCCAGCCTTGATCTTTTCAAGAAAAAACAAAACAGATGAACTTTTTGATAAAGCACCTCCTGAAATTTTAGGTTTGTGCTAAGAGTCTAGTTGGATGAACTCAGAACTCTTCGTTTAATGGCTGAAACATTTTTGCAAACATGCTAATCCCTCTCCGGTGAATTAAATACTCCTTCTGCTTGATGGTCATGTAAGCCTTACCTCCTTAGCGGCTGTGTCGTTTTGTAGAGATAATAACATCATTCTCATGTGCTTCCCAGGTCACTGCACCCACCGTATGCAACCGCTTGATGTGAGTTTTTTTGGACCACTAAAGGCGTATTACAACCAGGCTTGTACCACATGGATGAAAAATCATCCAGGTCGTGTTATTACAGCTTACCAAGCGAGTGAACTCTTTTCTGAAGCGTATGGTAAAGCAGCCACAATCCAAAATGCATTGAGCGGATTTGCTAAAACAGGAATCAGTCCATTTAATTCCAACGTTTTTCCCGATTACCTTTTTGTACCAGCGGACACAACCGATATTGCACTAGAAGATACTCAGGCTGAAACACCAAATCCGCTGGGGAGCAGCTTCACGATGACAATCAAACAGAAAAAGAAAATCAACCAGATGTCGTTTCTGAACTTCCAATCAATAGTAATGAAGAAGACAAGACAGTAGTCACAAAGGTGCCATTTTTAGAAATATCTTCACCCTCAAAAGCAATATACCAATCAAGAAAAAGGAATGTAACAAAAAAGTACGCAGTCTTAACATGTTCTCCGAATCTTGACGAATTAAAATATAAAAACGAAGAGCAAGCAAAGAAAAAATCAAAAACTGACGCACGGAAAATTAAAAAGAAGATTTCCTGTGAAAACTCTAAAGAACAAAACATGTCAGAAGTACATTGTTCTAAATTACATATGAATTTTCGTGATCAAACTACACAAAAGAGTCCCAAGGCAATAATTGAAGATGAGACGGATGCAGAAAGTGAACCCTTTCAAGAGACTGATGATGAAGATGATGCGTCTTGCATCTACTGCAATGAGTTATTTAGGGCATCAAAATCTAAGAAAACTTGGATCCAGTGTATGCTGTGTCAGTTGTGGGCTCCAAAATCAAATACATTTATTTGTGACTTGTGCAATTAATTTTTACTAATATTTTGATACTATGTCATTTTTCAACTAATAACATTTTGGGTCTTTGTGCCATTTATATTTCATTATATTACCTTTTTCTTTAGGAAATTTCAGGATTATTCATTTTTATTTGCTCTTCTGCGAAAACATTTTCAAAATAAATCAATACAAAAAAATTATGATTTTTTTTATAAAAAGTATGTCATTATAGGACACCTTCCTCTACATTTTATCATTTTATTTAAATCGTTCATTAATATTTTTTGTTAAATACGTTATTGGCTACAAAATCATCAATTTAATACAATTACTATTTTTCAAATTATGATTATGAGTAACAGATACAGCACATATGCAATACGTTTAAGTCGGACAAACTTAACCTCATCAGTTCAACGACCTTTATTAAAATAGTAATAATATTTCCCTAGTAAGTTTAAACAACTAATTGATAAACTACTCATTTCTAGGTGTGAATATTCAGCATTGCCTACGCTTTTAAGTGGCAATATAACAATATCAATAAAACTGGCAGATAACGGATGACGATTATGAGTTTCACGATAATTCTACTATCTTAGGATTGTTGTTTAAAACAAAAGGATGTGCTGTAATAGATAATAAACCATAAGTTATAAATAACGAATAAAACCACTAAATGTATATTTAAAAGTATTTTATTATATGGTTTGTTTATTATTAAATTATTTTTATTTACGTTGGAAAGCTACCTTAGGCCCTTAAATTTCATTTAAATGTAGGCTTGTTTGCTAATTCTATCCATTGGCTAAATCATCTCTTTCTAGGCACACTTTAATTTCATCAACACTGTTTTAAATGCTGGTATTATTATAATCAATAATCCAGTTGTTTGCGTTGTAATGACTTTAATAACGTGATTATTTTTAAAATATGTTTTTTTCTTTATAACTATTCATTGCAAATGATATATACATTTAATTTGTTTTTTGTTGAAAATACTTAATAAAACTGATAAAGATAATACTATTATTATCAATACAAAAAAGTATTATAAAAAACAATCATTTAAAGATATTTTTTATTAGTCTAGTTGGTGCATCAGCAATTGTGTTCATTTGATCCTTTTTATGTACTTATTTAAGTATTTATTACCCAATATTACCACAATGTGGAACTGAAAACTTTATGTCACGAATATGCCAGCCATAAGAGAAAAAAAAAACAGCTATTGGACAGAAATCTTATTCTTCTTTAGGTCCAATTTATAACACACTCTGTGATATTATAAATGACATTATATTTGCGTTATATAATAAGAAAATTTAAAAGTTTTTGAGAATGCCAAGTGCTTTTGCACATAAAATTATCGAAAATTAAAAGATAAATTATTATTGTAAGCATACAGTATGGTTCAAATAAAAGGAATAAATTCATTATAATAGAAGTAGTTGATTTTTCGAAAAAATACTCGGACAGGTCAATTTTTTGTTATTGTTATGTAAGATGCTGCAAATATTATGTTTCCAAGTAGGAAATTACAAGATCTATCAAAATCAAAAGAACAAAAATTGAGGTTACTATTTAAAAAAAATGACAATGACGACATTGCCCAAAAAATGGGAAGTGGGAAATGTAAATTCGTTTTGAAAAATTGCGCTTTTAGTACTGTATAATAATAATAATAATAATAATATATTTATTGCTTTTAAAAACAGATTGTTTTACAGCAAGGGATTTTTTTTACTGTATATTAAAAAATATATTGTTGTTTAATTTTTAGACAGTAAGGTTTTATATTTTTATGTATGTTTATTTATTTCTAAATACATTATGTAAAAAAATGAATAATATGCCACATACAAGTAACTATTTGCATTACTTCGTGAGGCATTTATCTTATTATATTGTATTTTCGTTTAATTGTATGATATAAATTTTACTGTACTTTATATTTTTATACAAATAAACATTTTTATTATTATTGTTATCTAAATTCCTAATGAAAACTTTCAATTATCAAGATATTTCGATATTTTGATCCAGACTTAAGAGAAAACCGGACTAGTAGCGAGAAGTAAAAATAAGATGATACTTCGTGATGTTACGTATCTTGAGAATATTGAGAGTTTTAAATTTGTGCAATGATAAAAGAGCACACTATGGTGATATTTTAGAAAAAAGTTGTGAAACCCTCCCATCTAAAAACTACTAGATATTTATTAAAACAAAAAGCAGTAAATTTTCATAGATTTAATACAGTATGGCGCGAAAAGGTTTTTTCTAAGGTTTCTCCAACATAAGTTTTATTATTATGTATTTTCTAAAAATTTCACAAAAATCGGACTAAAAAGTTTCAAGCTGTTCGGTTTGCTCTTAAAGAACAGAATTATTAGAAAATATATTAACAAAAGTGTCATTTCCGATAAATAAAAATTTCTTAAGTATCCCTAAAGATTATTTACTTACTAGTATTTGCCTTTCATATAAGGTGAAATGTCAGAAACTGATTCCTTACCTGAAAAAAAAAATAATTATAATAATAATAATACTTATAACAATTAGGTATATAATTAAATAAATAAAACACTAACGATGTTTCATTGATATTTAAAAAACAAATTATTTTTAATTAAACCTCAATTTAAAATTTAAAACAAATTCACCATTAGTTATGTTAGGATACGACGAAATTGTCCATTAATCAGTGTTCTAATCAAGTCGTGAATTTGTAATAAAAATAAAATGAACATAAAACAAATTCAAGGTAGCGATTCTTACTTTTTTATTTAAAAAATGTATCAGCAATTTTTAGATCATCTGCAAAAAGTATTCACAAATCACACAGTTTTTAATTACGTCCAACACTGAATAAAGAAATTGTTTTAGAGGTAAAAGATTATTTAAAGCGAGAAATACAGCTCGTAAAATATACACAATCGGAAACAAAACATCTATATAGTACCATATTATAAATATATCTAAGTGATATTTGAATATCTTTCTGCTAATATTGGCTAGTATGTAGAAGTAAGAGTATTGACAGCTAAACATCTTAGCTATCTGGTCATATATAGGTATTTTTCTCTCTTTTACTCCTCGGGTTTTGGTGTATTCTGTAGATATTTACTTTTCGAATGCTTATAAACAATGTTTAGTTCATTTGTTGGAAGAGTCCAAACCTTACATGGATGCCGGAAGTAATATTAGGTTTCTTCTGTATCCAAACCTGGTCTAAAAAATTTTAAAGTATCCTCATAAATTCGGATGCATTTGAAAATTTGTAGAGTCTACCCAGCAAATGTTTTATTACTCTAATTAAATTACGATTTTACCCTTGGAAAAATTGCTTCAGAAGCCGTTCAAGTAGTATTCAAATCAATAAATGTTACTTTTACCTTAATATCAAAATTGCAGCCATTTCCCAAATTATCGTATTTGTTAGCATGATGTGAATTTTTTTATAATATGTTCATTAATTAGACACCCTCTTATGTCTTGAATTATGAACTCTATGTTCATCTGCCAGTATTATTTAAATCAATTAAGAAAAGCGAACAAAAATCAGTAAACCCATGTAATATTGAAAAAGTAACGTGTAGCATATGTTTCAGAAACTCAAGCTAATCCCAAGTACCGTTAAAGTGTGCCTTGGAAGATAAATACCTGAATATAACAAATCCCTACGCAAACTTCACATTTTATTATGGTAAAGCCATTGTTGTCTTCGAAACCTACGATAGTAGGAGACTACATTTAAGTTTTTCTCTATCACAAGAAACTATTTAAATTATACTAATAGAGATTTACTTCTTCCAGATGACTCACAATAGGCGCATCACCTCCAAAATTGGCAAAACTATGAATTGTTTGAAGTTTTTGGGCAAAAAGTACTTTCCTTGGCAAATTACACAAATAAACAACGTTTCATCATGCTCATATCAGAGGCCATAACAAAAATAGGTTATACAGTCAATATGCTAATGGAGATAAAGATTCCGATATTTTTTATTCTACATCATCATTCCAAATTATAATTATTGTCTCTGTTGCTGATGATAAAAAATAGTTCATTCTTAAGTTACACCATAATAATAATAATAATAATAATAATAATAATAATAATAATAATAATTGTTTTAAACTGTACTTCCGTACAAATCCCATGTACAATAATCTTGGAATTCAAGCTTTGCCTTTACTAGTTCTTATACAACTTCCAGAATATTTGCGATTAGAAAAGCTACTTGAAAAACTAGTGAAGATAAACAGTTACAGGCGGTTGGCGGAATTTTGTTCGAAAAATTTTGTTCGAAAACTTTTGTTCGAAGCACGTTTGTTCGAAAACCCTTAGTTCGAAAATACGTTTGTTCGAATGAAAGGTTGTTCGAAAAACTTATGTTCGAAAATACTTTTAGTCGAAAATGTTATGTTCGAAAATACTTTTAGTCGAAAACGTTATGTACGAAGATACTTTTAATCGAAAACGTTATGTTCTAAGATACTTTTAATCAAAAAATATTATTTCTAACAATACTTGTTCGTTTTTTTGGTGAATCCTAATGTAAAATATATTAAAGAAATTAGAAATATTGTCTTAAATAAAATTAAAAAATAATAAGTAATTTACCTAACTTGTGTGGTCTAGTTATAGCAGGTTAATCCGCAAAAAAATATGCATAAAATAGGAAAAATAAAAACAAAAAAACTAAATTGACTGACCTAACCTGTGGAGATTTGCAAAAAAAATGCATAAAATGAAAAAAGTTAAAAAACTGTAGTATTTTTATTGTCGACCAATTAAATTTAAATTTCATAGTATTTTTATTTCAAATGCAATAAATACATGAATCCTAATCATTTAATATATTTAAGGTTTAACTATTATTAAAATAAGGTAGGCTACGCTCCTTAGGTATTGTTGCAGTTCCTCGTTGTCTATACTATCATCAAACCCATCCACTGTCCTTTTTAATCACTCATTGAGTGTATTGTAATTTCTATTTCTTTTGGCCAATAACTCCCCACTTCCCTCTTTCACAATTTTAATAGAAGTTAAATTTTGTTCTTTTTTAAGGGTCTTTATAAATTTCCAAATGGAAGGATTTTTTGCTTTAATTAGTGTTAAAAAGCCACTGTTACATCCCTCGACTACGTTGTTCGTAAGGGCTGTGTCATCTTTAATGTTATTATAACAACTCCACATGCTGTGCTGGAATTTTGGTTTCTGTCGTATTCTTCTGTCTAATTTTCCAATCCATACATCTTCAAAATAATTCACTAAATCTTGACATTCCATTCCAAATAAGTTTTGTTTCATAATTAAATTAAAAGATCTTACAATACAATTTTCAGGTACAAATGCTATGGATTGTAAAAGTTTAACTTTGTGTGAAAATTCAACATCGGTATCGTACTTTTTTTCAATCCACATTTTTGGATTTTCCGATATAAGCTTTGCTTAAAATGAAAGAAGCAACCATTATGTCGAACTGCAGGAAATATTATTTTTATTGCATTTATAACACCTATCTCAAAAAATATTTTCGAACCACAGTTGTTCGAACAAAACAATTTTCGAACAAAGATTTTTCGAACAAATGTATTTTCGAATTTAGGTTTTTCGAACAAACCTGTTTTCGAACTAAGGTTTTTCGAACAAACGTATTTTCGAACTAAGGTTTTTCGAACAAACGTGTTTCGAACAAAATTTTTCGAACAACGTGTTTCGAACAAAATTCCGCCAACCGTTACAGGCAGGTGCAAACCTATTTTCCTCAATGGAAATCAAAAAATTGACATTGAATCTACAGAATATAAGACTTCATCGAATGTTAGTGGAAAAAGTTGGTCACTTAAAGAGTTAATAACAAAGTACCATATTTTTCGTACATACTACCAGATCAGTGATTTAAAATTAAAAGAAACACTTTTAACTGCTACATTTTGGGGTTGGTTTGCTAAGGAAAACTCAGAATACCCCACAGTGCTAATATACCACCAACGCTATAGGTGATACTGAAAACGATCCATTGTATTTATAAATATAAATAAAACGGACATGATCCTTTTCATAAGGAAAAGGATAGCCATGGAATTAAAACCTGATCCTTAAAACAAAACTAAACTTTGACAGCAACATGGAACTCAAACTTAGTCAAAAAAGTCAAAAGAGCACACAATGGTTATGAACCATGACGCCAAACTGTGGGGCGTACCTGGGGTGATATGGAATTACGCGGCCACTATAAGACCTATGCTAACATACTGGGTCCGAAAACCCAACAATTGAAAAATATCCGTAAACTAGAACAAATTCAAACAACAGCATGTTTCACCATAACAGGAGCCATGCAAACCACACCAACCAGAGCCATGGAACTCCTTCTTATTCTCACTCCCCTTGATAATTACATCAAGAAGGTTGCTCAGAACAATGACACGACACCGCACGGTTGGAATAGAAGTTGATGTAGGATCTGGTGAAGAGAGACCTCGCTTCTAGTTGGAGGCACGTAATATGCTTCCACTGCTTCAAGAAAACATGGATTTTATCGCGATATAAAGTAAGAACGAAACAAATAAAAGAACAGGAAGTAGCAGATACGATTCATATCTCATAGGGATTCTCATGGCTGCAGAAGAAGTTATCAGAAACAATATCACTAGAAGTAACATGCTCATCCACAGAGATAGCAGACAAGCACTATTCACCGAAGACAAACCTGAAATTTACTCAGGGTTAGTACTAGAATGGTACGAAGCATTGGCCGAAGTAGCTATCAGAAATGTGGTCTACTTAAGATGGAATAAAGGTTACGTCACATTGAAACGTAACCGTCTTGCTGATTCAGTAGCCAAGAAGATAGCCAACTAAATACTTTTAGGACCTGGCCCTTCTATTGGACTGATAACATAGGTAGTGATAGATCGAATTAAGGAACATTTTCTTGTAAAATTCGAGGAAAGATAGGAAATTAAAGAGTTGTAAGGGAGATTTTAAGTTATCCAGACCACACTGCAGCAAACTAATACATGACTATTACTAGAAAATCACAGGAAATCTGACTGTCCATTGACAAGTCTAGAAACATCTCCATTGTCCAACGCTCCCATGCATAAGAAGATTTGTGTTCAGCGAGTATCGACTACCACTAGCCGTTATGACAGGAGCACGTTGTCAACTATATTAAATCTGTAGGCTAGCTCACCAGCTAGGATGTTCCTTTCAATTTAGGAGGATGCACAATGGGCCTGGTTAGACCTAAGTACTGTGGAGTAACTTCCCCTTTAGAGGTTACAGAAACAGATACATCCTCTTGTGGAAAGGGCTACATCAGTGGATTGAAGATTTTATTTTAAATAAAAACAAGGGCTGTGATTCAGGTTTTTGCCAATATTAATTATTTAATTTCTTAAGGAGAGTGTTTATGTTTAATCACAAAAATAAAAAACTCATAAAACTTAAACTAGTTCTATATTGTTTAAATATTCATGTGTACACTTATATTTAGATGCTATGCTTTTATGACCTTAAATATTAAAACATAATATCAAAATAAAAAAACAAACGTTTGAAATCAAGTTTTGCTGGATTTTAGATAGGTCAAAAAGCAACCTTTGTTGTGTTGAATACCACTTTAATCTCTTCTGAAGCAATTTGGCAAAGATTTACGGGTCATGTTTCTTAGTTTGACTAGTCTATAACGATAATCTACTTAACTACTTCCTCTATTTAATCGACACCGGCCGTCTACATATTTTCCGAGATTCTCGTGATATATTCTTCAACGGATCGTACATCACACCTTGATTATAAACACCAAACAGTAAAAAAGCACATAAATATCGTCATTCTGACTCTCCATTACTGTAATCTTCATCCTTGACCGGTGCTCGGGCGCCCATTTGTCACGACTCATGGGAAGGAGACGAGTTTCGGGTCCATTTTTCGTCGTTCCGAACGCACTTAGTAAATCATCTCTGTCGCATCCAGGGCCGGGGTCACCGATCGTTTATTCTAACATTTTTTGCACATTTTATTATTGTTTTCGGCTTTGCTTGCCACAGACGACGTTCTCCGGGCGATTTTTTTTCTTCTTCTCTGCGTCGCCGGATCTCCGTTGAAATTATAACGTCAGTAAATCGGACGCCTTTTTTGTTTCATTTCTGAGCGAAATGGTTTTCACTTTCTGGATTATGAATAGTCGGTCACGGCCAAAAATATACGGTCGTTATTTAGTTTTTTCTACACACACGCGCACGTATATTATCTATTAATATTATAATAAATAACTGTTTATTTGAAAAATATACAAACATTTATATAATATAATAAATATTACTTAAACCAACCATGGCCACTAAAAGTATAAAACTGTTCGTAGCAACGACGAAAAATTACATTAATCCATAATTAAGCCTTTTTTCATTACAATCATTCATATTGTGTTTATTATTGGGCAGACAGAGCTGTCGCATCGGCTGCCGCATTAAAAAGAAGGAGACAGCTCCTAATTAGAACGGGGATGGTTTGTGCGAGTACGTTTATTTGAGAAGCGAGCATGCGTTTTATGAATGAATCAGTATTTACGTTTAGTACGCTTGGTTTACACTTTACACTTTCCTGATAAACACTATACAGCTATAATAAATAGTTTTTCCTTGTAGTTCTTGGGTTTTAGGTGGTGGTTGACTTTACCGGCGCTTTACCTTAACACGCATTTCATTCCTCAACCAACACCTAAAACCCAAGAACTACAAGAAATAATATAAATAAAGGTGTAAAAAAAAGGAGATCTCCTTTTATAAAGTACCAATATAATAAATAGTTGAAACTAGAAAACTATAATAAACTGATAACAACTGGCATTAATAATGCAAATATACTTCCCTTAATGTAATTTTGAAAGCCTTCTGTGCACTTTAAATCCTTACTTAATTAGTTAACACCGAGTTATAACTATAAACAATCCTTACAAAAATACTCTACAATACTCTCATAATATTTTGGCAACTAGGTGGATGACACCATAAATGTTTACGATTCCATTTTTGTAAACAATATTAGTCTAGTAGTTTTTTGTCGTTGGTCCGTAGTGTGTGGTATGGTGTGTATACTGTATAAGGTATGGTAAGTACTATTAAATATGTTCTTTTGTTTTAAATTGGTTTACCAAGAAAAATCTAAGAAAAAATTTAAAAATATAGATATAGTACATGAAGGAGGAGAAAAGTTCCTACATTATGAAGCAAGGAAATTAGCGAAAATTGGTAAAATATCATCAAAATTTAAATTCATATTTAAGAAATACCAAAAACAAGCTAATATGCGAGGGAGCAATAAATGTACATTTTTAGGAAAATAAAAAATGTAAATTTCCGTATTTCGCATAAATTAAGCTGCAAATAAAAACAAATATATCTTTTTAATTTTTGTTTTTTTTTTGTAGGTACCATCAGTATAGAAGTCTGAAAAACCACACTGTTTAAGACATTGGTAACACCTACATAAATATTTAATCTAGTAAAAATACAAATCATAGATAGCATGATTTAAAGCATGATTTTAGAACAAATACATAACAAAATTTTTGTTTTAAGATATTTTTACCACTAATATAAGTTTAAATTTAAAACAAAAATGTTAATAGAAACCATATAGAACCATATAAAATCAAAATCCACATGTTTAAGGGGTGAAGGGGTGAATATAACGAAACAAAAACAATCAAAATAGAAAAATTTCGGTTACATAATCTAAGAAAATTTTGGAAGAAGGACCTTCAAGGCTTTTGTGACAAGGTGTAGATATTCCTGTGGATTACTGACATCTCGTGGTATTTTAAGGAGGATTTTGTTTCGTGAAATTTAGACACATAATTTAGAAAGAAACAACAAACTGTTTTTAAAAAAATTCTAACCACTTGTAGTATGTTATCTTTATCTTTTTCGGTTATAAGCAGGTAAGGTTATTTTTGGCTCAGAACACTGCGGCCTCTTGGATCTATTGTATTCCCCTGCTTTCCCCGTATTCAGGTACTATATCTGAAATAAATAGTCCTGTGTGTTTGGTCAGTTTCACTAAGTTCTGTACCAAGTGTTTCTGGGGGCCCTTCTCGGTTCTATGCCGAAAAGAGCGATGCGCCGCCTAGCAAGAGCTGTGCATTTGAAGATCACATGGTATGAGGTATCTTAATCTTCCATGCATAGTCTACAACTTTACATTTCCTCCGAAAGATGGCACATCCCACGCTATATCTCGTACTAATTGATGACTCCTGCTCGCTGTGATATGCAATCACGTGTGCAGTTTATTCGGACGTACATTGACTTTCACTGAGGTGGTCCCATCTAGCTACCAACTGCGCTCGGCCTGGCTTGACTGCATATATCGATACACAATAAGTGAACCTCCTAAGTCGGCACAGGGACTTGGGTTATTAGCACCATAATAAACTATTTGACTTACTTCGCAGGTTCAGTACCTACTAGGTCAATGTAATCTCTACCCAGAATACAACAGTCACTTTTTTAATAAAACGAGTATACTAATATTTGCAGCACATGCTGCAACTGAATGCTGTAAATCATACGTGAGCATTTATTGCGAGTCGAAATTTATGTTTGTTCTGCCTCTATTATATAATATTAAAAATTATTTGGGTTCAGAAGAAAGAGTTGAGAAAGTGCAGCTCTGAAGAAATAATATGCTTAGGTCAATTTTTGTTTTAACTGTTAACTGTATGTAAATGTATTCTAATAATATTTTATTTTCCTTTATCTATCTTCTGATAGATGGTACCATCCAACGGACTGTTACGATTTTAACATTTTTTAGTTCTCTTGACCCTTAACTAGCGAGGTGGAGTATACCACAATCCGCCTGACCTTGCATCAGTTACTCCACTTGCAATTTTAATCACTCTCATGCTGCATTTAGTACCTTTTTGTTTATTGATTAACTAGCTGTAAGCCTGAGCAGAAGCGTTTATTTATAATTGTACATCTTCTTGTACATCTTCTAGAATCATCATCAGTAAACGTGTATACATTTTTTAAAAATCTACTTTTTATGAATAAAATAATAAATTTCAACCAAGTACTTCCAGACAAGTCATCGGTGTTTTGTATAATAATTTTGATAAAATTATCTATGATTTGGTATGATCAATTCAGCAGAGTTAAAGTAGATTTTAATAACTACAATGTTAGTGAATACGATACAGATTTTGAAGAATCAGATAGTGGAGATGAAGATTCTAATCAATGTATCATAAGATGTTATTACAACTAATCTATTAAGGAATATAAAGAAGAATATTAATAGAGATACTTATCAGTCGAATATTAAACGCAGAAGTGTGTCTCGAAAAAGGGAATAAAAACATATCGCAAGATTTTTCATTTAAAAAATTTAAGAGTTACCTTTCAGAAAAGGCATTTGCAGTGTTATTTTTAACTTTTTTAATACGAGGATGGTCTAAAAAGTTTTCGATATAACAAAGATATAAGATATTTTTTCTTGTAATTTATTATTTTTCTACATAGTCTCCTTATAAGTCTACACACTTCTCTCAGCGATACTCCCATCTGTTTAACCCGTCCAAATAGTACTCGGCGTCTTTCTCTCCCAGAGCAATTTTTAGATTAGGAAATAAAATAAAGTCGCTTGGGGCTAGATCTGGTGGTCAAGCAGTTCAAACTGTAATTCGTGAATTTTCGCCATGGCAACCGCTGAGGTGTGGGATGGCGCATTATCTTGGTGAAACAGAAGTTTTTCTGCAAATGTAGCCGTTTTTTCGCAATTTCTGCCTTCAGCTGTTTAAGTAAATGATGCGCAGTATGTTCCTGTAATGGTTTTTTCCTTTTTGGGGATAATCGATTAAGATTATTTCAAAAAAACAGTCGCCATCACTTTCATAGCCGAACAAACTGGTTTTGCTTTTTTTGGAGCCAAATTCCCCTCCGCTGTCCACTGTTTTGACTGTATTTTTATATCGGGGGTAAACAGTATATCCAAGTTTTATCTACAGCAGTGATACTCTAAAGGTGCTCCGCGGAGCCCTGGGGCTCCACAAAGTCTTTGTGGGGGCTCCGCGAAGAAAATAATAGTCATAATAAAATAAAGCAGTACTATGGTCACAAAAAGGAGGGACCTGGCTCGAGGACCTTTTTTTTAGAAATTTGCTATTGCGCCCAAACTGCACCAACAGAGCGTTGATGTTCATCTGAGCACGTTTTTGGTCTAACGTGAGCAAAACCGGCACAATACACGCGGACAGCTTTCTCATGTCTAAATCGTGATTCATTATGTGACAAACACGTTCTTTGGACATATTCATAGCCTCTGCTATCTTTCTCACTTTAATCCGACAGTCGTTTAGCACCATTCGGTAAACTTTAGCGATGTTATCGTCAGTGGTTACAATTTTTGAACGTCCCGAATATTCATCGCCTCCCAAGCTGTGGTACGGCCACGTTCAAATTCATCTGCCCAAAATTTACCGGTGGTAAACGATGTAGCATAGTTCCCGTACACAGCGTCCAACTCATCTTTGATTTATGTAGGCGTATTGCTTTTTAAAAACAAATATTTAATTACAGCTCGTTACTTGATTTTTCTATTTTCAGACATCTACTAACTCAAACAATTGTCAAACAACAACTGAACGTCCAAAATGGCTGAAATTTTTGTGAGTATCTGTTAAAAGATACGTAATCGGTTTTATTGACGAGTGCTACCATCTTCACGTTCAGGTCGGAAACTTTTCAGACTATCCCCTGGGTGGGAATTTTATTTTGTACTAAAAAAAATTGTATTTTCCAGTAAACTTTGCTTGAAAATGTCAACACATATTTATATTTATATTTTTACACCGATTCCATTTCGATTTTTGCAAAAAAATGTGTGAACGTTTTGTTCTTATTAAATAAATATTTGTTTTTTATGCTTAGAGTATATTTATTTTATTGTACTGTCTTTGTTAAAGCCATTAAATTACCAAAGTCTGGTAGTTGCAGACAAAAAGTTCACCTCAGTGGCAAGGGGTTAAAAACTTACATTTAGAATTTTTAAGTTGCACGCGCCCAATAAAATAAACATTTGTTTTTTTCAAACGTATATAAATTTGACATTTGACTACTAATTTAATGAATCTGTAGTTTAATTGGTTTGACATCAAGGCGCTGTTATTGGCAGCAGATTAAAAGTATTTTTGCCTCGCCTATTCTATTACATACTCTAAAAATGCACACGTGTTTTTTCATTGAACATTTTATCAAGTGTTTACAACCCATAAGTTTTAAATTTTTAAAAGCGATATACATTAACAACATACTAATAAATCCTGTTTTATAGAGTGGGAATAAGAGAGGTCATTCTTATAGAGTGCGAAGATAAATGGCAGAAAAATATTTATCTACTATTTATTTACCTAATCTTTCTCAAGTCATTTTAGAAATGAAAGTAGGAAGGATATTATGCAAAGAATGGATACGTTTTTTGTTATTATTTATTTGTCTTGAATTTTTGTTTATATTTACTAGGATATATGAGTTTTCTAAAGCTCCCTAATTACAATAAGTAACCCATTATTCTCTTAAATATGGGAGCGATCTTTTAGGAAAATCACGATACTGCACAACATTTTTAAAACATGCTATAAATGAGATTGGAATTGGTGTTTTTATAGATAGTGGCGCAGAGTCCAGTAGATCCAGGAGATCTGCGGGGAAAAGGAGGTCTTGTACCTCAGATGGTGAGGTTGGGGAAGCTTTTTTTCATTGGTTTGCGGAATTAGTGGAAGGACCCGAGGGCACCATGGTGTTTGTGGAGTATTTTGGAATTGTGTTTTTGAGCCTTTCAGAGTAGGTATTATTTTCTGAGGACAGAGCTAGGCAGTACTCGAGTAAATTGTACTCAAAATTGTACACGATTACTCAGTAATTGGTACTCGTAAGTACTTTCATCCTGATGGGACTCATATTCGAAAAATGTCGAGTAGGTACATAAAGTTTTAGAGTACTTCGGATTCCTACAGCTGACGAGTAACGAGTAGTACGAGTAACGGCGCGCGAATATACAGGGTCTCCTATTAGTGTGTGATTGCTCAATATTTCAATTTGTGTTTTAGACACGCAAACAAGTTTCAAATAAAAGTTATATGGATTTGAAAAAGAAATATTTTAAAATATACAGCCCGTTCACTTTCATTTTTGAATGTGAATTATTTATATATTTATAAAGATATTAAACTCTTTTGTCTGGTGGTACTTTTCCCGTTAAGATATTTTTGCTAGAAGTAAGGGAATTCTCATAAAATTCTTTCAGTGACTCATTGCGTCAGAAAAACCCTAATTCCCTTCAGGTCTTGTATCGGTTAATAGTTAAAAGGGCGCGGTTGTCGAATGTATCATTGCACCACCATTTCTCTTCTGCATTTATTAAAGAAATTTACATGATAAAAATATATTATTTTTTAAAAATAATGTGTTTATATTTTCAGATAAAGCTGGAAGCCTTACCTTTTTTTAAATTTTAATAAAAACAATTAGTATTACTCAAGCTGAATATTACCAGATCGAAATTTTATTTGAGAAAATGTATCTGGTAAACGTGACAACGTTGTAAGTACTTCTAAATAGTGTTGTCTACACACTTCTAGAAATAAATGCAACGTTGCCACGTTTACCAGATAAATATTGCAAATCAAATTTCTACTTTTTGATTATGGTCTGGTTAATTTTCAGCCTCAATAGTAATAATTGTTTTAATTAAAAAGTAAAAAATAAGCTCCCAGCTTTAAATCTGAAAATATAAGTTCATGATTTTTAAAAAAATAATGGAATTTTACTATTTAAATTACATATATAAATGCAGAAATGCTATATTAGGGATACTTCCGACAAACTTGCCGTCTTTAAACATAACCGATACGAGACGTGAACGGAATTAGGGATTTTCTGACGCAATGAGTCACTGAAAGAATTTTATGGGAATTCCCTTACTTCTAGCAAAAATATCTTAACGGGAAAAGTATCACCAGACAAAAGAGTTTAATATCTTTATAAATATATAATTAATTCACATTCAAAAATGAAAGTGAACGGGCCCATTTAGTTTTTGCCTGGTTTTATATTTTTTAAATAGAATACCCTGTATTTTATTTCAGTTTTTGAATGGTATGGTTGGTAATACTGTATTTGACCCTAAAATTTTTTAAAAAATATTACAGGGATGCCAAGCAATTAATTTTTTTTTAAATTAAAGAATGATGCAGACTCCAAATTAAATTATCATAATTTGGGTAGGTTGGTAATGATTAAAAAATTGTTTAAAATACCTTATTTATTGCTAATTTTAAGTTCAATTTACTCAATTTTTTCAAATACAACAGGATAGCCAATTATACATATACAGGATTTCCCATCAGTGCGTAATAACTGATTGTTGTTTTATTATTGGAAATTCGTAGAAATTTTAAAAATTAAAGTTGTACGATCATATTTAACAATTATTTTTAAATACACAGGGTGGTTTATAAACGAGGGGCTAACCAAACTAATACTTTTTTAAAGCAAAGGTAGTTACACATATTTGATTGTTTTCACAATGACATCGTCAATTTAAATAGACTTCATTCATTTGCTATATTGTATACAGGGTGCGTCAAAACTCAAAGTTATGATTTTCTAAATTTTTTAAACGGAATATCCTGTATGTTATACAACCAATTAATTAATTTATTTAATTTAATTTTTTTTGCATTCCTTATACGAAAACACAAAACACATTTTTGTGACGTCGGGAGAACAGAAAACAATTACCTTTCAAATATGGGTTAACAAAAATTTTATGCGTTTGTTCTTTTGTTTTTAATTATTTTACCTGCAATTATCTAAATGTTTTAAAATTTGTAACCTAGAGCTATTGGTGATAATAAGATAAATAGAAAGATGTTATTTTTTTATAATGGGTATAGGCAATGCCTAACAAACTAAAAAGTAAAGAAATTTATTTATAAATTGGTGGTATAACATACAAAATATTTAAAAAAATTAAAAACATCGTAATCTCGCATTTAGGCACACCCTGTATACCTAATAACAAATGAATGAAAATAGAAAACATTTTAGAAACTTTAAGTCAATTAAAATTTAACGATGTGAAAACAATCAAATATGTTATCCAGATTGTTAAGTCTAAAAAAGTATAAGTTTGGTTCGTTCCTCATTTATGGGCTACCCTGTATATTTAAGAACACTTGTAATCCTACCTAAATTATGATTATTTAATTTGTGGTCTGCATCATTCTGAAATTAATTAATTGCTTGGCAAACCTGTAATATGTTCTGAAAATATTTTAGCGTTTTATACACTATTACTAGACCATTCTAAAACTAAAAAAAAAATATATTGAGTGTTTCATTTAAAAAATATACATTTTTGTTTGTCTGGCAAAAGTGTAACATTCTGTATTTTTAGATATTTATTTTTTAAAAGCCAAATAATTCTTATTTGAAACTTGTTTGATTTATGGTTCCACCCATGAAAGGTTAAACAATTTCAATATCCTAGAGCTTTTAGGATTGTGGCTCCTTTGTGTTAATACAAAAATAAAAAAAAAATAACCAAAAATAATAGTAATATAGGATAAATTTTGAATTTGAAAGAAAAAAGAATTTGTTGCCTCGCTTCTTTCTTCTTTCTCTAGGTTCTTCTTTTTGCTCTAATTCCTAACTTTATATATCTGCCTGGTAACCTCTTGCTGTTTTGCTCTACTTTTTCCTTTTTCTCCTTCCGCTAAACTCTCCTACCTGCGAAGTTATTCTCCCTGCTATTTGATTCTCACTTAATTTTGATAAAAGTTTCTTTAACTCCCCTTTTTATTCTTTTTTTAATATGTCATCTCTACGATATAAAATATTCAAGTTTAAAACATATCTATCTTAAGTTCAATATAATATTTTCTGACTTTTTGTAAATTTCCCAACTAACAATTCTAAATTCCTTTGAAAATCTTCCCAAAAACTATTTGACAATTCCAATAATTTTTACAATCCCACTACCATCGGCTTTACAACTGTAAGACAATTTTGAATAACGTATTTAAGCCAACGATTCAGAACGGAAAACATCAGAACATATGTCAAGACAATATATTCTGGTATATACGTTTTAAAATATGACTATTCTTTTGATTATTCTCTATCTGTACCTCTACTCCTACGTAATACCTTTATTATTTTACTTTTAACATTAAAATGAAAAAGTTGGGAGAACACGTTAATGGTAAAGGTGTTAACTAATTGATAGAATATACTCTAGTTCCTGTTTGTTACTTACTGACTTACTAATTATTATGATTCCTTCCTTCTAAACTAGAGTCACTAATTAGAATTATTTAAAATACTCATATTCATTACCTACTTGATTGTTTCATGAGTACTCTCTAAAATTTGCAAAAGTAGTCATTTGCTTTGAGTATTATTTATAGAAAGACTCACACTCAGGTACTTTTGAGTACTTTGTTAAGCTACTAATTTTGAAGTACTCATAAGTATTTTAATGCTGTACTCTGTCCAGCTCTGCCTGAGGATTTGGAAAAAGGCAGCATATTGTTCAAGAATTATAGTAAATCACACTATATTCAGGCAATAAAACATCTCGAATTGATTCAAATACTAAAACTAATTGATATTAATTAAAAACTACATCGCCAAAATTGGCTTTATGGCATCATTTTATATGGCGTATTTTATTTTGCAATACATTAAGCACCACATACATTTTGTTAATTTTATTCCCTTTAACTATTGGAGAAATTATTAAATTATTCCAGAAACGTTCTAAACATTGTTTTCCCTTGAAGAAGCACCATAAATATACCAAACAAAAAGGGGCTTCTATTATATATTCCGTCTTGACTTTTTCCGAAAACCATTCATCTTAATTAATGATAACCATCAGGCAACAACAATCTCCATACAATTTTTCGATGTAATGACGGCAACGCAAAATCTTCGTGACTGAATTTCGAGAGGGTTAAATTTAATAGGACGGAACATAATTTCGGGTGAATCGCAAATCCGGCCTGTTTGATAATTCATGGAACATGTGCTTCCCACCGCATCGAGGACTGTCAGGTCCGCCATTTGGGGCCATTTTGCGTGAAAACCGGAAGGAGCTTTGGTCTCGGTCTGATTGAGAATTGGCTGTAGGTATTTCGGTGACGAGACGAGTTTTAAAACTAAAATGAACATATCTCGAATAAATTATTAAAGTTCGACAATATGGACCCGTTAGTCAATTCTTATAAATAAATTCAATATTGATCAAAGAATACAAACAGTATTGGAAAGAAAGACGTATTTAAAATGTGTAGGAAACTACACGGTGTCTCTAAAAGATTGGAACAAATTTACAGATTAGGTAAAATGTTTCATTCTTTTTGGGTTTAATTCGCCAACGCAAAAAATAGAGGCCATTGTTCGGTTTCGTTTTTAAAATTGATACTGTAGTTTTTAATAATTCTTTCTTTTTTTTAATTTGAAATCATATTGTGTTATTTTAGTTTTATATCGAATTTTGTTTCAAAGCTGTTCGATTATTGATCTACAGTTATAATTATTTTTTTTTCTTTGTATTTTTTATACTTATTCCGGTACGTATACACTTATATACAAATTTAGAGAGTGCGCAAAAGAACAATACTTTTAAATGTTTTATTATAACTCGCAAATGGTATTCTTTAAATTTCATAATAAATTCTTAAAGTTAAACACAGCCTTTCCTAAACTGCCCATATTCTATCTATTTGTGTTCAAACCCACGCATCCAAGGAAGGCATATCTTTCATCGTAAAAATAACAATGACTTCTCGCTCAAATATACACAGAGAGAAATTTTCCTAAGTATGTATCAAGAATGCGTTTTAAAAATTCTGCACGACTCTAATTGTTAATTAAAGTAAAAATAGTCTATATTTGAGTACTGGCATTCTTAAATTAACATTGCCGTGTCCAATTTTTTAAATAAAAACTATAAATAAGCTCCTTCCACGTCATACCTTCCGAAGAAGTAACCTAAAGGAGAAGACAGTGAACAACAGGTAAGTACTGGACGAAGAGAACAATGGAAAAGTATGCCAAAGTGTCTCGAAAGGTGCGTTTTACTTACATAGGAATAAGAGGAAGAGAAAGTCCATGACTAGAGGATGTAGAAGAATCAGCAATGACCAGAGCGTGTAAGAGAAGCAAGACTCGCCCTGTATATATGTAAAACTCGTCGATTAATTCTTGATCTGTTCAGGTGCGTTTTACTTACATAGGAATAAGAGGAAGAGAAAGTCCATGACTAGAGGATGTAGAAGAATCAGCAATGACCAGAGGGTGTAAGAGAAGCAAGACTCGCCCTGTATATATGTAAAACTCGTCGATTAATTCTTGATCTGTTCTTCTTTTCCATGTAGGATACCACGTGCCTCACCTATGGCGCAAAGTTTATCAGCTTAAAATGTTTTATTGCGTAGGAGGTGTGCTTAGCGCTAAGTAAGCAAAAAAAAGTGATATTTTACAATATTATTCCTGTGTTAAATTTTTTTATACCCTATATTATCTGATTATTTTCAGTTGGTACTAATAAGTTTTTGTTAACATCCAATCGTTTTGTTTCTCATTAAATTTGTCAAAGTTTGCACACCATTATTATATATAGGGTGTTCTAATAATTCAAACTTATTATCACATTGAGGTCACAAATATCATTATACTTTAATACTTTTCCATCTGTGATTACAAATTACATGGCAAAATCGTACAAAAAATTTTGTATTACTTACATGTTTTTGCGTATACATTGCAGGTATGCTAGTGCGCAAAAAACATTATTTCACTTATTTACATAATACGTATATACTACTATACAATAGGGACGACTCAAAACAAATAAGAAAGCACTTCTGTGTTTTGTTAATATATTATTTGTGCTGCTAATTATAACCACAAAGTCATGTATTCACTTAATTAACATGGTCTATAACAAACGTTATGTATTTAAAGAAACTTTCAATATGTCCGACTATATAACAAGTATTACAAGTAATTTTAAAAAACCATCACTACACCTTAACCAAATTTATATATGACCACCCCTGAGGTACCCCCCTTACTAACCAAAAAAATAGTCATTGAAATCGGACAAGGTGGAAAAGAATTATCGCTAAACATATATAAAAAATGAAGAGTTTAAGGATTTTATCCTGGACCCAATTTTTAGATTTTGACCAAATTTATATGAGACTACCCCTGAGGTAGCCCCTTACTATAAAAAAAGAAATAACAGAAATCGGACGAGGTGGTAAAGAATTATTATCGCTAAACATACATAAAAAATGAAGAGTTTAAAGATTTTCTCATGAACCCAATTATTAAATTTTGACTACATTTATATGGGACCACCCCTGAAGTATCCTCTTTCTGTCAAAAAAATAGTCCTAGAAATCGGACAAGGTGGTAAAGAATTATCGCTAAACATACATAAAAAATGAAGAATTTAAGAATTTTTCTCATGAACACAATTTTTATATTTTGACCAAATTTCTATGGGACTACCCCTGAGGTACCCCCTTACTAACAACAAAGAATCATAGAAATTGGACAAGGTGGTAAAGAATTACCGCTAAACATACATTAAAAATGAAGAGTTTGAGGATTTTATAATGGACCCAATTATTAGGTTTTGACCAAATTAATATGAGACCACCCCTTTCTAACCTTTCTAACAAAATCGGACACCGCATTAAAGAATTATCGCTGAACATACATAAAAAAAAATATTACGACGAATTGAAAACCTCCTCCTTCTTTGAAGTCGCTTAAAAAATATATCGACGAATTGAGAACTTCCTCCTTTGTTGAAGTCTGTTAAGAAGATGTTAATTATATAATGGTTCATTTTTGGTTTTAAGTAGTTTATACTGTATGTAAATAACTATGCGGGTCTGGAAAAAACTCAAAATGACCGTCATAATTACCTTAACTCATTAAGTAAGAACCTACATGAAAATTCAAATGAGAAAAACTTGAGTATTTAACCAATAAAAATATTTATTTTAATAATTAATAATATTCTAGATTTGAAATTATAGGCATCCCTCGTATTACATAAACCAAATTATAAATTTTAGGATGCAGATATTTTACGTAATGCGTATATAGTAATTGATTTAATGACAAAGTAAAGATGTGCACGTTGACCTTTAGTCCATAGGTCTTCAACACGCGGCCCGCGGGCCCCCTGCGGCCCGCTAAAGCTTTTTTGGCGGCCCAGCAAAAGCTTGGGGGATATCAGTCCAAGTTGAGCTATTTAAAAATAATCAACAATCAAAAATACCAAACGTGATTTTCTTTTATCAATTATTTTAAATTGCAGTTAAAAATTCTTCATTTTCTCTTACCTGCATTCTACTTTAATCCCTTAATAGACTGACTACGTTTAAAAGGAAAATATTCTTATTTTTTTCTAAGAAAAGTAGTTTCAATTTTAATCCCTTAATAAACAACAGTTGCAAAGGATAAACTTCTTAATTTTTTCTTAGATTGTACCTAATTTTGCCTTTAATCTCTTAATAAAAGGCAGTTAAAAGGATTACGTTAATACCACATATTATAAATTGGACATTTTTACAAACCCGACCCGACTGGAGTGTAGTATTTATTCCAGTCGGTATAATTCGAACGCTGAACCTGCACACAACTCACACGTGTACTGTTATGACGCTCCCCGGTCCACCGCGAGGAAAAGTTTCGACAATCTCGAGACAGTCGTCTTGCCGGCCCGTGTTTGTGAACGACACACCCTTTGTATAATTATTCGCTGCTCCTACTGAAGTATCTGTGTGTTTTTTAATTTTTTACTGTAACAAAAGTTTTTTGATTCATTGACTTTGTGGTTCGAAGACGACATCAAACGAGTGTGATGGCAGCAAGTACAAGTAGAAAACGCAAGGTGACAGATGAGCACCGGTCATTCCAAGAAAAATGGACAAATTTATATTTGTTTGTTTGTGTTGGAGAAAAACCGGTTTGCCTTGTATGCAATGAGTCGGTCTCTGTGATGAAGGAATATAATATTAAACGGCATTATGATTCCAAACATTCAAGTAAATTTGCATATTTTCAAGGACAGTTACGTCTTGATAAGGTCGAGGTTCTGAAAAAACAACTTCAACGACAGCAGCATTCGTTTAACAAACAGAACGAAGATAGTGAAGCAAGTGTAAAAGTAAGCTACATAATTTCAGAGAAAATTGCACATAAATCAAAACCATTTACTGATGGAGAATTCATAAAAGAATGTATAGAGGCAGCAGCAGACGTGTTATGTCCCTCGCAAAAGCAACTTTTTTCCAAAGTAAGTCTGTCTGGTGTTACAGTTGCAAGGAGGGTAGAAGAATTGGCAGGCGATATTGAAAAAACATTAATTGAAAGATCGTCGCATTTTGTTTACTACTCCGTTGCGCTTGATGAAAGTACAGACCTAACAGATACCGCTCAGTTAGCAGTGTTTATACGCGGCATTGACAGAAATTTTTCTGTTACTGAAGAAATGGCTGCCTTAGTTCCAATGAAAGGCATCACAAGAGGATGTGATTTATATGAAGCGTTTAATACCGTCTTAAATAGATATAATCTGAAGTTAACAAATTTGGCTGGGATATCCACAGACGGCGCACCGGCTATGGTTGGCAAAAATGAAGGACTTATTGCAATAATAAGAAAAAACAATCCTGGCATCTCCTTCCTCCAATACCATTGCATCATTCATCAACAAAATTTATTTGCAAAGACTGTCAATATTCATGATGTTATGAGTATTGTGGTGAAAACAGTTAATTTTATCAAATCTCCAAGAGTTTTTAAAAGAAACGAATGCTGAATATGGTGACGTTATTTATTTTTGTGATGTTCGCTGGCTTAGTAGAGGCAAAATGTTAAAACGGGTATTTGATCTGAGGAAGGAAATTGCAGCTTTCATGGAAAGCAAAGATAAAGCTGTTCCTCATTTTACCAATGAAGCATGGCTAAGTGATTTGGGTTTTCTTACAGATATTACATCACATTTAAATGATTTGAATAAGAAACTTCAAGGAAAAGAAAATTTAATCCATGAGTTATTTGACTCCTTGAAAGCGTTTCAAGTAAAGCTGGACCTGTGGATTAATCAGTTCAAAAAAAATGTTACCACACATTTTCCTCATTTGTCATCTTGCCAGATAACAAATATGGACAAATATATTTCTGCGCTTGAAGATATGAAAACACAATTCGACTCACGTTTCATCGATTTCCGGAAAAATGAGCAGTGCCTGAATTTGTTTGCTTGTCCATTTAGTGTTTCTGTCGAAGATGCTCCTGAAGAAATTCAAATGGAATTGATAGAGTTACAGTGCAACTCTATTTTGACTTAGGACTGCTTGAGTTTTATTCAAAATATGTCTCTATTACAGATTTTCCTAAACTCAGAAGTCATGCACTGAAAATGACATCACTTTTTGGCACCACATATTTATGTGAGCAATTGTTTTTAAGAATGAAATGCGTGAAATCCAAGACAAGGGCCAGAATCACCGATGGTCATCTTGAGAACAGTTTAAGAATTGCAACGACAACCATTGGGGCAAATATTGACAAATTAGTTAAAAACAAAATATGCTAAACGTCTCACTGATTATTATTATTATTTTTTATATTTGTAATATTTTTTAATAAATAAATTTGAATAATAACAACGATAATTGTTTTTTTTAATAAAAAAATTGTCCCCAATTGCCGACTAAAATACAGCAAAACACTTATTTTTAAAAAATAACTGTTAGATGGAGTTATATATTAATTTCCGTGGGTAAATGGGCTTGACACCAAAAAAAAGCGCCTTTCTTATGTATGTTTGACTTGGGTTGCGGCCCGCCGAACCAAAATCAAAATATTTTTGGCCCTAGATATCAAAAAGGTTGAAGACCTCTGCTTTAGTCATCAAGAATAAGATAAATATTTTAGTCGGTCGCAAACTTCTTCCCACCAATACCTAATAGGTCAGAATTTACAGATTTGTGTAATTGTTTGAACTAATTCTATCTCTAGATTTCTAGAAAAAAAAGCATCTTCCGGACATAAATGCATATTCGTCGAGTAATAAGATGGATACACAGTCCTTACGAATCGTTTAAATAAAAGTGATAAAATATTACACCCACACGTCTAGATGTGCTTAGTCTAATACAATTTCATTTGCGTTCCTGTATCAGACACAATTTGCGATCCATTTTCTAATTTAGTCGGATACTGCAAATCCCCGTATAAAAAAAGATCATTTCTAGACGTTTCTCAGCAGCAAGAGACCTCCCGTACAGGATGCTTATATTAGTAATCATCGATAGGAAATGAGTTCTTTGGAGTCGGAGTTAGGAGTTTTCCAAAACTTTTCTATTTAGAGTTGAAAGGCGGCAGGAGATTGTAATACTGGAGATGCTGCTTATTGAAAAGAAAGTTTGAATAAAAACGACTCCTGGAAATGAGAATGGGGACCGAAAAAGGTTTGAAAGAGTCGTCAAATTAAAATGTTTTATTTTCTTTATATATTCCAGAAGAGAAGAATGAAGCCGACGGTAATTTGGCGTTGTGCAGTAAACTTTTAATATCGAGAATCGTTCTTGCTTGAATTTGTTTGCATTACTGAATTTAAGGTGAATATAAAGCGTAATATGAAGTCAAACCTTAGTTTACAAATCGAAATGTCCTTTAGATCCAGCGCATCTACAAAAAAAAACAGCAGCCACTTGTTAACATACTAAGATAGTAAATAACTGGCCAAATAAAGCCGTTATCCTGTTATATATAGTGATGGTCTAAAATATAAGAGCAAGGTGTAGAGAGTCACGACGAAATAAATTAGCCACGGCGCGTAAGAATGATTTGGTTTAATAAATTCCTTTTCAGGTTCTAATTTTGAGAAATTTAGCAAACACAAATTCACCAGATTAATCAAATTAGTTTGCTGTATAATTTCTATACGGCTGGCAAAGATTACCATTTCATAGTAAATTCAAAATTCTTTCAGCCCAACAACGTACCTTCTCCTTTTTTATCTCCTTAAGTTTTGGACAAACCCCCATTGACAAAGAGGCTGTGTTTACACAGCGTTCGAAAAATACAAAAAATTTGTTCCAAGAGGACCGCAACACAAAATATACCCAACTGTATATTGTGTTGTCTAATGACAATATGAACCCAATTAAAAATTAACTTAAACCTAGCGAAACTCCACACGGAGGTAAAATAGTCTTACCCTAACAATACGTGATACTCGGAGGACCCTGAGCCGGTCACAAGACTGTCTCGGGACAAGGTTCGACCCGTTCAACGCGAGACGCGCAAGAAGCCCGCGTTGGAATGAAAATACGCAAATTACCATAAGAGAGACAAAAAACTAACCACTACATTGGTAAGTGTACTTACTTACACCCGTACTCTAAAATTCAGTATGGTCGTCCTATTTTTGATGTAAGTGTACTTTATAATCTACGACACCAATAAAATACGCTAAAATACTCTATTTACGTAATTATTTTACTGGTTTGTTACTGGTTATAAGAACCTATGAGATTAAATGAACTGGTATCCAAAGCCGGGCGTTTAACAAATCTATCAATATCTAGAAGGAAACTGCATAACAATATTGGATGTTTACAACCTAATGAGTACTCTCAAAAAACAATAATTGATGAAAAGAAAGGAAGATTTGTTCTTTGCATATAAAACTATGAAATTGCTAAGACAAATTGGAGGATATTCACTTGACTTAAGAGACAAGATTTGTAATATTTTTAAATTATGTCCACATATGATTAAAGAACACCCTCGTGGAAGTGTTCACAACTACACCACTGCAAATAAATTCTGGTTACGCCAGTTACAGTGTAGTTAAGAGAAACACAGTAGTTATGACCAGCGTGCCTCGATTGGCAATGCTATAGTCGGTCTAGACACTACCGCCACCGAAAGGGACCCCCATGTAAATGTCCTCCCGTCCAAGAAACATCAGTCCAATGACTTGTAAAAACAGACTATTACCACACCCAATCTGTTCGGCTAAGAATTACCCAAAGCAGGGCGCTCAAAACTAAAAAGATACAAGCCAACTAAAAATAACCCTAAACCACAACTTAGAACCTAGAAATAAATTTCCCAAAGTCCAAGAGTGTCACCTCTCTGTGTGGTTGCCCCAGTTAGTCTGGAGAGATTTTAACCACCTACTAACTCCCAAAGAACGTTCCGTATTCGCCACGAGATGGACTTTATTGTGTCATAGAAACTCCTAAAACAACCACTCCAGAATCAATGGATGACAGTGGTTTATGGCTATACACCCCCCGAACCACTGAGGAAACCAGACAGCCACTGGTAGAACAAACGAAAAAAGAGATATTCATAACATACAAAAGACTAGTGGCCACCATTTCACAAGCGCGGAGAAAAGAATCACGTCCTAAAACGACCGGATGTCGAAGCAAAAAAGTCCGGACGCCAGAGCGGGACTGTTTCCACCCACACTAACTGCGACCAAATACTGGACTCTCCAGTTACAATGTAGTGGAAACAACATAGTAGCCGTGCCCTACCGCCACCGAACACGACCCCCCTAGTGAATGTCCTTCCGTCCAAGAAACCTTGGTTTGAAACTAGGACATCTCAACTATCACCGTTTTAAATAGGTTTTAAATAGATTTTAAATAGATTTTAAATAGGTTTTAAATAGGTTTTAAATAGGTTTTAAATAGGTTTTAAATAGGTTTTAAATAGGTTTTAAATAGGTTTTAAGTAGGTTTTAAATAGACGTTTACATACGTTTTAAATAGGTTTTAAATAGGTTTTAAAAAGGTTTTAAATATGTTTTAAATATGTTTTAAATATGTTTTAAATATGTTTTAAATATGTTTTAAATATGTTTTAAATATGTTTTAAATATGTTTTAAATATGTTTTAAATAGGTTTTAAATAGGTTTTTAAATAGGTATTAAATAGGTTTTTAAATAGGTTTTTAAATAGGTTTTTAAATAGGTTTTTAAATAGGTTTTTAAATAGGTTTTTAAATAGGTTTTTAAATAGGTTTTTAAATAGGTTTTTAAATAGGTTTTTAAATAGGTTTTTAAATAGGTTTTTAAATAGGTTTTTAAATAGGTTTTTAAATAGGTTTTAAATAGGTTTTAAATAGGTTTTAAATAGGTTTTAAATAGGTTTTAAATAGGTTTTAAATAGGTTTTAAATAGGTTTTAAATAGGTTTTAAATAGGTTTTAATAGGTTTTTAATAGGTTTTAAATAGGTTTTAAATAGGTTTTTAATAGGTTTTTAATAGGTTTTAAGTAGGTTTTAAATAGGCGTTTACATACGTTTTAAATAGGTTTTAAATAGGTTTTAAATAGGTTTTAAATAGGTTTTAAATAGGTTTTTAATAGGTTTTTAATAGGTTTTAAATAGGTTTTAAATAGGTTTTAAATAGGTTTTAAATAGGTATTAAATAGGTTTTAAATAGGTTTTAAATAGGTTTTTAAATAGGTTTTTAAACAAGTAACAGATCGTGTTAAATAAAGGTATTTGAGAGCTCTAGAAACACGAAAAGACAGTGCTTGCTTCTGTCAAAGACATTGTTATTTTTTTTTTGTCAGTGCAATTAGGCATCCTCATTAGGCATTTGAAAATCCTCATTGATTGTTAAACAATAAATTTAAATTATTTAAATATAAGGTTAAGCATGTCTCTTCTGTAAAATGAGACATAATTTGTAAAATTTCATATGTAATTTTTTCATTTTTAGATTATTAATTTTTCTGTTTTTCCTGTATCTGAAATTTATTTGGCGTAATGGTTTAAATTTCAGGTTTTTCAGTCAAATTTTTCTTTTCCACTTCTGCTGAGTTCATAGTGGGTTTTTAAATTGTAATTCATAATATGTTTTGCAAGATCCCTGCACTCATTGAGTGGAGTATTTATATTATTTTTACTAGCATTATCATATTTACTTCGATATGATAATATTTCTACTTACATTATATTTTCACAGATTTATATATTTTGCACTGGAATTACAATGTTTGCACCGATACGATAATATTTGAATTAACATTATGATATAATATTTGCACCGAAATTTTAATATTTACATTGAATTATAATAATTGCTCTGGTATTAAAATATTTGCACCAATATTATATTTAAATAAAATTATAATGAAAATAAAGGTTTCTTAACTGCAAATTCAGCTTAGACATATATTTATTTTTCTGTTTCATCAATCATTAACAAATCGAGCAATAAGTCGATTACTCTCTAACCCATCTCCTTCTTGGCGTATGGCTTTATATATGTCATCACATTAGGGAACGAAATATCGTAGAAATAAATTGTTTCTGAATTGAGAGAGATAAATTGATTGAGTTGCATCCTTTCGCGAGGCGATTTCCCGTGGAAATTGAAAAGTGTTTAAAATTTGACCCAATTTAATTTTCGGAGATCTTTCTCCACACTTTCGCATTGACGAATTCTCGTGACAATCTCAGGTGCGTGGGTATACATTTATTTGGTTCGTTCAGAGTTCCAGGTTGACATTTAATCGTAAAATAGGAGCTAGGCATCATACTAGTAATGGAATCTAAAAAGATTATATGAATTATGAAGAGCTATTTACAAATTGTTTAAAATGTTAGGAATTCACAAAAATAAAGAAGAAGACAAATTTTCCATGAATTCAATCTCTGTTCGTATTTATTACTCATGGTCTTTTATTAGCTTACATACGGTAACTACATTCATCCTTAATTTCTCTTAATACTCACACTTTTTTAAACGCATTTGAAACTGACAAACATTAAAAAATCAACGTTGAAACTACACACTTTGAATTGATCTAACTGGTAACGGTTGGAACCGTTTTCGTTATTTTGATACAAACATCTCTACTCTAATGTCATTTGTCGTTTATGCCTTTTCATTTTTGATTTGTATCTGTCAAATAAATTTTATCTATCATATATTCCGTCTGATTTTATAAGCCTGGCTATATCTAGACGGTTCTGTAGAAGTTATATCTAAAGAAATCCTGTATGAGTTATATCTAAAGAAGTTCATTTCGAATCATATCCTAAGAAGTTTAATTCAAGATCTATCTAAAACTGTTTATGCGGATTTCTATCAAGAGGTTTAGTTCAAGCTACATCTAATGAAGTTTATTTCAAGTTATATCAAGAGGTTTAGTTCGAGTTACATCTGAAGAAGTTTCTGGAGATTTACGTTTATGAAGATTTATACCTAAGAGTTTGGTGCTACTCGAAGAGTATCGTTCGAGTCCCTTTGAAAAAGGCCTATGTAAATCTCTCCTTTATACTACCTCCTGTTATAACAGATAAGTCTATGTTTTAAATATAGTGGTGCCCAACTTCTTGTTCAAAGTAATACGAGTTATTTAATGACCTAACTCACTCCCAAAATCATTTGAGCTTAAAACACTATAAAAAATAGATAAAATAACAAGTCTCACATTACAAACTAGTCCTGCATCGCCTTTTTCAGCTAGCCTTCATTTTATTAATTCGTTTTACGTAGTCATGACTCGTTACGACATGTCTACATAATAATTAAGTAGACAAGTACAGAGTTTTCAACATAAAAAATATACTTTACAATGAGTTGAGCAAAATTTAAGAGGAACATGTACATAACAGAGAGACCGCTTTCACCTAGCATCGATATCAATTCACATCTGCTCGCTTCACTACATAAATCAGACGCCTTTAAAATATTAGGGATAAAACAGCTCATCTACGCCTCTGCTTTTTATACAAAATCACCTAGGGAGGCAATTTCCACCAAAATTTGATATCGGGGACACTTTTTTTCGATACTGTCATTTCCCCGGAGTAATTTGATTAGTAGTAATTTTGTTTTAACCCTTTCTGATCGTTTATGCGATAAAAACTTGTTTAATACAAACTCAGAAAATTGGTTTTAAAATAACCCCTTATTTATTTATTTATTTGTCTTAAGTACACTACAGAAATATGAATTCCAAATGGCACAGTCTTAAAGCTAAAACAACAATTAAAGTATAATTATATATACATAAAAAAAAACCGAATATATAAATATCAAAACTCTTCAGAAATTTTAAAATACATTTAACGTCTAAAAAACAAAGTCTAACACCATACAAGACAAGAAAACAACCTAAAATTTTAAAATTCGAGCATCCTCTTAACAGATAATAACGTACAATTAAAAATATCACAGTGAGAATAGTGCTTATTATAGTTGCACAAAAGCCTATTCATGAAAGCTCTTTGTCCATAGTTTGTACGATGGGTTTTCTCAAAGAATAGTTGTGACTGTCGAGTATGCCTTAACGGAACAACAAAATTTACTTGGCATAACAATTTTTCACAAATAATGTCTCCATTAATTATTTTGTAGAGCAAAAGTAACATTGCATCCCTGCGTCTCCGTTCAAGAGTTTGCATACCACAGAGTAGCAGTCTCGTTTCATACGATAAATCCCGATATGGAAAGCGAAATTTAAATAGCAAATATTTACAAAATTTGTTTTGAACTCGTTCAATTCGGTTGACATACATAGCTTGTGACGGAGACCAAACAGTACTGCAATACTCTAAAATACTTCGGATCAAACCACTGTACAAACATGTTATTGCTTTAGTGTCTTGTATATGCTTTGTGCTTCTTTTTATAAATCCTAATAGCCTAAACGCCCTCAGAATGATAGTATCAACATGTAAAGAAAAGGATAATTCCCTGTCGAATATTACCCCTAAATCATTAAATGTGGAGACGCTCTCCAGCGTAGTATTATTAATAATGTATGAGTTTTCGACGGGGTTAGAACGTCTGTAAAATGATATAACTTTACATTTTGATATGTTTAGTTCTAAATAGTTAGAACTGCACCAAGAGACAAATTGATCTAAATCAGACTGTAGGGCGTTATAATTAGGTTCCACAATATTAAACATTTTTAAATCGTCAGCATATAAGAGACAATGAGAATTTTTAAAACAGGACACTACATCATTAATAAATAACAAAAATAAAATAGGGCCAATATGTGAACCCTGGGGTACACCCGAAGACACTGTCACTTCCCGCGACACAGAACCATTCACTGTAACACGCTGCCGACGGTTAATAAGATAGGATTTAATCCACTTAAGGTAATTGCCTGTTATCCCAATTTCAGATAGTTTCTTTAAAAGTAACTGCTGACATACACTATCGAACGCCTTAGAGAGGTCGGTGTTAATTGTATCAACTTGGTAACCAGCTTCAACCGAAGAGGTAATAAACTCCTGATAAATAGCCAGATTAGTAGTAGTTGAACGGCCTCTGTAGAAGCCATGCTGCTCATCTATTATGTAATTCCTAAACGTATAAAATAATTCATCTGTTAAGATTGATTCCAACAGCTTAGGAATTGCTGATAGCATAGAAATGCCTCGATAATTTTTTATGTCTGATTTATCCCCGGACTTAAAAATTGGAACCAAGTTAGAATATTTCCATCTGGACGGGACATATCCTCTGTCGAATGATCTCTGGAAAATTGTGCACAGTGGTGCAGATAAAGCAGGGCACTTCTTGAGAAGGATAGGTGGTATTTCATCTGGACCAGAACCTTTGGAAGGATCGAGATCCAACATTTTCTTCTTTATTTCATCTTCTTTAAAGATGTGAAATGAGAGATGGGAACCAAATTTTACTGATTCCAAGTGATTTAAGTCAAGAGTGCTGTAGTTACTGTAGCAAGACTCAAAATGTAGTGCAAAAGTATCAGCGATAGATGAAGGTGTTTTTAAAAAATCATTGTTGTATTTCATGATAGACGGCATATGTTCTGTACGTTTTAGGCTATTAATAAATGTCCAAAAATATTTTACATTTTCAGGAATTACATGTTCAATATTGCTAACAAAAGTAAGGTAGCATAGATCAATGCGATATTTTACCTCACGTCGAATGTCGGAATATGTTTTGTAGTCTGAAGCATATCCAGTCTTTTTAAATTTATTATATGCTCTGTTTTTTCTAGATATTAGTTTTCTCAGAGGGCCATCATACCATTTTGGATATTTTTGGTTTTTTATTTTTCTTTTAGGAACATATAAGTCAATGGCCTTAAAAAGGTGTTTATAAAACATATCCACCATTACATCAAGATCGACAGTACTGTATAAAAAAGACCAATCAGTTTGTTCCAAATATAAGTTAAGTTTAGTAAAATCTGCCTGAGGATACTGATATATCAATAGCTCATGATTAATTATCAAAGGGCCAGTGAAACTAAAACTTAAAATTGTTTCTAAACCAGGATGATGGTAAGAATCTAAAGGTAACAAAGGCATTTGAGATTCTATTACAGAAATGTCATTAAAATCGTCTGCAAAAATTAAGTCCAGGAATCTTCCACGGCTGTTACGGATGGAATTAAATTGCTGAAACTCGAGAAAAAACATCGATTCAACTAAAACTGCAGCCGACTGCGTCGGAACTCGATTGGGGACAAGTACATTATCATCTAAATACCACTGAATGTCTGGAAGATTAAAGTCTCCATATATAATAAACTTAGTATTTTCGTAAGTATTTTTTAAATTTTCACAGGTGTCGCAGAAGGATTGATAAACTTCAGAATTCGAATTTGGGGGAAAGTAGACATTACCCAAAATAAATTTAAAATTTTCATTTTGATATGAACCCAAATGTCATCGTAAGACGCTATCTTAGGTGTGGATAATAAAGAAGCTTGTATAGTTGATAGTACTGCAACAAGTACTCCGCCGCCACGTTCACATTCGAGTTGATTGTATAACCTATCGCGTCGAAAAACTGTATATTGATTGGAAAAGAACTCAGAATTAACAAAAGTATCATTTAGCCAAGTTTCAGTTAAAGTTACAACTTCATAGTTACAGGAATTTGAACTCAAGAAAAGTTGGTTAGTTTTTGTCCGAAGCCCTCTGACATTCTGATAGTAAATGGAAATGAATGTATTTTTCACTTTATTGTGATTATTTACAGAATCGATGCAAGGGAAAAATTTATCTTCTCAGATGAAATTGACACACCCGACAGAGAACAAGGTTCAGAATTGGAGATAGAAGTCCCATTTATTGAAACTGATGAGGAATTGCATGTATGTGAAAGCAAGTCTCCGCATATTGATTGCACTAAACAAGTTTTTTCGTCGTAGAACAAAATTCCATTCGAAGTAAAGAAGTTAACGGGTACAAAATTTGCAGTGTTTTCAGGCTTCAGTTTGAGTTTCGAACAAAATGAAGAATTTTGTTCTTGAATTAGTCTATTCAATACAGGTCTATTTCTAAATAGAGGAGAACCAAACACAATAAGATTAGTATCCTTGCAGATATTTAAAAGCTCGTTAATATGGCTGTCTTTGATTGATTTACCGGATACAGCCATTTGAGAGCCCCAAAAAAGAATAACGTAGTCACTTTTAGTCAATGTTTTCATTAGGTTAGAGCCATGCTTTAAAATACAGCTAGGAGTTGGCTTATGTAGACGTTGGCAGTTTATATCAAATTTACGATTTGTAAATTTTTTTTATCTTAAAATCAATATTTTGTAGGCAGTTGAAGTTTAATCTCCAGATATTTATGTTTAGAGTTTGTTTCGAACATAGCATAGGTACATTTATTTTTAGATATAGCAAATATTTTATCTACAAATAATGTGATATAAACAAATCAATAATAGACGTGATTTTCTACAATGTCACTTTAAAAACAGCTTGAGTAAGGATCGTTTATGTTTACAGTATAGTTCGATTCCTCATCTAAAATTAAATACTAAAAACATTTCATTTTGAGCTAAATATACAGGGTGAGTCTATGCAGCGACGCCCGTTTTTTTTTTTTCAGAAAGTTTGGAATACTTGAATAAAATGCTATAAAACTTACTTTTTAAATCATATGGACGTAAAAATGTTTTGGCATTTTAAATATATGATAAATAAAGAAAATTAGTTCATATATAATTCAGAAAATGATGTATGCTGGTATAATTAAATTCATAAATAAAAAAGAATATTATATTAAATGCGCAACAATTACAAAAATATAGAAGAAACTGAAACGTAAAATGTGGATTACGCATGACGTAACATCAATAAATTAAAAAAACGACTTTATAAATCAAGAAAAATATTTTTCTGTAGGAAATATAACATTTAAATATTGAAAAAAAAAAGCCTGGGGTGGTTCATACGATGACAAAATAGAGAAAAACAAAAATATTAATAAAAAATCATGGGAATGTATCAAATAAATGTACAACCAGCAAAACCAAAAGAAGCATATTGTAGACATTGAAAGAATCGACAATACAGTCAAAATCCAATAGAAATATTTTCTGTGAATATTTTACCTGTTTTAAAGATAAAACTATTATAAGGATATATAATGCGTGGCATTCTATATGATACTCTTTACAGTTGAACAAACTCCCTTTTAAGCCCCCCACTATTAATCAGATTTTTTTCAGAATCAATAGGCTTCATGCCCCCTATAAAAGCTTTATTTTTTCGAAAGAATTCAAGTTGATTTAGTTTTTTGTTTCGGAGTTAGGATTTTAATACTTTAATCCCTCTTAACCCCCTTTTTGTATTCAATTCTTTTTTCAGAATCTATAAGTTTTATCCCTTTATATAACTTGATTTTGATATTGTTTTTCGTATTTAATTTATGATTTTTTTTAATTTTAACCTCCCTTAATAATTTACGAGATAAATTTGATATCTAAAACATCTTCTAAAATATTCTGTACGAAACATAGGTGGAGTAAGTGTTCCCTTATACCTAATATTAATATTATGCACATCCGAAATATTATTTTTCTTTGCAGATAAGATGGTCTTATGTTTGAGATTATTTTAAAATAAAGATTTGCAGATTGGGGGAACCTTCTGTTTTCCATATTAAGCCATCTTGATTTTTTCAATTTATAGGATATTCTTTGGCGTCTTCTTAACCCATAAATTAGTCTTAAACATGAATTTTGAACTTTTTAAATTTTGGATTGATGGTAGGTTGTTAAATTTGGACCATAAACTGTATCTGAATAATTAAATATAGATAATACAAGTGTCTCATAAAATGTCTAACTCCATAGGTCATTTTCAAAGAAGAATAAGCTTGTCGAATTAGGTTATTCACATATTTTCCAAATCTTAGATTCGGATCTAATATTATTCCCAAGCTTGCATCATCCATAAAACAGTTTAGACCATTACTGATGATGTTAGAAGCATTTTGCACCTCATTTGGATGAAAACTATAATATACTTGGGTATCATCAGCATAAAAATGAACCTTACAATTTTTAAAGTTTTTTACTAAACTTGATGTATATATAGCAAATAGTGTGGGACCCAAAATTGATCCTTGAGTTACGTCGCATTTTATAGAGAGAATGTCTGATAATTTACCGTTAATAGAAACTTTCTGGTTACGATTCGAAAAATATTTACGAAATAACGTAACTGCTGAAGGTGATAAGCCAATATGATGCAAAATACTTAGTAAAAGTTCATGATTTATAGTATCAAAGGCCCTATTAAAATCTAACAAAACTTAAGCTGTACACTGACCCAAATCAGTAGCTCCAATTACATCATCCACCACATGAAGTAATGCCTTTGTACAATCTTGGGTAAAACTTGTGAAATATTTATAGGATGTAGATATTTATACTTAACAGGATTGGACTTTTTTGGCAACTCTTTCACAACGGCATTACCCCATGAGGTTGGAAAAGCATTATTTTTTAAACAGTGATTATTCAATAATATGAGGACAACACATTTTAATAAGTTTTATACTTAAATTATCACATCCTATAGCATTTGATTTAATTTTAGAAATAGTTTCATAAACAAGAAGGGCATTAATTTCTGAAAACTGAAGTTTTTCATTAGATAAAGAAGCATTTTTATAGTGGTCTAGTAAACGTTGAGGTGGTAAACTAGCAGGTATTGAATTAATAAAGAAATCGTTTAATTGATTAACATCGACTAAGTTCTCTGGAATATTATAATTTTTCCAGGAATAACCTTATTTTGTTTTAACATCCGCCACATTTGCTTTGAGTCACAATCTTGAAGTTTAAAGTTAAAATAAGCTTTTTTTTCTCGCTTCATTGCTGCATTTATATAGTTTCTCATATCTTTATAAAAACGTAAATCAACCTGAAGATTAGTTCTTCTATATTTTTGAAAAGCTTTATCTTTTGTTTTAATCATATATTTTATTGAATCTGTTAACCATGGCGCTTTAGGTTTAGTAACTCTGGATTTTACTATTGGAGCATGTCTGTCAAAAAGATTTAACAAATTATTTACAAGAAATGTTATCATCAATATTATCCTGGTCAAAAATTCTATAAAAAGGAACATTATATAAGTCTCTCTGAAAATCGTTTTCATTAAAATACTTCAAACTACGATATTCTATAAATTTTGGTTCCGCTTTATCAACAACTACTTTTATTTTACAAGCAGTAAGTGATATCTGATATGCCGAAAGAGTCACTGACTAATTTTGTTAAGGTTATGTCCTCTCGTATAATAATCAAGTCTAATAAAGTAGCACTAGTTTCAGTAATCCTGGTAGGACTATCAATAATTTGATTTAAGCCAAAAGAAGATATAATTGAAGAAAACTTTTCGGCATTCATAATCTAGCATATTGATGTTAATTTTAACTTTAATACACAGCATATTTTAGGACAGATGACTGTGGCTTAAACTTAAATTTGAATAAATAAAAATAAATGTAGATTTTGACGACAAAGATAATTTGAAGAATTGTAATAAATGAGAAGATGGAAGGTCAAGGTTGACAATTTATCGCCAACTATTTGTTATATTCAGGTATAGGTTATAGATAATGAATGTACTTAACTTTAACAATCTTGCGTTTTCGTTTGTCAAGAGGTAACATTTATATTAATACAAAAAAAGCAAGTGAATAATTTTAGGCCCTTTATAACTAATTTATAATAAAATTCTTACTTGTGGAACTATTCTATTTTTGTCAATTATACTTACCTTTGTATACGTTGTGGTTATTGTCTTGTTATAATTCTAACCCCCTTACTTTCCAATTATAGAAGATACCAGACGTGGTATAATTACAGCAAGTACCTGTTGTGAAACTGCAACCGAAACTAACCATCAGCCAGCTACGTATTCAAATTTGTCTTATTTAATTTTGAACCACCGGAGCATTAGTTTGGACAGATACAACAATCATCGCAACAAAGTTACTGTTATCGTGATAGCACGCAAAGTTCAAATACGAGCCGACTGGCAGGCAAGTCGCAAACTTCTGCGATATTACGAGATGTTTTCTTCTCAGTTTGTTGGTAGTTAATTAGTTATCTAACCGTATTAATCTACTTGGAAAAGAAAAGTTCGGATTTCTGAGTAAATTGTAGCGTAAGCTTTTGAGGATTTAGACGTTACGTTGGGTATAAACATTCTTTAATTTAATTAAATCTAATTAAGGAGGTAACTTTCAAAACGTGTTTTGTCGCATTTTTTGAAACATGAGCTATCCATTTCTTTGTATATTCATTTGGCTTTATAAACTTTGACAGCGCTTGACAATGTGATCTGGTTGTATGACATGAACTTGAAATAACGCACAATTAATAAATAAGTAAACTCTTAAAACTAAAAAGAAAAAAAAAAGAAAAAACACCTTAAAATGTTTTTCAAATTTTGACATATAAAGTGTCATTTTTTGTGTCAAAATGAACTACTTTGCGCAACCAGTTGCATAATATTTCATTTTGAAACTGGTTTCAAAATATCATTATGTCACTAGTTGCAAAATGAAAAATGAAAGGTTTCACAATAATACGCCAATTTTTAATATTTTTCAAATCTTTTTAGTCGAATTACACAAACCTGTTTGATTAAAATAATAAGATTAATTAATGTCATACACAGAAAAGATCAAATCATTTTTAGTTACTAATTACAAACACTTAAGATAAGTTGGTATCAAAATACAGCACTATCCCCTGTCTAAAAAATATAAACAAACAACTTATAGATAAAATATAAAACATTAAAAGGCAGAAAGTGTTTTAATGAAATTATAGATATATTAATGAAATCAATGATATTACTAAAGTGATTTGCATTTCTTAAAGCGGAAGTTTTGGGAACAATTAGTTTTCAGAAATGGCCAAGGAAAAAGATCAGGATTACTTAGACGATTTAACATTATCCTATTTCTAACTATAAGGTTTAGACACTGATGATGGTAAGCACGCTACTCTCAATTACCAGAAATTTAGCTAAATCTATAACGAGCCCAACGCCTACGGACCTGGGGCTGATGGCACACCACACACTATATATCTCGTACTCTTTGATATAATGCCTGTTAGCTGTGGTATGCAACTGCGCGGGCAGTTTTTTTGGGATTTATAGTCACTCATCCATGTAAAAACTGCGCGCGATCTTGCTTAACTGCATATATCGATAATACTGAACCTGCTAAGCTGAGTGGCTACCCTGAGGTACCTTCAACTGTAGTTGATAAAGCACAATCTAAACTTTGACTAATACCATTGATAATTTTATTGAAGAAGAAAATTTGTATTAATACCAATATTAATATTACTTTAATGATCTAAGTATTTTAAAAATGTCTGCTGAATATTTTGCAACATACTGATCTAAGTTATGTATGAAAGGCCAAATTACACAACAGAAATTTAAATTAACTAAAACAAAGGCATATTATACATTACATGTCTTTCAAATGTAAATTTTTTGTGAAAAATGAAACCTAGACGACAGCGAATAGTTTCATTAGATTCTTTAATATTACATTCTTGAAGGATGTAGACGTTTGAGATAGACGGTATGTTTTCTGTTTCTTTTTTTATTTTAGAAAATTACATGTTAATATAAAATTTGCTTGTCTCCTTTAACATTTATATTTTTTATGAAAACTGTATGTACGATACCTCTTCAATCTTTTTTGTACGTATAAAGGTAGTGTAAAGATTGGTATAAATATATTGCGCCAAGCCCACGCCGTACCTGCGTCATCCTAACAACGGACCAATTTCCTAAGATGTGTATAGATAAAACGGGCCAGATTCGAGCGATTTAAAGCAACACCGTACAAATCTGATGAACCTGGGACAGGCACGGCTCGGACCATTCACGATCCAAGCTCGAGCCCGGCGCGTTACATCTATACGCTTCTTTAGATATAGCTCAGAGCACATAGTTATAAATAGTTCAAATAATCCTTTAATAAAAAGGTAATTAATAATAATGATCATGTTTTTATAATCGATAGGCAGTTTGCTGGTCCACTTTCTATAACCAGTGACAATAATTGAATAATTAAATTAATAAAAAAAAACAGATCACATTATATGGAAAAAATATTCATGTAAAACAAAAATAGCTCTAATTAAATTTTAACTGATATTATTTCAATTATTTTTACTGCACCTAATAGTAATGTGGTGCACAGCAATAAAAATATATTTATAAATTTAAATAACATTTTAAGCATATCTCAGTAAAATATTATTATTACCTAATAAATTTACAGTATGTTAAACACGTACAACATTCTATAAATTAACTAACATTCTATAAATTTACATTTTATAAAACTAGAACGTTAAGAATTCAAAAATCGATATTGATCTTTTTAACATTGCTACTACTATGTCTATAATTCATTTTCATCAACTATTTATTTTAATAATTTGAAAGTTATGTTTTAAAAATATTAATAATTGAGTCTATTTTATTATTATAATTATTAAAAAAAAAAAGTTGTTTCATGTTCAATGACTGTCCTTTATGAGCAATCTAGATCTTTAAGATGATTCTCTGTTGTTATGAGAAGCATGGTTACTTTTTTATTTATTCTTATGTTAAGCCATAGTAACCAACAAGTATTAGCTAAGGGGTAATAGAAATTCACTTTACAAAAAATAAACTTTATTAATCAATAATGGTTGAACAGCTAATAATGATAATGAATGTATCAATGCCGATCTATATTTCCCTTTCTTTATTGATAAAACTGCGTCTGTCCACTCATCAAAATATTAGAATATCTTGGGTCAGCGAAAAACGCACCGCATCCAAAAATACTACAGGGAGTGTCTAGCAAATATTTGTGTAATAAATACTGGAAGCTAACAAAAGATCTGATAAATAAATAATATATTTTCTAATAAATAACATATTAAACTTCCGTGCGTACCTCACATTTATATCTATAACCGAATTCAAATATATTCATGTAATAAAAACAGAAACAACTGCCCGTCACTTCCAACAGAAAATACTGCAGTTTTAACATTTACCTGCAATTTTTTTAAAAGCGCAATCGTGTCGGTTTTACCGATTGTGTCATAATACCTTTGTTATTCAAATGAGGGGTACCAGAATGTGAAAAATATGCACCATTAGTTCTAAATAGCTTGTCTGGTAATAGATATGTCGAACAAATTGAGTTTGTGTCGTAATTTATGCGGTAGGAAGCAACACACAGATGTTTGTTTATTTAAATATGTGTTTGTGCCGCATTTTTGTCGGCTCTCGTTAAAATAGTTTTAGTGTTTGTAAATATACATATTATATTTACTTATTTGATCCTAAACCTTTTTATCATTCATAGGAAGGTTACGTTGAGTTGGGTTGATACATTATTCTTCCATCGGCTCTTGTAACGTTTGGTGTCCCACATCGATCAGTACTAGGGCATTTACTATGCATAATTTATATATTCTTTAATCGTTGAGGTGAGTACGTAAAAATTCATTGTTTTGACGATGATAAATATATAGTTTATCTCCAAAGGTCTTAGTGATCCTTGGATTTTCATTTATTTCGATCATCTGCTGCTTCTTTCTTTTTAATCAGTCGTTTCACATTCCATTTATATCCTGTTTGATCTTTTGTAACCATGATTCCTTTGGACATCTCTTCTTCTGTTCCCTCCTTCTCTTCATTTAGTATTATTTTTACCTTAACTGTTTCATATGCTCTAATTTTAAATTCTTTTATTATTTAATTTTCTTCTTGATTTGTGGATTTTATGGTTACTCCTAAGTAGTCAAACTGTTTAATGCTTTTCATTTAGTGTATTTGGTCCCACTTTCCAGTTTTTACTTTGATTTTGTTAATAGCATTATGTCATCTTCGTAACGCATAGCACTTTATGGTGAAACTGGAATTGGTTTTATCTGCATATAACTTAACGTAACTGCTATCCCATAGGACTACATTAACAGAGACCTTTTGTCTTTTATATCTTTTTTAAACAATCCGTCACATTATTATAAATATTTCTATAGATACTTTAAACGATTATCACTAATAGTTTCGCAATATGCAGAATCTTAAGCAGAATTATCGATTGGAAGCTTAGGTTTAGTTACCAAGTCATCAAATATCGCCTCTAAAAAATTCAAAAAGATCATATAAGTGCCATCGTAGGTGTTTAAGTTGTTAATTCATTCAGAAATCGAGGGCAATCAACTCGCAAATGTTACTGTGGAATCCTAACTTCTTCATATGCAACAAAAAGCGAAACACGAGAAAATTTATTAGAACATTACATCCCTACCTTAAAGACAGGCTCTTATTTAGATGTGAGATGCACCAATGAAATGTTCAGCATTATCACAACATTAATGTCGCTCAATTTAATGCCATAACCATGAGAATAATACAGCTTTTATGTTTAATGCATACTGTGATAATATTATGTAGATTTATTGGGATTATAGTACCATCTAATTTAAACTAAATAAAAAGCGCATGGTGCTAGAATTATATCATTTATGTGTCGCCCTGCCTCTCTGTGTGTATCGCGCCTAATAAGGTTCCTGTTTGACATTGGAACGACTCGAATGTCCTCGCGCTGTACAATGCAAATAAAAAATAAATCTACTACACAAATTGATGTTATATGCTTTCTCGAACAGTCAATAATATCTCAATGATTTATTGTTCACGTAGAAGCCATACGTGCATTGAATGGATATTTATTACTAGCTTGGTAAAATATGAGTTTGAGTGCGTGGGTTATGCGCCATTTACGGTAACTGGACCGGACTGAACTCTCCAGTTTATTATTGCAACTGCCATCCAATTTATCTTGCGAATTTGTTGATAGCTTCACAACGAATTCCGAGAAAGCTTAATAGTCTTGGTTCTTACCACAACAATTACCATCTAATTTTTGAACTAATTGGATGGCGCTGATCTAGGGATAGCTAAAAAGGTCTTAAGATAATCATGTGCTTACAAAAATCGTAGTTCTGGTGGTTTTGAGATAAAACTAATTATTTGTTTACAATAGTACTTAAAATATACTTATTATTTAAAAAAATTATGGCACCACTCAGTAGTTTAATTAATTATCTGCTGTCATAAGAAATATATAAAACATACGCCGATTAAAATGGGACCATTGATGAATGGAGACTGATGAAACAAGAATAATATTTATGAAGAAATACCGAATAACATTATATACACAAACCCTTTATGTACAGATGTTTTAAGTGATGCGATCATTGAACTCCTAGAAGAAAAGAAACGTTGATACTGTTTCGCTTCTTTTATATTTTGCTTCTTTTCCTGAATGTACCCATCTTTCCAATACAAGAAAAGCAGGACCGAAACTAAGGGTTTAAATTTTTCAGCACCTTATATTGAAGGCGTATTCAAACGGCGTATTTATATTGAAACTGTGATTGTGAATAGTTTCTTCGATGTGATAAATCGTTCTCAATCCTCAGCTTTTTCAAGTAAATAAAAAACTGATATTAAATCTTTTATTTGAATTACTAGACTCTATTCTTTTCTGTCATTTTTTACCTTTAAATTCTACTCCCAGTAATTTTTGGTCTGATCCTTCTTTTTACACTTTTCCCTTTCTATATTGAGATGAATAATGACTCTTTCTCTTTTAGTCTTTCTCTAAATATTTGTATATTTTATTCCTTTTGTTTTTCTTTTGTTTTCCAATCAAGCAATTTTTAAAAACACTGTTTTTTTCCTCGACTTCCAATTTGTAATTAACTTGATCTTCTCTCTCGATGGTCTTCTCAATAGTTATCCCAACCAGTCCAGGCGTATTTTGATTTTATTGTTTTTGCTTTTTTCAATTTTTCTTTCATTTACGCAATTTTTCTTCTTATCTAGATTATTTATTCATCTTATTCATCCAAATGGATACTGGTCCGAATTTATAATTTGATACTGATGATCTTAGTGACAGACTGCTCATTATGACATTGTGCTCAAGCCCATCTACAAGAAATGTCAAAATTTATTTTACGACCCAGTAAGTAAGAGGCCGGACTATAACGCCAGCCTACTGGATTCAGTATAAGCTTGAAGGATAATATTGTTTTCTAATGACATGATTGTCTTCGGCGTTGCGGAGGAGGCGACATAGCTAATTCGTATTAGGTTACGAGCAGAGAACGTAGTCGAAGATTACTTCAGCTTTTGCTTCTTAAGAAGGATATCGACCGAGATTGTTATCTCTCGGAGTCGAAAGATTTTTTGCGTAATTCGATTCACTTCGCATGTTGACATGTTAAAGCTGAATTGTCGGGAGATTATCTTTGAAAATTATTCACGAACGAAAGGTATCGGGTGTATCGGGTGCGATCGGCAAGTGGGTGATCTGCCAAAGGCGGTAATTATTTGACACAATTATCGAGATAGGTTTTTTAGAACTGGCTATATTTTTATTCGAATATAATATATCTGCACCTCAGAGGTAAGGTGTGTTAAGTCACCAAATCTACATTTGTCAGAAGAGGCATTATAAAGTTCACTTATTTTGACTTTGTTGTGACTTATTATTAATCCGAAATTTGCAATACTTGGTTTGCGAAATGATGCACAAGTGGAGAAAACTCTTTTTTCTGAAAAATGTGACAACACACCTTACCTCTGAGGTGCTGATAAACAAATGCTTCGACCATACCCTTGTCCTACGTGATCTGGTAAAGCGAGAAATTTAATGAGACATGACGTAATTAATGACTTTTATGACAACTTAGGTAGTAGTGATAATTGATTCATGATTACTACTTACTTACTTACTACTTACGGGTAGGGGAGACCGGGGCTGGTTGGCTCACTTTTCATATTTCAATTTTTTTTGTCAATTTTTTTATTACTTTTAATAATATCTATACAACATAATATTGCCTGTAGTTTTGGCTACTGTTATACATAATCATAATCGTTAGAATTTTTAATATAAAGTTTTGGCAACCCGTTATGTACACACAATATTTTACGCCAACCAACCCCTGTTGCCTGCTAAAGAAGGCAAGACAAAAAGTTAGAACATAAAAATCATCGTCTGAATCACATTTCTCACAGATATACAGCGGTGCATATCCATTAGTACAAGCGTCATGAACCCAACCATTACATTTTGTACATTGTATCCATTCTTTAGGATGGCTATTTGCAAAACTGCCTAAACATATCAGGCAGATGCAGTCTTCTTCCACTTCAGAAGTTCCGCTTTCATCCTTTTTTTCTTTGAAAATATTTGCTTTTTAGCTTGTTGGATTTTTGTTAGACTTTCTATGTATTTGCTTGCTTCCTTATCTCTCTTTTTGTTTTCCCGTTTTGCCTTTGTTTCAGCAATTTCCGAATAAAATTGAAAATTACAAAAAAGTTAAAAACGGCATAATATACTGTTTATAAGGTTTGTAATTTATTAAAATCCCTACTATTTCTTGCTAAAAATCCATACATACGACTAGCTTTTGCTACAATGTTGTTGATATGGAGTACGAATAAGAAATTTTTATCAAATGTTACTCCCACGTCAATAAATGTTTGAGGCCTTTGAAGATTGGTATTATTGAGCTTATAATCAGAGAAGATGACAGATTTTTTTTAAATGTAACAGGGATTCGTAAAAAGTCGGTCACAATCACTCTTACAATTTATCTCGCAATATTTTTTTAAATCATCAGCATATAACAAGCACTCAACATCGATTTTTTTTTTAGAATAACATTAACGAAAATGTTAAAGAGTAAAGGGCCTAGATTGCTACCCTGTGGAACACCAGAAGTTGCTAAATATTCGATATACTTAAATTGCTTACGATTCGTCAAATACGAACCAAATAAAATTAGTAGAGAACGGGAGATACCAAAATTTAATAATTTTTGCAAGAGTATTCCGTAGTCAAGTCTATCGAAGGATTAACAAAAATATGTGTAGACAATATCAGTTTGTGTTTGTTTGTCAATTGCTTCAAAAATGTATTGAGAAATATTCGTTAAATTCGTAATGGTGTCCTTTTATAATTTTGTTTCGGTCCTTATTTTCCATTCTAAATCAGCACAAAATAATTAATAAACAATTCACGACAAAATGACCAACTTTCTTGAAATCTGAGTAACTTTAATATAATCACAATTCAATAAGTCGTTGAGAATAAATGAATATGATATTCTATTTGTCAATAAAAGAATAAAGTTAATCATATGCAACTAACATTACAAGAAAGTATTAATATCGGTTGCCTATATGTCAGGCCTATATGTCAGTAGCTTTTTGCCAAAACAAAATTTTAAAAATATTCTAGTCAAAATTAAAAAAAATATTGTATGTAACACGTTACGAAATTCCGTTTTATGTAATTGGTTTCATAAATAGCTATTAAATTAATTTTATTTATCATAATATTACTTTTACAGTTTGGCAATCCATAATTTTTTCACTATTTATCTTATACTATTTTGATAAATTCAGCATAAAATTGTGAGTGGGTTTCATCTTTAATAATAAAAAAGTTCTTATTCCTAGTTGTTTAGTTTGTTGCACTTAAAACAAAACAAAAAACTAATAAAAAAATATCATTGTATTTTAATATTTTTTGTACCCAATATTATTATACCTTTATCATTTTATGAAAGTGTAAATGGAGTCACAATGTTTTTAGTTTCTAAAAACACTATCCATAAAACTAGGCATATAAAAACAAATGTAGAACCAGCCACATCTAGCCAAAATTTTGTGGTTTAATATTTTTTTTGATGAAGTTTTTTTGTGGTCGTAGAAAAAATATTTAACATTACTTGTGTAAAAGTTATTTTTCAGACTCCTGTGAATTTCACACTCGGCTTAAATATGTCTTTTGCAACATTATTATTTCCTACTCGGGTGAAAATTTACTATTTTCACAATCGTAACGTGGTATACTATTTTTCAATAAAATTTAATAAATAAAAAATCAAATCAAAAAGGTTTTGACCTGAAAATATGTTTCAGTACAAAGTATAAGAGGATAATTATTGAATCTAACAGAAAACATATTTATGAAAATCTAAAGATATCTTTTACTAAAAAGGAAGTAGATATAAAATCTAGTTTAATTTAAATTGCCGTCAATTGGACATAAGTACTTGATAGTACTAAAAATAGTTTAGTTTAACTGTCGAAAATAGTTAAAAATATAATAAAATAGTAAAAAAATGACAAAAAAGAATAATAAAAGTAATTAAAAAAAAAACAATAAAAAAAATTAATAAACTATAAGTAATATTTTAATTCTACTCCAGAAAACAAATGAAAACAAAGTCTTTAAAAAAGTTTTAAAAGAATCTATTGTTAAAAAAAACAGAAAAAATTAAAAATCCTGGCAAATCAAGTAAAAAAAGAGAAATAGTATAAAAATAAGTATTTTAAAAAATGTTGGAAAAGGAAGGAAAAGCAGCATATTATTTCAATTAATTATACGACAAAATCGCATCAGAATTTTAAATGGCTGTGTATTAAGACACGCGACCTCACAAACATGTCTAAATTACTCATTACTGGTGCATAGATGTCGCCTCGAGCTAACAGACACAACGGCAGCAAAAAGCAAAACCAAAGCAAGAGACGATTTCGGTGGTATTATAGCAACCTGTGCCATTATCGTCGCGAAAGCCTGGGCTTTATTGGCACGCTAAATTTGCGAAATGATGTGCTTGTATTTAATAATACTTGCGCATTTTATTTAATATCTTGCCTGCAGAGTCGTAAGACAATATGAGATTGCGTCTGAGAGATGCTTTGCAAGCTGTAGCTACTTTCGGCGTTTTTTTTTTTGGTCGTTTTTTCGTACTTTGTGTCTAGATGGGTGTTGAATGTAAAGCGTTATGTTGAATTTTAATTTTGAAATAAGTATAAAAGGTTCGTCGTTATATAGCAAATGGAATTAATGGAAAGTTAAATTTAGCATACTGTCTGTTTGAATCTAAAAATCTTAAGTTCCTAATAAATTCTGCATACATTTACAATTTAATGCACATAGTTGTTAATTTATTAATATTCCAACACTTTTATACAGGTGGAACCCTAATACTTCTTTAACTGTGTCTGTAAAATAAACATCTTTTTCAAATACTTTTTTCAAAAACCTCAAAAATAAGAAATATACAGAATTAAAAAAATCTAAATGTGGGCCTGGACTTGGGTATAAAAAGTTAAGCTAATTAAAGTCTATTTATGTTTTTATCTTTTTTTTGTTTCGTTTTTTCTTAGGAATCATGATTTATTGTGTACCGGTTATTGTAGTTCAGTTAATTGTAATTGAGTCGCATGTGATTTTAGTAGTGTGTTTATCTGAAGTTTCTAGTGAATTTAAATTGTTAACTATGGTACATTGAAAATTGCGTCTAGAAGAACATATTTTAAATGCTAACGATGAAGAGTTTATAACAAGTTAGTGGGTGGCTGCAAATCAGGTGAGATAGGTCTAAAAAAAGTGTGAACAAAATTGCGTAAAAATCAATTGTATTCTTTATTTGTTCAACGTGTTCAAGCACTACAACCTGAAGATTTCCCCTATAGAGTTTAGTTTTGTGAATGGTCTTACAACGGCTTGAATGTGATCAACAGTTTTTGATATTTCTACACATTATTTAAGTTGAACAGGACCATATTGAATACATTTTGTTTCTTATTTCTTTATTTTTTTTTTATTTAAAAAAAGTATCAGCTTAGAGTTACCCTGTATATACGATGCGAGAATAATTCAATAAAATGGAACAGCTTTGTTTTGCTTTTAAAATCCACGACTTTTTACATAATATTTGGATATACAGGGTGATGCTTGTAAATGAAGTAACGTCATCGGAATTTGTTTAAATAGTCATCACCTTTTTTTTATATATATTCTGACCCTCCATCCAGTCTCTAACATGATGATCTAATGAGTTACATATAAGGAAATTTTTGGAGAAAACTAATAATTATGAATACGGGATAATAAATTAATTACGAATGTGTTTCTTACTTTACAATTCTGTTACAAATATGCATTACAAAGTTTGAAGGGTACAACATACAGGGCGATTCAAAATAAAATACCGTAAACTAGGGGTTTTGTAGATCTTAACTAATTATTAAAAAAAGCTAAATATAATTTGCCTGTATACGTCGCAGTTTTCATTCTACAGGGTGATAAAGTGAATTTTATAAATACTTAATTTTATAAATATATTTTTTTACGGTAAAAATTTGAATATGTTAGTTATTCGTCATTATCAGTTAAAACACTCTAATTCAATAATGTATGATAATCCATTGGCGTAGAATCGAGAGCTAAGAAAACAATTTAATCAAAACTTTTTGAACACCTTATATTTCATAAAAGTTCCTCACGCAATTTGCCACAAAAAAGGGACTTTTGATTGATCTCTGTAGAATATTCTATTTCCGAGATTTTGCAGTTTTAGTCCTACTCAAACATAATGTACATATAAAATTCCAAAAATGCAATTTTTATTAAGGGCCAATTTCATCAATTATTCAATATTAAAGGGTCCATTAACTAATGGGACCATTAAGTCCATAAGATCTTGATCACCATTAGTTAATGGACGTAATAATTAATATGAAATCGGTCCTTGATAAAATTTATTCTACGCCAATGGGTTATTGTAATTTATTGAAATGAAATGTGTTAACTAATAATGACGATTAACTACCATATACAAATTTTTAAATTATAACTTTTACCGTAAGGGAAGATATTTAGAAAATTATGTATTTATAAAATGCACTATCACCCTGTAGAATAAAAACTAGGACGTTTATAGGAAAATTTTATTTAGCTTTTCTTAATAATTAATTTAGATCAACAAGTCTCCCTATTTACGGTACCTTATTCTGAAACACCCTTTATATAGATATTTTCTTGTTTAAATAATAGCACAACACGCCATTTTGTTTCTTAACTTTACTATGTCTCCAACAAGTGTTTATTTATTCAAAAACGAACTTTGAAAGAAATTCAACTAAAATATTGAATATTTCAAGTTTTCCATCTCCTTCTGCTTATAAGGATGTTTAAAGTCAAGGGGAGAAAGGATTGAATTGTGAAATGCATATAACAGAACGCTTTTGGCTTTACATAGCCATCTTAACAGGTGTTGTTTATTAACAATGAAGTAACATAACAAACTTACATCTAATATAATACTACTACATCTTAATTAAGATTGATTTACTGAAGATCAAGGCGTCATAGTGGCAGATACATGACATATTAATAAGACATTGTCAAGTGATATTGACAAAATGACAGGAACGATCTTGAATGGTTCTGGAGTTATATCAACAGAACCTTAGTCGCCATAATAATCTTCAGAACCTTTCAACTTAGACTATTCTTTCCACATCTTGCAAACGCGTCAACTTACTTTAGATTTGAGATTATTTAAAAAATGTTATAGCCAAATATATTGCCTAAAAAATGTAAAATGTAACATATTATTGTAAAAATAGTTTAATAAAAGAAAGAAAATGGAACCTCAATAGGTCTAACCATTAGTGATATAAATACCGAGTCCAAATATAATTTATTTCACTAATATATTACAGAAAAAAAGTAAGATTGTGCTTTAAAAAGAGACATTCAAGATTGCACTAAAAATACAAGTGACAGTTACAATAGTTAAATGGTTTACACACCACCAAACCTAAGTATTCTCTTTACAAAACATTTGTATTAAAAATGTAATAGTCATAATCAGGATAGAATTTTTATAGTTTGGGCCAAGCGGATTTAATAAAAGTTTCAAAATATTAATAAAAGTCAACACGAGCTTTAAAATACAGAAAATGGTGGCGAAAATCTACTAAAAACCTTAAAAATTAATAGGAACACAGCATTTTCTGTGGATGTTACAAATTAATTGCGAGACACTACTTGATTTGGCCCAACGTAAATGGATTCACTGCATACAGAATATCAAAACTTTCCATCGAATAGTTTGATGAAAAATACAAAATTTTCATCATAAATATTTCCGTTAAATTTAAAACACAACACACAAACTTCTATTAATGTGGATGCAATTAAGATTGCAAACAAGTCCGTCTCTGACTTAATGCCGTCTAAATAATGAGTTTAAAAACCATTTATCAGAATTACGTTTTAATGAAGCCCAATAGCTTTATAAAATTAAGAAAAAAATAAAAAAAATGTCTAAAGATGATTTATTTTTTTCGTTTTAGTTTCGCATACCGATGGGCTATGCCCTCGAAATGCTTTTCGAAATCCACACACAGCAGTACAGAAAGCTCGCAGTACGTACGCTCCATTACCATATCAGACATATAAATTAATTACGAACAATAACGGCATAACAAATTGTCTGCAAACAACATAAAACGTGTACCGCACCTTTTCGAGAGGAGAGGCGTGCGGTTAATGTTAAGTACGATGATCTCGATACCGAATAAAATGCACCTATTGTTTATTTATATTTCATACGAGGGTCATTAGCGGCGATTTATCGCGGCAAAACAGATAAATCCATTTGAAAAGTTTTCGCACTAGATCCAGGTCGTGTAGAAGTTGGAGTACTTCAATGTAGGTGTATCTTGCCTCGAACAACAATTTTCAGTTTTTGTGGTGACTGCAAAGTCCTTTTTACTGATAAAGGAGCCTTCAGTTGTTGAGAATACACTGTCACATTTGAATTGTAATTTGAGTATACCTTGTAGTAAAGCCTTTTTGTTAATTTATTGAAATACCTAGATTGCGTAGAATTCGCCAGGTTTTCCAGTTTAGTTACTTTGAAAGAGGTCGAACTGTAAGGTTGCATGAAGCTGGTTTTTGGATAAGAGAAGTTTTTAGAAGAACTGGTAAATCTTTACGCATTATACTACAGTATAAATGAGCGTAGATACAAGAGGGCCGAGGGTACAGAGCGAGAGACTATGGTCGTCCCAGAGGAACAACACAGCACCAAGATCACCGATTGAGACCAGAAGTCAGCAGAATTCGGGACATCGTAAATCAGTTATTTGAAGAGTATGGGAGAACGGTTAGTATACATATTTAGTGGGACCAGGAATGGAATCATGTGACCTTAAGTGATATGTCTCGCTTCTGCCTGAGGATGCATGATAGTCGAGCAAGGGTGAGAAGGCGACGTGGTAAAAGACAGAAAGCTTCATATGCGCTACACCGTGGCTGCTATTTTATGGGGTGCTATTGCATATGGTAGCAGATCACTAGTTTTTGTTAGAGGCAACATGGCAGCCCGAAGCTACATTGAGGAAGTAGTTGAACCATTTATGACTTCATACTTTTACATCATCCAAAACGCTACGTTTCAAAAAGATAATTTAAAACCGCATATTGGCAGAGAAACGACAGCCTTCTCATGGATCGACATCAACCGGTTATCTTGGCCCCCAATATCGCTTGATCTGTCTCCTGTTGAACATGTCTGGGACATTATTGGTCGCAGGTTTAGTTTGCAGCACCCTCTACAGACTTCAGCAGCCCTTTCTCATGAACTTGAGGTATTCAGTTCATCTACAAATATAAAATTGTTGACTTCAAATAAATCAAAATACGAGTCTGTCGCCATTTTAATTATGTCGTCTCTTTTTCATTCTATCTCGATGGTAGTAACCCTAAAAATGTGTCACTGACGTATTTGACAGAACTTGTCATACAATTTAGTAGGAACCGCCATTTTTATAAAAAAAATTGTTTTACCAGTTCACGTGGTTTAAATCCTCGATTTATTTTCACCAACTGAGCAGAATTATTTTTGTATTTTCATCATATCTTTTTACCATAACAAGTCTTTCGAATTATTTCCCTGGCCTGCCTTCCCTACAGCCACCGATAACGCGCAATGTTAGTCCTAAGGGCAAACGTGTATCCGTTAAAAGCCCCAATGTGGAGCATTGTGTCGATGGTTAGGGCTTAAAGGGAGAAACGCAGTCGGAGAGCGTCGGAAAATCAATAAGAGACTTTTCCGATGCGTCACCCTCTTGCCTTACACAACATCGTCGTCATTTCATTTAAGGATGACTCACTCTAACTACTTCCTAGTGGACTTTATTATGCAAGAATGTAGAGCATGAGCCGAACGGTATGATAATGAATCATAATCAAATCGATTTTGTTATCTTAATATTTTAATATAATGTATGTTGTGATGGAAAAGTGCTATAATAATGATAGTAATCTTTTTGTTTGAAATGACTCAAGAAATATGTAGGGGAAATATCAAAGTATGGTTTACAAATGAATTCAGCACATATAATGAAAAACTGGAAACATTTATAAAGAAAGTAATAAAAGTTAGGATTTAAAAGGACCAAGAAATTTTAAAATAGAGCTAAATATCTACTTTAATTTTATCCCTCTTAGTACATATAAAAAGACAAGAGAGATAGAAAAGTAGTTTTATGTCTACATCTATAAATTAAATTATTTTTCTTATAAAATATGGTAACTAAACACTTTGCAATTGATCTAATCAAGTGAGGAGTTTAATAAGGGAATAATGTCCTTAGTCCCATGTTATACATTCTGTATGCCTCTTAAGATTTTAACTACCATTAACGTCGAAACCGTTCCAGACTTAATAAAGTCAATAGAACTTAAATCGCCGAACTCTGGTACTAAAGTAATATTTTAAAGTCTAACGCCAACAATGAAAATGCGCTTTTTATATAGGGTACTAAGTCTGTGACCTTAGGTATAGTATCGTCAGAAATAAGTAACATTATTAAGCATTGCTCTATAGCAGCATTGTCTTCAGTAGTGTTGAGAACTTGTCTTGTTCTAAACTTCCCTTTAACAAAAACGCCTCAGATATTTGTCACAACCATTTACTGTTATTTTTGTGTTCAGATTTCTTTATTGTATTGCAGTGTGTCCCTGTAGATTAATTTGTCGAAGCAGTTACAATAACTGCACCATAAGCTCCCCCTAGACATATTTAAATATTTTCTAAATACATTAAATCCAATGGCGCAGTAAAGTACTATCAATTAAAGATACTATCAACGAATAAAATCTAAGTAACATTTTATGGCGCCTATCGTAATCATAAACTGTCATAAAATTAACCCGTCAACGACGATATGCTGTTATTCGCCATAAATATTTTCGTAAAAAAGATCCCTTTTATCATGACGTCTCGTAACGGTGGAAGCAGAAAGTGTCCCGACAAAAAATTGCGGGTATAAAATTTAAACTTATGTGCCTATTGAGAATTCCTTGACTGCATGAGATTTCGTTCCCAACAGAATTGCTAGAATGGTTAACGTAAAATTGGAATTTCATTTTCATTGTACTATTTTCAATATGAAATTCGGAATTGTAATAATTTTCGTTATCTTAACTGTACAGCGGAGAGAATCGAAGTGAACGAATCAAGAGATAGATTCGTACTAAGAATGCTAAACTACCTTGTCGGCAATTAGAAAAACGTTGAAAACATGTCCTTATTTCGTTGGATACTAGCAAACGTATGAAGTCTGGTGTGTTCTAGTACCTAAGATGTTGCAGCCAAAGAATATTCATACAAAAGTATTAATTTATGACATAATGACTTATAATTCATTGGGAATTGGGTTGTTTTGAACGTGAATTGTATTTACTTATAATAAAACATTTCACAAAAGTTATTTGTGTCAATATCATAGACTAGCAGTCTAGTACATCCTAAGCATACAAATTAGTCTCTACAATATTGCGAATATGGACTCTATCTCACTCGATAACTCATATAAAGTTACTGTTGGTACTTACACTGATGGTTCGAAATCAAAATAAGGTTTAAGATGTGAAATATACTCTAGATCCTTAAAACTAAACATAAAATGGGCAACGTAGTTCAAACCGAGCACACGAGGAATCTTATAGCAGCAAAAGAAATTACCAGAAAAAATATCAGCACTACTCATCCCAGACAGCCCATGAATTTACTCAGGGCTAGTACTAGAATATCACGAAGCTCTAGGTGGTTATCTTGAGATGGATCGATCACACGTCACGCCACATTCCTGTTTTACTAGCCAAGAAGGCAGCCAACCAAATACTTTTTGGACCTCACCCTTCGATTGTACTGATAATATCAGTAATGTCAAAACTAATTAAAGAACATTTCCTTGTAAAATTCAAGGAAAAGTGGAATGAGACAAGAAGCCGCAGAAGTGACAGGGAGTTTTTAAGTTACCTTGATAATTCATCAAACAAATTCTTGATTATGACTAGACATAATCTGTGCCTGATCACAGGCATTCACTGGTCATCGAGTAGGTAAGCATCTCCATAGCATAGGGCTGTTAGAGTCCGCAGTAAATGCAAACAAGAAGATGAGACCATCAAGCATGTCCTCTACGATTGAACGACGAGCTAAAAAGAGCCTATTGGAGTAACCTACCATACACACGTTACAGATACAGAGATGGTATCTACAGAGGAAGACAAATTGTAATTTTATTGGAGTAATAAAAAATACTCTCATACTGTCTATAATGTTAATTTTAACAATAAAAGTAGAAGCTGAGATCTCAATTGCTCTCCTTTCATCTTATTTAAATAAAGCTTTTCGCCTTTATTTAAATAAACTGGCGAATTAAACAGTTAAATTAATTGTTGTATCATTTTAATGGACACCAAAGCCATTAAAGTAAAATATACAAATGATGCAATAAAAATATATACCTAGAAATATATTATCTTATAAATGCACATATTTATTATGCAGAAGCATTAAGCAAACCCTTTAGACGAACCGCCTCTGTGAGAAACCATCTACAATTTGAAACAAATTTTTGGTAGAGGAATTTGTCCATTAGACTCCAACAGTCTGAGAATGCGCACACACATACGCCTCTGAATACCGCCCGTCGAGGTATTAGACCATTGATAGAGTTTATCACTGATATGTGGAAAGCTATTTCCTTTGGGCATACACAAATTGTTTGGGTGTAATTTAAATTAAGGTTCGCTTGGTATTTATGATTTACAAAACAAGTTACTATATCTTTAACGTCAACCCTTTCAATAAAGAAGTAAAATTGTAAAAATATTTTTAATAAACAGAAAATTGAAAACTGCATAATATATTGTAATAAAATTTGAGATTTGTATCCATTTAATTCCGATTAAGAGTCAATAATCAATAATAGAATACTAAATTTATCTTTACGTGCTTATATACTCAGGAAAATACTATTGATTCAGTTCTAACAGAGATAATAAACTGGCACTCTGATTTGCATTCTAAAAGTTATAGAAAACTCAACACAAAGATGATTTAGAAAATGTTGGACAATTCATATCAAACCTAGTAAAGCTCTAGTCATAACTATATCATCTTCAAGAGCGCCCATTTACATGTATGTGTCTGTATTGTAAGGCAGATGGGTGGATCCACATTACTGCTGCCTTAATAGGCCTATTATGCACCCTCCTAAATCCTTTCAGCCTCATCAACCAGCCTACAGATTAACGATAGTTGACAAGGTATGTAATATGTATATTTAATGTTGGTCGGTGTAAGCCAATACTTCTAATAGATGACAACGTCGGGCAATCGTAGAGAATATGCTTGATAGTTTTTTCTTCTTGTTCTCACCTCCAGTGAGGAGTCATGCTATGGAAATGTTTTAGTACTTGGCATTGACCACTCAAAATCAATCAATTATTTGGTTGTTTGCTACAGTGTTAGAATAACTTAAGAGTTACTAGCAATTCTGCAGCTTTTTGTTTTATCTCACCTTTACTTTTCAAGGGAATATTTTTTAATTAGGTCTGTCTCGTTCAATACACCCTTGTGGAACTCCTGATTTGATTGCATAAATTAGCATGTTCAAATTTAGATTGTAATGTTTACAATGGCTTTATGGTTGTTTTTGAATTATCATTACTATATTTTATTCGAAAATAAATCTATTATTTTCTTTTATTTCATAGAAAACCTTGTAGATATTTAATTTATAATTCTTTATTAAGATTTTTTTTAAAGAGCGTAACGACCGAAAAATAAAGTGAACGCGTCGACCTCTTGTGTGGCTTAAGAATAACTCCAGACTGCGATAAGAGGAGAGGAAATATGGTGAATGTCAGAGAACAGAGAGGCAGTGTCTTGGAAGTTTCACATCTCATGATAGATTTTACTAATCAATAAGCAAACGTCTGATGGTTATTGGAAACAGCCGCAAGGTTGATCGAAAATGCTTGTTGGAAGAGATATAGACAATTAACTTCTATCGGAATTATGTATTTGAATAGGTATTGGGTGATTTCTACATAACGGGAAATTTATCGCCGTGAAAATTTAAATGTAAGTAATCAGTTATAATAATTAAATGAATTAGTGTATAATTTACTTATTTATGATTTCCTTTTTTTTAGATTTAAGATCACTCATTAATGTCAGCTTAAGAAAATACAATTGTTACGAAATCATATTCAAATAAAAGTTCTGTTTTATACTTATAATTTGACAAACACTTTTAAAGATTATATTTCGTAAAAGCAAATTTTTTCCAAGAAACAAATATATTAATAATAAGACAAATATACACAAGAAAAACCTCCAACACAAAGGCAGCAACTAATTTAAATATGAATTAAATTTGAACAAGATGATTTTTCTTTAAAAATAAGTAACTCAATGTAGCTTCTTTTATTTTGGACCAAAGCTGTTTAATTTAGTTTCCTTAAATTCTCAAAATTACTTAATTTATAATTCCTAGGTCACTACTCTCCTGGGGCTAAGAATATATTACATGTGGTGTGGTCTACAATTTTTTTTTTCTCAAATAAGACCAAAGAAAATGACGTATGTTTAATTCCACACCTGTTGTGTACCAGTTTACTGACTGATTATGATGTCTCCTTATTTTGTTTGTTTTTGGTCTTCACCAATGAGAATATTTATCGATCACTAATTTCTCATAATTTTAAAAATTACATTACGATAAATAAAAAAAAAACTTTTCTTTTTCTTTAAAATATAAATTTTATTTACAGTTGAATACGGAAATAATAAGTTTAATGCATGAAGAATGCTGTCATATTTCATTACGCCAAAGTTTGAAGAAACTGTCGGAGCTTATGGGATAACATAACTTTTTCAGCGGCAACACATATTGCAGTTGCATACAAGACAACTCTGTCAGCATTTCCGGATTTAAATACATGACTTGTCCTTGTCGATCATTGCCTACTTCAGAAATATATTTTATATCCCAATCATTATAATATGCAATCTTTTATATAGGTCTTATAAAAAACAAAGTCAATGCTTATGACGCACTTGCACAGCCAGCAGAAGACCTATGATAATATACGGTGCAGTTGTCTGGGTACCGAAAACCCAAAAAGACAGCTATCTGCAAACTAAAACAAATTTAAAGAACAGCATGTCTTAACATAACAGTAGCTATGAAAACCACACCAACCAGCGCCATTGAAGTCATTCTTAGTCTCACTCCCCCTGATATTTACATAAAGGGGGTTGCTCTAATGATAATGACATGCCTTCACACGGTTAGAATAGAACCTCTTATAAGATCTGGTGAGGATAGAGTTCGCTTTTGGCAGGAGGTGCTAGGTGAGGTGCTAGGTACGCCCACACTGCTTCTAGCGAACATGGACTACATCTCGCCGAGATATATTTTCCATAAACCATATAAAGTTAGAACAAATAGAAGAGCCGAACGTGGCAGATATGATTATTATCTACACCGATGGTTCAAAAAGATATGAAATATACTCCAGATCGTTAAACCTCAACATAAAAAGGGATGTAAGCAATAGTGCCAGAGTATTTCAAACCAAGCTCACGGGGATTCTCATAGCAGCAAAAGAAATCACCAAAAACAATATCACTGGAATTAAGATGCTCATCTATACAGAGAGCAGACAAGCACTACTTACTGTGAACAGACCACAAATTTAGTCAGGGTTAGTACTAGAATGTCATGAAGCTTTGGCCGAAGTACCCATCAACAATTTGATTGCCTTGAAATGGATCAAAGGTTACGCTACATCGAAAGGTTACCATCTTGCTGATTCACTAGCCAAGAAGGCAGCTAACCAAATACTTTTTGGACCTGTCCCTTCTATTGGACTGACAAGATCGGTAGTGAGAGACCTAATTAAAGAATATTCTCTTGTGAAATTCAAGGAAAGATGGGATGAAACAAGAACCTGCAGAGTTGCCAGGGAGCTATTAAGTTTTCTTGACAAAACTACGGAAAACAAATATTTGACTATGACTAGACAGAATCTGCGCCTGATCACAGGGATTCTGACTGGTCAATGCCAAGTAGGGAAGCATCTTTATACCATGGGGCTGTCAGAATCCGCTCTCTGCAGGGGTGCGAACAAAAATATGAGAGCATATCCTCTACGATTGCCGGACACCCTCATTTATTAGAAGATTGGTATTTGGCATGTATCGGATAACACCGGCCGATATAAGAGAAGCACCTCTTGGCGACGTTGTCAACTACATTAAATCTGTGGGCTGGCTCACTAGCTAGGATGCACAATGGGCGTAGTGCCGTGGGGTAGTCCACCCTCCACACGTTACAGATACAGATGAGGCAAAATAAGTGAATAATATTAATGAGAAATTAATATTAAAATATTATTAATATTCATAGTTGGGTAAATATATCAACGTTTACAATTAATTTAATATTTTACTATAAAATATAGAGTTACTATTTTAATACTTTTAAGTAGATCATAAAACGTGAAATGTATGTCAAAATTCCATAATATATTTGTTTGTTGACCTTTTATTTTCTATTTCCATTGTTTATGTATATATCCTTGTGACGAATTATATTTTAGACATAAACTAATTTATTTATTGACCAGAGAAATGGTAATGTTGTCACTTCTTTAAGAATAGATCGTTGTAAACCCACTTTATGATTTTAATTATATTGTATACATAATCTTGACGCTAATATCATTAGTTCTAATTCATTCTTTGCCTATTCTGATTTTTCTTAAACACCATGTTTTCATTTTAATAAGATATGATGATGAAATCTTTGTGACGAGTTATTATAGTTTGCCTGTTTCTCTTCCTTTTCTCACCAGTACATAAGTATCTTTCTTATCAACAATCAACAAATTCAAAAACGCACTAAATCTACAATTAAAACAAAAAATATAATTAAACTAAAACCATGGATAACAACAACAGGCTTAATACTTTCAATAAAAAAAGAGACTCTCTAAAAAAAAAAAATAACAAAAAAATACACTCTAGAACTTGAAAACCAGCATGAAAATTACAAAAATAAACTTCATTCCTTAATAAGAAAAACAAAAAAATGACTATTATCAAAATAAAATTACACAAGCCGGAAACGATTATAAAACATATGGAAAATCATTAATGACAATAGGTAGTACAAAAAAAAACTAAGCAAATTGAAAACATCTATAAAATCAGAAAATAATGATAATATAAACAATAACATACATAAGGTAGTACCAGCAGTAAATTTTCTTAAAAAATGAAGTAACTATTTTAATAAGCAAATTAAAAAATAGCTCCGCACTTGATCCAGATAAATAAACAGCAACTACAATAAAAAATATAAATGAATATATTATTCTTCCTGTACGCATATCCTTAATATTTGCTTTCAATCAGGAAAAATTCCAAGTCAATGGAAGGAATCAATTGTCACACCTGTATACAAATCCGGAGACCCTAGTGAGCTTACAAATTTTAGGCCAATTTCTGTTATCAACAACTTCGCTAAAATTTTTGAAAATGCAGTAAAAAGTAGATTAATTAATTTTTTTATAATCATAATGTTATTACAGATTGTCAATACGGTTTTACACAAAACTCAAGCACTGAAAATGCGGTAGTTGATTTTTTGGAAAAGACGGTTAGCTCAGTAGAAGAATCATTAAAATGTGCTGCAGTATTTCTTGATTTGGCCAAAGCATTTGATACCATACCGTTTCCCATAACATTTTACTTTACAAATTAAATAACTATGGCATCCGGGGTTTAGCATTAAGGCTCCTGAGGGATTATTTATCTAATAGAACCCAGAGCGTAAAAATTGGCGACGTCGGAAGTTCTAAATCAGTAGTAAAGATGGGGGTCCCACAAGGAACAGTATTGGGCCCAATTCTATTTCTGGTTTATATGAACAACATTACAGAAATTAATAACTTATCTGGGAATATCATATGCTATGCGGATGATACGGTAATTATTTTCGCTGGAAAGGATTGGGATGAGGTTAAACTCACTGAAGAAACGGCCCTGAGAAAGATAAGTTTATGGTTAAATAACAATCTAACTTTAAATGTTTAGAAAACAAAATGCATTACTTTTAGTTCAACCATCGTTAACCAACCAGGTTTTGTATAAAATTGCACAGTAGTGACTGTCAAAAAAACGATTGTAACTGCCCCTTGATAGAAAAAGTTTCTCAAATTAAATACCTAGGTGTAATACTTGATCAATAGATACGTTGGTCTGAACATATTGTCCATGTTAGTAACAGACTGAGAGCCCTAAACAAATTTTAAGTTTTCCGGGATATTCTTTCGAAGAAAAATATAATGATACTTTTTAACTCCCTAGTGGAATATATATTAAGGTATTGCATAGTAGCATTCAACACCACTATTAAAATTGTAGAGACAACAAAAAACATTATTTTAAAAATTATCCTAAAAAAAGAGACTATTATCTACAAATAAATCTTACGATGAATCGAACATACTAAACATCAAATTACTTTTTGCTTATCAATGTATAATGAGAATATATACCAGTGCTGAAAAAAATACCCGCTTAACACGCTCAGTCGCTAATATGGAGATTCCTGTACAATTTTTCAAAAAATCACTTAGTCAAAGGTCATTATCAATTCTTTGGCCCAAAATTTTTTAACATAATTCCGATACACCTCAGGCAAATAAACAAAAAAGTTTAAAATTGAAATAAAAAAATATTTAATAACAAATAAAAAAAAATTACGATCTAATGATAACATAGTATAAATAAAAACATATCAAAAGCCAAAAGGCACATGCGCTTCGTCGTTTTTGTCTACTTTTCCCAAGGTACTGTCTATTTTTTATTTATCTTTTTATTTATCGGTTTATTCTGTCGAATTTCTTCGTCCTTGTTCTTATTTTTAAATATTGTATCTTTTGTCAGGTGATAAATAATTATATGTAAAATTCAATACCTGTCTCTAAAAAAATATGTACATAAATAGATTCATCTGATTGATCAGAAGCAAAACATGCAGAAATGCCTAGGTTCGATGCTGAATCAGATGTCTTTAAAGAATTTTTTTTATATAACTATTTTTTTTTACTATTAGGTAATGTACTTTAATATTTAAACAAATAAATTTGATTTGATTTGATATAAAATAGGCGAAGTTTTCCTGCTTTTTTAAAGTATCTTCCCTTGCCTGGCTTGCCCAATGTTGTTGCAAGTGAGAAAATATTAGTGTCGAAATAACAAGGCATTTTTAACTATTTAAAGAACTATCTGATAAAGTCACGATATTTATATTGGTTTAAGGTTTTCATACTATATTTTTAGTATTTTTTGTTATAACTTTCTCATTAAATCTATCGGTTGTCTGCTTTGAACTATATAGCAGAAATAATCCAACTTAGGTACTTTATATTTTGACTTTCTGTGTAGTATTTAATTTAATTAGTTAATAACGTACATACACATTTTGGTCCATGTTGTGCCGGAGGGTAACATATATCCCAAACAGCAGAAACATGTACTTAAGGTAAATTTAGCAACGTGTTTGGAAATGAGGGTTGTAACTTTGAAAACTTCAATAACAAAAGTTAAGCGCCGTGAAATTATTTGGCAAGATAAGCTAAATTGTTTCAAGATGTATTGTTCTTTTGTAAGTTGATAATAAGACATGTTAATTCTACAGCTTCTACAAAAAAAAGTATTAACTTGGCTTTGAAATTATATAAAAAGAAGATGTGATGAAAAACAGATGCGTTTTCTTATTTCAGTCGTTGATAGTGATATTTTGTTTTATATTCATAGGTAGATTGTTTATTAAAAGCTTTAATATCTACATGATCTCATTTATTTTGGGATATCTCATTCGTTTTTTCTATAAAGTCGTGAGTAATAGGTACTTTATTCGATGGAATTATTTACATTATTTTATTAACTATTATCATGGTCAGAATAATATTTTGGCAAGTGCCACAATTTAATTTATGAACATTTATAAACCTAAACGACTATTGTTGTGAAATTTTGGCAGGTGCTATTCGTTTTCTTTATCAATGGAGACCATCGAGTGTCACCTTAAACGAGGTTTTCGGTAAAGCTGATCAACATTGCCGAATTTTATGTTGTTGAACTCTTGGGCAGATGATTATTTACATTTATAATTTTAATATGATGAGCAGACCCAGTGCCGAACTAATTGGTATTTCGAATATTAAATGCAGATGATATATCTTTGCACATGGTGACAAAACGGCAGCTGTTTCGGGTATCTAATCTCATATAAATTGGAATGTTTTTTTAATTACTTACGTTCATGATATTTTAAAGGTTTATATTGCCAAGAAATATGTGATAACAAAAAAGCAGAAGACTAGTTATTACAGGAGGTTGATATATGTGCAAAATTTAGTTGTAATAAAGATAATCAAAGAGTTTGTTGATCAATTGAATATTTGGATAAATGGTAAGAGATTTTGGTACAGTAAAATCTGAACACATTAATATAAATAATCAGAATGTGCAATACACATAAAAAAGTTACCTGGTAGAATTAACCTGGGGTCTAATGTTATATTTTAAATTAATTTTCTGCTGCATTTGATTATCAAACAGATCAGTTTATGTGTGTTCAACTATGCATATATTTCATACTCCATTATTTTAATTGGTTAATTAAATTAACATTGTTATTGTAAATAGAAAAGTATGCAGGTTTTTCCAATTAGTCTCTACTAAACATCCACGTGTGCATTTTCAAACATGGAGATAAATTGTATTACAATGTTTTTATAGTTCATCGATTTGCGATTGATAAAAACAATTATATATTAGCAATTATTAATCATACTTTAATAGATATGTCGTGTTTTTTTTAACCACAAACAAATAGTCTGTATATTATAATATACATATCCTAACAAATGAAGCAAAAGGTATATTTATACTCCCTTATTATTAGTATTTGCATTAGTATTATGATTAAGGATTGTAGTCGATTTATGATTATTATTAGCATTAATACTTATGCTTAATAATTGACAGTTTCAACTTTTATGTTAAATCTTAAATTTCCTCTTTTCTATCAAATGAAACAATGACGTATTTCGCCTTTGTTTTTAATAGACAACGGATAAGGACAAATAACAATACACATATGATTATGTTGTCAGATGTTTACAGTTTATTCTCGGATTTATTCATAGAAAAATAAAAAGTGTTCATACCAGAGAACTACGAGTACGAGAAATATCAACAGTTTTTACCGAGTAAAAAATTGAAAGAATGACAAATGACATGTCACCACGAGGAAGCAAAGGCCTCTTTTTTATCTGATTTGTCTCAAAATTCTGCTTCTTTTTATCTGATATAAATTTGAGACATAAATCTGTTAAAATGTCGTTTATTAAACCTATTTTTAAATAATATTTTTAAATAAAATTAACTAGTAAAAGTAATAATAAAAACACGTTTAAAAGTAAAATATCTTAAAACACTACTGCCCTTTTACACATTTTTTCAGTAACCATACATTTTGGTGACTGTAGAATTATATCTTATTAGGATTAAAAAAACTAATACTAATTGTAAAACGAGTATAAATACCCTTTTGAATATTTTGTCCAGTTTAATGCTTAATCATAATAATTAAAGAAATACTAATAATAATGGAGTAAAACATCAATTTTTTCAGATGGATTTGAAGAATTCCGCCCCATCCAAGTATACCATAATTTAACCTCGACTGAACAAGAGAATAATAAATTATTTTTAAATGACGAACATCTAGACGTGTTTTAGGATATTTAAATTTTTAAAGACGGCATCTTAAAGATCTAGCAATATCTTTGACATGGGCATTCTACTTAAGATGCGAGTCTAGTTTTATTCCTAAATATTTAATTTCATTCACTGACCTAATAGTTGCATTCTGATGGTTTTGAATCCGTATTTCATTAAAGGGTGGTAAAGAGGATTTATAATTACAAAAAGGAACAAAATGGGTTTTCTCAAAATTAACAGTTAATTTCATATGAATAAACCAGTTAATAATTTTACCTAAATCTGTTTCTGTTTTTTTTTTACATCCTTCCAATTTTCAGCTGTATAAATAATGACGGTGTCGTCAGAAAAACTAATTATGTTAACTTCTATTTCAATACTGAAGAGGCCATTTATATAAACACTAAACAATAGAACGGTGCCTTGTGGTACTCCATAATTAAGTGTTCTATATTCACTAAAGACATCATTTCCTTTAACTATTTGTTTTCTGTTATTTGGGTAACTAGCCATCAAATCAAGTGATGTCCCTCGTATTCCTGCATCTTCCAAGGCATCTATCAACTGTTTATGACAAACAGTATCGAATGCCTTTGCGAGATCCAGAAATACACAGGCTGTTGGTTTCCTATCATCAACGAGTTTGTAGATGGTCTTTGTTAATTCGACAATTGCATCATTCGTAGATAAATAAGCCTTTTTGAAAACCATATTGGCATTTAGACATTAATTTATGTTTATTGAAAAAAAGTTGTTAAACGTATTTTTAAAGCTTTCTCAAAAATTTTAGTAAGTGTAGTTATTAAAGAGATTGGTCTATAATTGGAAACATTATTCCTATCACCGTCTTTGTAAATTGTTAATATAATTGCCACGTTAAAATGATTTGGACATTCATCAGTATTAAAAATGTGATTTATTAGGTTAACTAATTGAGGGATAATTTAATTTTTTATATTTTTTACTATTTCGGTTGTTAGACTATCTATTCCTGGTGTCTTTTTACTTTTTAAAGATTCTATAATTCTATTTAGCTCTGCACCACTAACCTGAGAGATAAAACGATTGTAAAATGGATTTATTTTTCGGTGAAGGTGTTTGGTGTTTGGGGTTTAATAATTTTAATAGCATACGTCTCTCCTACATCGGTGAAATGTTGGACAAATCGATTTGCAATGCTTTTGCTGTCCCTAATAGATGATCAATTTTGAGTAAGCACTTCCTCTACGTTCTCAATATTTTCTTCTTGTTTCGACCTGTTTACAATGTTCCAAAATTTTTAGAATAGTTACTATTTTATTCTTAAAATAATCTTTTTTTACAGATTTTATTATTTTCTTTAACTGGTCTCAGACAAGGAAAAATCGTGCCCCTTCAGTATAAATTTATATAATTTTATTTTTCAGATATGGGCCATTACAAGCATAAAACTCATCGCAAAACCTACTCTTTAATAATAAATCTACTGAGGGCTAGATTTCACGTTCACATTGCTGCAAATGATGTAAAATTTGAGAACAGTGAATAACTGAAATTACAAAAATACAATTTGTTGTATTAAATTGACCCCGCATTTAATTTATTTTTAAAGTTATTATAATACTAAATAATTAGTAAAATGTTGAGTCAATGTGTAGCAGAACAACACGTTATATTTTTAAGAACCTCATTTTAATATTTAATTAATTATTAAAAACATTAAAAGTCACTTTCTAACTTAAAAAAAAATTTGTTCAAAATAGAACGTTGATAGCAATGGAAAACTTAATAGACCCTATAATAATAAATTATAGAAAAAACAATGATAATGACCAGCAGTTATATAGGCAGTGACTTTTAAAGATAGTTCGTGAAACTTTTAATGCCAAGAGATTAAAAAAAGTTTAATCCTATTAACAACATATAATCATCCTTGTTATTTATTGGTTAAAGTTAATTTTTTTTAATCAAATCTATAAATATTTGTTTTTACATTTGGGTTCCGGGGATGGTCTTAATAATTCGTAAGGGGATTTTTGAGATTTGTTTCCGAATTTTAAAATTTATTTAAATTTAATTTGTTCAATGTTAAAGTGCAACAATTTTGTCAGAATCATAAAATTTATTTTTAGTTTTTGTAAATAACATAATTTGGACTTCCGATTTGGACATCGTCGTGGCAACATTGAAATGGCGGTCTCCGAATCAGGAGTCCTGAAGTACAACAAAAATTACAAAATATCAAGTACAAAAGTGACCATCCGAATTTAAAAAGTATAATAAATTAAATAAATTATTCAGTGTCAAGAATTCTGAAGAATATTTAAAATAATTATCAAACGTACTGGAAGAGTGAGGAAAGAAATCCGACGCACGAGGGTGCAACTTTTCTTCTTAACAAAATTTGAAAAAATAACTTGGGTGGAGGGTGAAGATAGTCCTAGGATTAAGCCCATAACTACATTAAAGAAGAAGAAATAACATAACTTACTTCATTAAAAATTTATTCTACGAAGTGCGTATATACCAATTTATATGCCGTGGCCTTATTTATATTATAGAACTTTATTTTGCAAAGTACGCCTATGGAATGTGACGTTATATCTCCATTTTACTGCACTCCTCTTTTATTCAGACTATAGTAGTTGACAGTACTATAAACTTATATCGATTGCAAATCTAACGATACAGAAAAAATATATAACTATTAGCTTTCTTTGTGGCTAAGTTAGGTGTAGCTATGGCAGATGCGACATCTATTAAAACATAAAGGTTATTTAAGTATTGTTACCTAATCGATAGTAAGACCTAAGGAATATATTTGTGCTTAAGCAGACCTGTTTCTAAAAGTCTTTCAAATGCAAATCGACTAATATAAAACTCAAGGTGGGCTTAATTCAATGCTAGTAATCACCAAATTACCACCAATAATCTAACGGTCGAAACTTTCTCGACAAAGTTCTCGCACCATAAAGATCTGTGGATAAGAACCCCCGGATTATCCGGCAAGAATTTAAGATACAATTAAAGTTAATCTTTCAGCATGAAATGCGGTTGTCGACTCTTCCTTCAACTCGACGATTTTTTTATTCTAATACCGTGACTATGAGCCAACTTTTTCTGCCAACTTTTCTGGGCTCGCGAAACTTTTTCAAGAATTTTATAAAAAGTTGCGCTAAAGAGGCAGCCTGCTATTTTGATAATATATGTCTTCTGTTCAACAACTGTTTAGAGAACTTTCGTTCTCACTGAACGCGCGAATTCTATCGTCAAAAGTTTAAAGTTTTTTATTGAATAAAAGTGACGGGAAAATCCCCACTTGAGACAAGACGATATGTTGCTGGGGTTCTTCATAAAGAGATGAAGATGATAAATTGTGTCGTAAAAAATGCTTAGTTTGCAACGCACCTGCTTAAAATACCGTAAATATGTTTAACGGTATTAAAAAAACAGAAACATTTACATCTGGTAATAATGATCGTTAAATGTCCATCGTAACTTTAAATTTCTTATGCTATGTAATTAGTATTGATACATTTATATACAGGAGAAAATGTAATATACTAGTGGCAAAAAATGTAGTAGGTAGTTTCCTGAATATATACACCAGGAAATATATACAACTTAAAATGGAAATAAATCCAAATAAAAATGAATTTATGATGAATATGATAATGACATAGAAATAAAGACCACCAGAAATCAAACATTTAGGTTGTATTATTACCAACAGTGTAAATTCTAATATTACGCACCAATAACCATGATCTAGGTATAATACTAGTGCTGAGTCCCATCGATATTATATAAGAATAAAGGTGTAGGTACTATGACGAAAACACCAAGGTATGATTAAAGAATGAAACATTTCCAAGGAATATAAACGTGGATTAAGAATAAAGTAAATCAATAGACGAAAAATATACAGTAAAAATAAGAAATAATATGACGTGGATCTAGAAAATATATTTCCTAATAATGAAATAAAACAGCTAGGAACCAAAGCAAAAAATGTATTAAATAGATTGTGGAAGACATATAATGGATATAAAATGACAATAGATAACTTTACAGTACATAAAAGGTACTAGAAACTTAATACTACACTGACCACTTTTATAAATAAAGACAAAATTTGTTAATTATCAATAATGCAAAAAGACACAATCCATTAGTATCCCCGATTGCAGAAGAAGTTTAACCACAGAGTAGATGAAGATCACAGAAGGAAATAGGGCAACAGCCCAAAATTTTAGTGACGGAAAGCACGCCTTTTTAATAGTGGCACATTGTCAAAATGTTTATTATTTTATGTATATGGTATTAATACACTGATACCTAAATTATCTATTGGGTCTTCTTCTGTCGTAAATGCAGCAAGGGAATGTTTCGATGCCTATATCGTCTCTTTCAATCGTATCTTCTCAAGAAAATGTATGATTTGGAGTGGCTCTAAGTTAGAGAGATCTTAAAATACGTAGCCTGTTCTTACTAGGACATATACATCCTTTCATGCTTTTCTGCTTATAGTCACCCAGAAGTATCTTGGTTCCAAGAGATCGTTTCAATTATTGGGTCTTCTACTGCTCGATTCTTTTTTTTTTATCTCTTCTAATTTAGTGTTATTGCTGATACCGCAAAACGGCTCACGTCCCATAGAGGGTGTTTGAGCTATCTGCCATCTCGTTAGCCTTTACCCCGTATGTCCCGGTACCCAAATGAGAGTAACTGTATTTCCTTGCCTAGCTCAATGATTTTTTCTAAGCCTCTCCAGACCAATTTTGAGGTGAATATTTAAGAGCTCAGCGCTTTGATGGCATCTTGGCTTTCGAACATCACGGTAATATTTTGTCTGCGATAGTTTCTCCTTATAATAACTGAACACACGTCTCAATGGCACTGATGCTTGGGTATTTACCCAAACTTTCAGAGTACCCGGTTATAGACAGAGTTCCTTCTTGTTTTTGGAACCATCCGAATACCACTAAATTGCATGCCTTTGGGTTGATAACATGTTTAATTTTTGGGTCGATTTGTCATTTGTCGTTTTGTAGTTTTTCTTTGTCATTTGATCCTGGGGCATTAGTTTACGCCGTGTAGTTTTAATGAATTGTTTATGTTCCCGTCTACTAATTTTCCCAGAGTACCCTTTTGGCGGCACTGAAGATTAAATATTTCTATCCCCTCTACTTCAAAGTGTCAACCATTACTTTTCTTTCTGTGTTTTTGATCTGTTCTATGGCATAACTAAAATTTAGTTTATCTGGTAAAAAGAATTTGAAGTTGTACTACAGTTAAACTTTTTTGAAAAACTTATTAGTTAATATTAGTTATGTTATTACTTACTTGAAGTAGTACTGGAGGAAAAAAGTGAACCTTACCTGAAAAAAACAAAAAAAAAATATTAATATTAACAGAATTTTACAAAAGAAACTAAAATTACTCGCACTTTTAAAATTTCTACGCCAATGGAAGAAAAGGTGGTTTAGTATGAAATATGGATTTCTTAACCCATTTACTATAAAAAAGTTACTCTTCAAAGACTTGATTACTCTCATGGATTTCGTGAAATTTGTAATACTGTGAGGTGTAGGTTTTAGAGAAAAATGTATTTACTAAAACATGCACACAAATAAGAAAGATGTCCAGCGATCAAACTGAGCAACTTTGTACTGAAGTAAGTTTACTTACAAAGCTTATTTTGATCCAAGAAATATGTGGTGTTTTTGTGAAGACCTTTTACGGTGCTTCTACCAAATGATATATCACTTGATAAAAAGACTTCACTTTAAATTTAAATCAGTAAACTTTTATGAATGTCTAATAAGAAAAGTAGCGAGAAAAATCAAGATATTACCCAAATCTACTTCTTCTCGTAGATGACGTTGACGATTATATCTTTAACGAGTTACATGTCCCCAAATATACACCCTGGCCCAAAAATATGCCACCCTAAAAATTTTACCAAGTTTTGTAACTTTTTTATGTTTCGACCTATTATTATGAATTGTCTACGAGTTTGTAGACAAATTTATTATGATTTTGTTATTATAAGTATCATTTTTCGTTTAGGCAATTTTATACAGGGGTAAATCAAAATGTTGTTTTTTATAGCAACTTCAAATCACCTTGTAGCAAAATATAATTTTGTTAAGATACTGTTTGCTGTAATTTGAGATATATTTTAAATATTTTGTTTTTGGATTCATCTCATTATCTCATTTCTTCCGTGAACTGCATTTTTTTTAAATAAAATGCTGTTAATTTTAATTAATGACGAAGCAATCATCAGTTACAGTGGCCATTCTCCTTCTGCCAGAGTCTTGCTACCTAGTAAAGTTTTCCGTCTGTAAATACCTGTTCTCGAACCTGCATCTCGAAATGTAGACATAACTTTTATTACGGCCATCCTTTATTAGAGCAACAATTGAACCCAAGTCTGCTGTAGTTCTTACACAACAAATTCTAATACGGAACTGCCAATGTCAAACATGTTGTCACAATAATCGCGAACTTGGAAAACTTCCATAATTTTGACATCAATTTTTCACAAATTAATTAAAATTAACAGCGTTTTATTAAAAAAAAAATTGGCTCACAGAAGGAATGTGATAATGGGATGAATCAAAAAAACAAAATGTTTCGAATACATCTGAGATTACAGCAAAGAGTATGCAAACAAAATTATACGCCTTAATTTTGCTACAAGGTGTTTTGAAGTTGCGACACAAAACAACATTTTGATTTACCCCTGTACAATATTGCCTAAACAAAAACTGTTATTTATTTCAATAATTTAAAAAAATCATAATAAATGTATCTACAAACTGGTAAACACGTGATAAAAACAGATTATACTATAAAAAAGTTACAAACCTCTAACTTGGTCAAAATTTTAGGGTGGCATTAGACTGTATCATCTTCTAACCTGGTTGGTTTGCTTGATGACCAACTGGTAAGTTTAAAGTCTTTAAATATAGATTAAATGGGACCAGATTCCATACCCTGTGGAACTCCATAAATAGTTTAAAAACATTAAGGTTATAGGATGTACAGAGTGTATAGATCTCTAAGCGCTAGAGCTATTAGCAGTATGGTATGAGGCTTAGAAAAGAGCTCTCATTTTCATCTAGTATGCTAACTTAATTCGACAATTCGACTACCTAGATAAAGGTTATGTAAAAATGTAATTTAAAACGATAAACTTATTTAATTTTAAAAAATTATTAAAAATATACTTTAAAAACAGTTTTTATTATTTTTCTGAATTTTTAAATTATGTTCGTTCATTTACTTCAGTGTTGGTAGCGCATTCTCCCTGAGTCTTCTCATTAAAGTTCCTCTAAAAATATTTTGTTTGTGCTAATGTCATTTCATCTAAGACATTTTTATCTGTAGATATTTCATTAGGTCTTAAGAATTTCTGGTATTTTATTTGTTTTTGAGCATATCTATAATTTATATTAATAACACTTATTTATCTCTAAGAGAAAGGTGGGTTGGGTCTTATTAGGTCCATTGTGCATTCTTAAGAGGTGTATAGAACCTGCCTCTCAACTTATCAAAAACCTGCTGCTAAGAGATGTCTAGGAACAGCCAATTTCCTAGCTTATGAAAGTCCTGCACGTTATAAACTCATAAAAAATCTGCTGGTTGTCACTGATGGGTGCTTAGAAATAACCATCTTCCCAGCTCATCAAAGTCCTGCGGGTTATCAACTCATCAAAAACCTGCTGGTTGTAGCTGGGAGGTACCTTGGGATACCTTGGGATACTGCAGGTTTATAATGTCGCCGAAAGGTACCTCTAGATGCCCTATTTTTGGGCCATTTGGTGAGCTTTTGCCACCCCAATGGTAAATACTCGGGTAAAGCCATTCTGTCCGCCCGCTCCATAGGGTATTTTTAACATTTCAGAATTTTTGGTCTTGTAATTGCGCCACCTAGCGGAAAGCGGTTAGAAATAAAGTGGAGCAGTACACTCGGAAAAACAATACGCTGGAATTCCATTACGTGCACTTCTAGGAAGTCGGCCCATATAATCTATTAATAAATGTGAATCTTCAAATAAAGTATATTTATTTTATTTTACCCAATAGTAAAATAAATATCTTCCTAAAATTTATAATTAGATTTTCTATTTGGAAATATTTTTCACGTTATTATATTGACCTCGAACATTACATAAACATTCATATGCGATACAACAGTTGGTTTTAATAGTTTTTCTGGTATTTTTAATTTTGGTGTGTAAGCGTCATACTTGTGCATAACCATAAAATTGTTGAGTATAAGCAATCCCGTTTCATGATTTTACTGCTCCACACAAATTTAATATCAACTCAAACCCGTGTGGTCTGTAAGATCTTTAATAAATATGTAATTGAATCATAAGGATAAATAGAATCGCAAAGCATACAAGGTGTGTAAGTAAATATTGTATCTCTCATAATTTTCTCATTTAGTGATTTATATAAATTAATCTGATTTATATTGTACTATTTATAATAATGCATCTCCAAAAAAACAAATAAATTTCTCCCAAGAAAGTTCTAACTATATATTAATTTTATTTGGAGATTTTTATTAGTTCGATATTTTGTTTAACATAAATTAGCAATGCCGCTATCAGAAATATCTATAAAATGACAGAAACGACACACATTTCTATTGTTGAATGAAAAAATTCAAGCAGTTTTACGTTAAATCTTCTTACTTTTTACCAAAATTTTTAATTTTATTAAAAAAATAAATGTTGATCTAATGAGTCTCCTGTAAAGTTATTAAATAATAAGGTCCATCAAAACGTATTTATAATATGAATTAAAGATATAAACTTTCCACACACATTTAATTCATATCAGTTTTTTATATCAACAAAGGCACAGGCTGGAAAAGCTTCAAAATCAACCTAGAAGAACTAATTGATCTCTCAACTTCATTAAGAACTGAAGAACAATTAGACCAAGAAATTGAACTTTTTGTCAAAAATATTCAACAAGCAGCATGGGAAAACACTTCTGAGATTAAACGCAAAAGTGTAGAATACCAGATGAAAAAAACAACTTTAAACAATGTAACACAATAGCTAATACGTGAAATACGGCGCATTATAATTAACTAACATAAAAAGTACCGATTATTCACTCTGGAGAGCTACCAAACGATTGAAAAGGTCCAGCAGTCAGATATAGAGATGGAAGCTGTGCCCGAAACACTTGCAAAAAACAAATAGATTTGCGGAACATTTAAAGAATACCTTCCAACCCAATCATGGTGGAAATCTTCAAGACTGTACGAAACTAGCACAAAAAGAGACAGTCGTTAAACCTATCTATCCAAAAAAAGTTAATACGGAAATCCACAAACTATAAATCCAAAAAAAAGTCCTTGGATTTGACCTCATTACTGGGGAAAATTTGAAAATGCTTTTAAGAAAAGCTATCGTCAATATGACCAATCTTATCAATGCATCCAAAAGACTAAAGTACGTAACGAAGATGTTATAATCATACCTAAGCCAGGTTAACTTCTCCATGAAGTTACATACAGACCCAACTCATTGTTACCTGTCATCTCGAAACTCTATAAAAAATTGCTTCTTAAGAGATTAAAACCTATGATAGCAGAAAAGGACCTAATACTCTGCCACCATTTTGGCTTCAGAGAAAAAACACTAGACCATCGACCAAGATCATAGAATCACAGATATCATCGAGAAAGAAGTTACAAGAAGAAAAAAAACATTTCTTCACGTTCTTTTTGAATGTGGCTGAGGCTTTTGACAAAGAATAGAATGAAGGCCTTATTTAAAAACTGAACATGTTCCTGCCAGTTCATAGGGGTGTGCAGATTGTGCAGGCCCAACGGTAGCCAAACTTAAGGGCGACCGCATATTGTCGGCCGATACAGTTAAATACATTTACTTTTAAGCTAGACTTATAACGTAAAATCCTCTATAGTATTAACTTTGCAGAAAATTTGTTTTATATGCTTCAATATAATAAAAATTGATTTATTGTAAATGTAGTTTTGGTTGTCTCTAATTCCGACAAAACTAATAGTATATTTTAATGTTACATCAATTTCAGGAAATTTTGTTATTTTATAACCTAATTTGTATTAGTTGTTCCCAACTCTATTCTTTAAAATAAAGTAATTGTAATTATCGATTTTTAAAAAAATGGAAGGGACACCAAACGAGAACTGATATAGGTTTCCTCTTTATATTCAAGAGAGATACAAAATACCTTTTAGAATAATCAAGTTTTTTGGTTTTGAAGACTTTTAAAAAGGCGAACACGGCCGTTTGGGTGGTTCCTTTTCTTTTCCTTCTCTCGCGGTGACATCAAGTTATTTTTCAAAAATATCTATATCGTCGTGTGAGTTTGTGCCAAATTGATTCGGAATTTTAAAGTAAAACTTTTGCAGTTAATTTCTTTCATTTTGATAGTGACTTTTCTTGCCTTGTAATAAATTAAAAAGGGAAAGTATGTTCTTTGTTATTTTTCTTATTTTATATATATAAATTTGCTAAAATGTGTCTCATTACGCTTTAACATATAAATTATCTTCATCTTTCGTTTACGGTTTATTACAGAAAAACTTCCTTTTTCTTGATTGAAAAGCCGCAAGGATATAGGGCCGTCGTCGTTTAATAGGTTCGACGAACATTTAAAATGAAATTATGTTCTGGCAGTTTGAATTTTGTTAACCAATTTTTTACCTTTTTAGTCGACTAATTCATTACTTCAAATTACTTGTAAAATAGCAAAAGTGAAATAAACTGTGACCAGAGAAGTGTTGTTTTTACTACGATTGTGTAGTTAAAACATTATTTTATTAGTGTGAGAAGGTAAACAAAAATTTAGGCAGATACCTATCTGTAAAAAATTTTAAAAATTGAACCAGTTCCATCAACATCGTCAATAAGCAGATATTATGAAAACAGTATGCCTGTAGAAAGTATGTATCCTCTATGGTATCTTACTGCAGAAGAAGAAGAAAAAGAAGACAGGACTCTGCTTGGAAAGCAACAACAAGAACCATATCTAACAGATCATAATCCAAATTTAAATAAAACCTCAAATTCGTTTACCTCGTCTGATATTTTACAGAATTAGGTCATCGAACTAATAATACAAAATGATTGTGTACCATTATAAAAATAGTACCCTCTGATGAAACTGGGAGGAAATTTTTTTTAAGTCAATATTTTTGTATTTTGATAAAATAGAGAGGAAATGAAAAAATTTTTGTTTAAGAATTAATATTTCATGGATCATTTGCAAGCTATTAAAAAAAGGGTTGAGTTTAGAGGTTCATTAATTAAAAAATGTAATATTCACAAAGGACAAGACAATTATATTCAACTTAAAAGGGTTTATTACCGTTATCTTATTTTGATCTGGGCAATCCGTGGTCATTTCGTAGATAAAGTTCCGTCTCATACAAACAAGACAATTGCAAATTTTTTAAAGATGTTTAATATTTTTTACAATTAAATGTTGGTTTATATTTTGTTTGTTAAATATTATATTAGTAAATATTTAATAACATATTTTTGTTTCACAAATGTTGCTTTTTAAAATATAGGCGCGACATTTTTTTTGCCTACACAAAGGCGACAGAGGGGCTAAGAACGGCCCTGTCAATACTCTGAATTATTAAAATCCTATTTATTAAAAAAGTATTTAAGAATGAAACAGGAAGAAGCCTATTCCCACCTAAGAGAAATTAAGGCAAGTAGTGTAATAGGTCCAGTACTCTACTTGTTGTATACCAGAGATATTCCTAATCTTGAGCCCAATACTAGTGGTATAAAATACAAAAAAATTTATTGTCATTCCAAATTATCCACATACAACAAATTGCTTCTTTACAGGCAGATATTGAAACCCGTATGGACGTATGATATCCAACTTTGGTGCTATGCCAATAAAAGTAACCACGTTATTCAACATTTTCAGAATAAAGTATTAGGGAACATTGTCGATGATGTACCCTGGTACTGCCGCAATAATGATCTTCACAGGGACCTTAAAGTAGAGACTATTGAAACTACAATAGGAAAATTCGCCAGTAATCACCAACAACGATTGCTCCCCAACATGGGAACGTTGAGGTTACCCAGCTCCTCAGCAATACCAATCTAATAAGATTTAAGCCTTTTAAGTTAGTTTAGTGGTGTTAAATAAAAGCAGGGTAACTATAATTCGGTTTAGTGTTATACGTTAACGGTAATTAGGCTCTAAGATACACAAGGCAGTAGAATCTAAGTTTATGAAGCTTTTGATCCCTAGATAAGTAAGGATAAAATAAAATTGTAATAACCGTAAATTCTTATTTACTTGGGACATTTATTAAAAAAAATATTATACATTGCCAACGAAAACGCTAAAAGAATCAAATCTTGTCATTTCCTTAAATTTTAACAATCCATTTTAGAGAAAAATTATAAACAGCTTTTATCTACAAAATTTTTTCTAATCATAAATAACAGAAGTATACCTTAAGGAAGAAAAATACACCCTAAAAGTACCCCCTCTGATGCTCCAACTATACCCAAGTTTAAAGTTGAGTGTTTTCTCTGTATCTGTTTTTAAATTATCGTTGATACAAATAGACATCGTCGCGAAAATGACCAAAATGTATTCAGGGGACCCCAAAACGTAAAAATCCATTGTAAACTTCAAGTTTCCTTACTAAAGTAAAAATAAGTCTTGCACCAAAAAACAAAATCAAGAAAGACTCAATTAATTAATTCTAGTCATTATTTCGGTTAGGCATTCTTCTTGTAATTATTATTTATTTATTTCGAAACTATTGGATAATGTAGATTTATTAAATTATTACTCTTTATTAATGGAAAATTGTTATGTAACCTTAACCCTTCAATAAATAGCAGAAAATACCAATAATTTAATTTACATAAAGAAAGCAATAATACATTTCTGGTGAGCCTATAAACAATACGATTATTATCACAAAACGCTCATTATATATTATATTTGTTTATAAAATAATAAAAACTCCATATCCAATGAACTGTTGTTAGTAATATGATAGGTGTGACCTTGCCAATGTAGGTTTCTATTTTTAAAGCATGTTTACCAGCTTAATCCGATGAAAACAACAATTAAAGCATACTCAACTGATATTTTATCCAAAGTGTTTATTTAGATTGGAAAATAATAATCAATGGTTTAGTGGGAAATCATGGAAAGATAATTACATAATATTGAAAGCAAATTAAACAAAACTGGTCATTCAATAAAACAAGTTAAATAGTATTAATTAGTACAGAATATTTTTCTCCTTCTAATTCTTGAGGATAGGTATGTCAATATTTGATGGAAACTACATCTACAAAATACAAGTTTTTCCGTCGTTACCATAAAAAAAAAATTGTGGACCCAGATTTGACCTCTGAGGCACTTCTAGTTAAATAAATTACATACAAATATACAACCAGGGAAATAGATTGTAATATATTAGTGCATGAGAGCTTTATACTCAGCATCGCATTAGCCCTGATGGTCTAAGCAATTGAGGCGTTGCTCGGTAAAACCTCATTAGTCCTATCTTGTCAAATAATAGATTTTGTCGTTAAAAATTACCTGACTCCCATATACACGTATATAAATAATAATTTCTTGTAAAAACCTTATAACTTTCCTAAAAGCTGATCCTGTAAAAACCTCACAAGTCCATGTTGTTTGCTCTAAGAAAGTCACATGTCCATAACATGTGACAGATGCAGAAGAAATGTGATTCAAAGCATAAAGCACACGTTGTTTTTTTGTTTGCGTTAGTTTGTGAATGTTCCTCAAAGAGATAGGTTGTTGTTTATTTTATTAAAACGGACAAAATGAATGAAGAAAAAACAATAAAGAAGCAGAAGATGTTCAGTGGCAAGAGAAGCAACAAAATAAAGAACATCCAAAGACGGTCATTATTAAAGCTAAAGTAAAAGGTTTAGAACATAAGAATCATAAGAAGAAACTAATAACACAAAAAGTAATAGAAGATGATTGCAGGTATATTTGCGTTGACTAATGTTAAATATTGTTTTTTATTTATTGCTTTACTTTTTTTTAGATGCAAACGCCTAAAATGTTTTCAAAACGTTTCGATTGAAGAACGTGAACGCTGTTTTACCAAATTCTATAAAATGCATTACAAAAACGAACAAGACGTATACTTGGCTAGCCTTATAACAATCAATAATATAAACAGACATAGAAGACGGAATCGGGTAAACAATAAACCACATTGTGCTTCATATTCATACAAGGTGCGATGTTTTAATACAGAAAAGATGGTTTGTGTCAAAGCATTTGCCAGCCAGCATTCATGCAATTACATTGCCGCGCTTAAAAAGAATTCAGTTGTCACTAGTAGAAAAAGGTTGTGCACCCAGAGATATGACAAGCAAACATACTTGCCGCCCTAGAAACTATAGCAAAGAAGCTACTATCCTCTTTATAAATCATATACGTACATTTTCTCCAATTTAGTCTCATTACTCATTGCGAAAAATCCAAATCAGCTGTACGTACCATCCGAGTTAACAGTGAAATATGCACAAGACTTTTCTACAGGAGTACTACCTTAACGTTCCCTACAAAATTTACTGTAAAATATTAAAGTTGGATATCCCCGTTCAGACACATGTGCAGAAATTGTGTTTTGATTAGTGATGGCTGTTCGGGTCAGAACAAAAACTACACCATGTTGCTTTTTTAAATGTGTTAGTTTATGGTCTTAATCGGTTTGATTCTATATCTTACCTGTTCCCTGTAAGAGGTCACTCTTATCTTCCTAATGACCAGGATTTTTTCCTTATTTCAAGAAAAAAGTGAACCCCAGAGGGGTGGGATAATGTTATTTTACAATCACGAAATAAACCGTCACCTTTTAGAGTTGTCATAGTCGACCAATCCATCATTTTTGACACCAAAAGTGCAACTGACAAATTTTTATTAAAAAATCCAAAACCAGCAATTAACACAAAAAACGTAAGATTGTTCCGAACTGAAAATACCAATCGTTGTGTACCCCTAAGAGATAGCTACACTGGTGCATGGCGGTCATCGCTTGTAGCTTCAAGAATATCCATGCAAAAATAAGTAAATTTAGAACATGCATACATTCTGCCAATTTCAATAAAGAAAACCTGGAACTCTAGAAAATCTTCTGCCTCTTCTACATAACTACAGCAACAAACATTTTTATAATGACTTGATTAAAAACCAGAAGAGCAAAGAACTTGACACCGCTGCTATGAATAACACTATCGACAATGATGATAATAGCAGTGGCTGTGAAGACTACTAAATTACTGTTAAAAAAAATGATTGTTCCTGTAACCCTGATAATGTTTTGAAGTTTTTTGTGTTTACTTTTATTTAGAAGCTTATATGGTTAGTTATAGTGGATAATTTATTTTTTATTTTTGATAAGAACATATTTCGTAAATTTTTCCTTTATAAACCTCATAGGTCCATGTATTTTTTTGGTTTTCTCATATTGTTTTGAAAAAAAAAATCGTAAAATGTTTTGGAAAATGTTGTTTATATTTGTTTACACCTACTAAGTGGTAAAATAAAGCTTTTTAATAAAACGTAAAGATCCAGGAGGGTTTTTATTGTTTTATCAAAATTATTATTATTTTTCCGAACAAAGCTTTAATTGCTTAGGCCATCACGTCTTGGGGGGGGGGGGGGGGGCACCACAAACAGCACAAAAAAATATTTGCTAGCACATGAAAGGTAGGCCTGTTTGAAAATCCGCTCGTTTTAAATAGACTAAAGCGTTGATGTGGATTTTAAAGACATCCGTTAAAGACGAAGGAAAAAAGTGCCCAAGGACAATCCAGCTCCTGAAGTAAGTCTCAGCCCGAAAGATCAATTTTAAATCATGAGTTTGTATATGATTGATAAATTAAATTAGAGATACGAGAGAAATACAAGGAAATAGCAGACAAATTCTCATTCCTGACTATAATACCCGATGTCGATAAAATTATGTGTCCGGATCAAACTTGAGAATTCAGTCAGGATTGTAGAAATTCAGTAAATACATATCCACAAGAAATTAATACCGATTTAGGAACCGAAATTGAACAGTTTCATTCATATGTCGTAAAAAAAATATGTTTCGGTGATTTGCCTCGGACAAGTGCACATCAAACTCAAGAACAATGATAAAATTGAATCAGCGTTCCCTAATGTGAACACAGCCCTGCGTATATTTATATGCGTGATGGCATCAAACTGCACAGGAGAAATTGCTTAATGCTTTATCAATAATATACAGGGTGTTTTATAATATATGCGCAGGACTTCAAGACGTGATAGCTCGTCCAAAAATATAAAAAAACGTTTCTATTAACTTACCCTCTAAAATGCACCATTTTCGAGATACAGGGTGTTGAAATTGAAAAAAAAAAATTCTACGCCACTAAAAAAGTACTGTTTATACTTGCAGTTAACCAGGCATACCGCCAGTATCTATTATTGGCCAAATTTTATTCGTTAAATTTATATATGATTTATTAAAAAATAAAAAGTCAAAATATGAAATAAAATGCTAATTTTATCCTGCATTCGACAAAGCTAAATTTTGTGCGACACTGTGTACGTTGTTCAGCTTTTTTTTATTGACTGTTAAAACGCTATTTTGCCATCTTGTTCGCACAGCAGTCCAATTACGGTCTCTTGCGTTTCCTGTGGGCCACACCAAACATTTTTATTTACCGAGTACACTCGGATAATAAAGCTCTTGCACTTATCACGGCTGTCTTGATAATGAAATTATAAACAGACTACTGGTCTGTAAACAGTCTTAACCTTTTTTCTTGTTTTTTAGTTGAGAGTTAAAACAACACAAAATGCTCTCGTAAAAAAAGAAAAGAAACCAGTGTGATACGGAGAATGAAGCTAACCAAACATGGATTTTATAATAAGTATTTGTGAATACAGGGTGTATCAGGATCAGGAATAACGTTTATAAATTTGAAAAAATAAAGATAGGCATTTTTTTGCTACCTGTACAAAAAGAGAATCACAGATAATTTTTAAAATATTTCATCTATCTTTTATTTTTTGTTGTTGATAAGGATATTTTTTATTGTCAAGTTGCTAATAAGTATATTTGGCGTATTTTTTGTAACTTGTTTATCATTTTATCACTTTTTTAGGGCCTAAAATTATTTTTCGGGTTATTTTTACTTCAGTTTGAAATTAGTTTTCGACTTGCGACCTTCGGTATTAATTTATTTCGTCCTAAATTTAAATAAATAACGTACATTTATTCAAATATTGGCACTCTCACCAACAGATGCTGCTCGCGCCATTGCTCTTATTGAGAATGGTCGTAGTCAGTGTTATGTAGCTAATTTTCTTAGAGTATCACAGTCGAACATCCATAGAACATATAGGCGTTTTCTTGAAACTGGAAATTACACTAGAAGACCTGGTTCGGGCATGACAAGATCCACATTGCCTGTAGACGATCGTTTTTTACATCTTTTTATTCTTCGACATCGGGATGCCACTGCTGTTCAAGCAAGAAATCGACGTGAAGAAGTTCGGGAAGTGAATGTAAGTGAGAGAACAGTAAGAAGACGCCTGAATGCAGTTGGCTTAATTGCTCGAAGGCCTGCCAATGCCCCAGAACTTCTCCCACATCATCGAGTAGCTCGTCTTCAATTTGCTCGAGAGCACCTTCATTGGAACATAAATCAATGGAGCCAAGTGCTCTTTTCTGACGAGTCTAGATTTTGCCTAAGATCACCTGATGGTCGCCAAAGGGTATGGAAAAGAGCTGGAGAAAGGTACGCACAGTGCAATATCGTTCCACGGGTTAGTTTTAATGGTGGGTCGGTAATGGTTTGGGGAGGCATCACTACGGACTACCGCACGTAGCTTGTCGTGGTGAGAGGAGGATCATTGAATGCAGATCGGTATATAAGAGAAGTTTTACAAGATCACGTCATTCCATTTGCACCTCTAATTGGCAACAATTTTATTTTTGTGCATGATAATGGTCGACCACATGTTGCCAAGGCAGTACGTTAGTATCTTATTGACGGCGGTATTGAGACAATGGAATGGCCACCCCGGAGTCCCGACTTAAATCCTATTAAACATGTCTGGGACATGATGGGCAGACAACTTAGATCGCGTGTACCACCTCCAGACACCTTGAAAGAACTTAGAAATAGAAATATGCTAATTGACACATGGGAACAGTAGGACCAAAATGGAATAAGACACTTGGTATAAGGGATGTACAGACATATGGAAGCTTGTATTCGAGCCAGAGGGGGCAATACCAGTTAATAATTTAATTTTTTGACATGTATAACTGATTTTATATGGTTATCTGAATATTTGTTTTAATTAAATATTGCCACTTTATTTTTCTTTTCTTTTATTACAATGTTAATGACTTTTGTTATGGATCCAAGCTTAAATAAGTCTTAGATAATCTTAACAATAACACACTTTACCAAATCCAAGCCAAAGCAAAAATAAATATACATTTTATGATTTTAAAGAAAACATTTTAGTGATTCTCTTTTTGTGCCGGTCGGTGTATATATTCATTTTAAACGACGATAACTTTGACATTATTACAGCTTTACTAGAATCCATGGAAGGTATTTCCTCGGTTAATTAGCGATATTGCCTCTGTAGTTCAGATGTATTTAATGATTCCTTAATAAAACGTATTTATATAGATATCTTGCAAGACGATTTCAAGATAGGTATTAAAAAGTTACTTACTTCTAGAGTTTTCCTATCTCCATACCAAGTTACAAAACAGCACAAAATCTGGGATTTATCATGGAAACTCAGGATAGACCATTCCTATGTCTCCGGCAATAGTCTTAGAGATAAATAGTCTATTATGACAGAGCGTCAGACAGTCCTTAAATCATTAAAAAGGTATAAATTCAATCCAAGCTAATACTGGACTGCCAAACAGGGCTTCTAGGCATTGGTAGAACATAATAAGTTTAATCAATGGTGAGTTTTGGAACATGAGGAGTACTGGAAAAAGAAAAACCAGACCTCCTAGTCAGGAAGGGAGCTATAAAAAACTCTTACAACCAATATCCCCGTGTGGTGTCTTGTGAAAAAGTGTTAATGGAACAGGTAAATAGAGCGCACCATAAGCTCTATTTAGAAGTTCCTGGACTCAGGCAGTTAAGAATATTTATTGAGGGTGCATCCAAGAAAAACCTTGTCAAGAACGAATTCGATACCACTGTAAGACTCTTTAAGGGATATTGTAATAGTAGAAATAGAGAGATACAATAAACCCAGGGCTTCCATACAAAATAGATAAATAAATAGGTATCAATTTCTAAATAAAAATATGTAAATCTATGCTATATTATAAAATATGTGGCCAAATGCATATTTATAAAAGATTTGTGGACAATAAAACTGTTTGGCATCCTTTGTCGGTAACGTATAAATAGAAGGTCATGCACTCTTAGCAAGTTTGCTTCAATTTTCGATCAAATCACGATTGTGACACTACATTGTAGATATATGCGAGTTTTCATGGTTGGTCATAAAATAATGCAATTACTTGGTTTTTGTCTTTTAACAGATTATAATCGCAGTTCAAATTATTCTCATGAAACGTATTCTCTAATAGCAGGATATATTTATTGCAGATAATTTCCTGAATAAATTTTACTTCTAAAGCGACCGGCGCTTTGTACAAAAACATAATCATCTGTACTTTGATGCTTGTCAATTTAATCTGACAACAATTTATCTATTTTGAATATTCATGCGATAAACTTGAGATGTTTTTAGTGACTGGAATTAACTGAGTTATTCTTCTACTTTACTTTGTTTTTATATAAACTTTCCTGCATGCTAGAACACGAGGTAATCTGCATTTAACTGGCCGATAGCCAAAGCAATTATGACGAGAACAAACCGAAAAATAAGGATGTTATTTCCTTAAATTTAAGTAACTTGTTTTTAAAATTTATGCAGCTATTATTAGTTTAACAATCTGTAGAATTCAACAATAATTATTTTTAAGTCACGTTTATTTGCACATGAATCAGCAGCAAACAAATAGCTAATTTTATCTGCGAAACTATTTTATCTAGACATAAGAGAAAAATACAGGGTAAGTCGGAAAAGCATCTGATGGTTAAATTAAATTTTAAATGAGCGCCGAAAATGTTGTTCACATTCTTAGTTGAAACTTCTCAGATATCTTATGATATAAGCGATTCCTCAACAGAAACCTTTGAAAGAAGCAACCGTCAATTCAAAGTATGAATACTTTACTCTCAGTTGTATTTAGTTCAATACTACTTTACACTTTCGAATCAAATCAAAAAAGAAGATTAGATATGGAATATGCATTTTACACTAAATGATTACTTCATTGCAATCCAGCAATATCTGCTATCAATACCCTCAATCTAGTGCGATCACAGGTATCCAATATTTATCATAATTCTAAGGATTTGGATTTTTCTGGAGCAAGAACTTTGGCACCAAGAAGCTGCCGACGTAACTGTATGCATGTTTGGATTTAAAAACTGTAAACAAACTAATTTTATTCATAGTTGATGGAGAAACTCATTTATTCAACCCCAAACCCCATCATGAAGCTATAGAACTCAATTCTTGGGTACTGCATCGGTATCCAACATGGTTTCAATCAAAAGTGCTCAGGATTATCACAAATGCTTTATGGTGTTAAGGAAGACGGTACTAATAAGTATTCTCACAAATATGCCATCATATACAGCTTTATCTTTGATTTACAGAGACTTAGCCAGAAAATAGAATGAAGATGAAAAACATACCAAGTGATCCACAAAACAAGAATCAATGTTTACTGACACTTTTTTTTTTTCTATATTAGGTTTGGTGTAAGCCCACTTTGTGTAAAAGACGTTAATTTTGGATTTTTTATTTTCATCCAACCAACATAATGCCTCTAGATCTTCCATAAGAGATTCGGCAGCTTCGATGGGAGATTGGAAGTAAAAATAGTAATTTCTTGCTGAGACTGATCATCGAAAATAATTTTCTATTGCTTCTGTTTTTCTCTAGGATATAATCCAATATCTACCCCGATATTTAGCCAGATGAGTTGGGTTTTCGAAAGGGAAACAATCGCTTGAGGTTTTTCATGTCGCAGTGTTTGAATTGTTGTCATCTTTCTTCGTCATTTTGTTATCTTTTATCTTTAGTGTACATAATACAAAAAATTAACAGTATCAGTGAATTTTTAGTGGAATAGAATCTCTTTTGTTCCATCTATATCAGTTGAAAAACAAATTACACATATTTATTTGAAAAATGGATGATCACGTCTGGGTTCTGTGCAACTAGAATTGTTAGTATGTACGCAGTTCTTTCCCAAGGTGTCGATTTCAGAACGTGACAAATTATAAATTAATATGCACAATGGAAAAAACGAAAAAAATAGCTAACCGGCTCGGACATGTTTCGCGTTGCATAACGACTGAAAATGTTATTCATTTTTCAATACCAGCGTTCTGTTCGTGATAAGGTAACAGATTTGTTCGATGAATATTATTTTGTATGGGCGGATCAACAAAAAAAAAAAGAATTAATGCCGATGGGAATTAATAAAGCTCACGAGGAACCGTGAGCCTATTGATAATAGAGAATCTTAATCTTCCCATTATCATTGTATATTCCGGGTACAAAACTAAAGTTTGACTAAGGAGAAAATCTGGGTTTAAAGCTGTCGAGCCGAATTGTCAGAGAGGTAATACAAAATTCCATGGACAAATTTGATTACTAATCATAATTAATTATTATATTTTTTCTACACCCGTATTATAATAATGCACTTATATGCTCATAATCCGTTTCATAATGATACCCATTATGATACAGATTTTTCATTACGATACAGATTTTTAATCAATAGAAACCTACAATTTTTCAATCAAGCATTCTTTTTGACGTTTGTCCTAGGTTCCTATGTAATTGTCTTAGTTGTCAAAACGTATTAAATTTTCGTAGATAGCTAAACTTCGATAATTATATTATCAACATGTCTGATATCAGCGATATAGAAGACTCCTCCACACATATCGGAGAAAGGAGAAAATGCAGTACACAATAATTTGCCCAAAAAATCTATGGTAATACCAATACCCAAGGTAATACCATTAATTACAATTTTGTAGAATTTTTTATAGAAATACGAGTAATTACTGTTATTGTGTTCAATACCAATATAAATATATTTATAGTTCTTGATTATTTATCGGGTGTAGAAAAAATAGCGTATGCAACTCTCATGTAATGGTTATTAATACACTCGCCTAAACCATACGAAACTCGCATTTGGCTCGTTTCGTATCCCGGTTAATGCTCGTTTATTAATAACCATCATTACATGATCGTTGCATAATATACTATTTTAATTAGCATATTTGTTACAATATTGGTAAATAAAAATGGAGATCTAATTGATTTTAAGGTATCTGGCAGATGATTAAAGATTTTAGGACTTTCATAGATTATTGAGTTCTTTATTGGGAATGTGTGGAATTGGAAGTATTCTTCAGAAGGTTCTAATGCATCTGATATTGAATTTTGTGATAATGATGTAGATTGGTTGGAAGAAGATGGAAATTTGGAAGACTTAGAAGTGGAAGACAGTATAGAAGAGAAAGATGGTATAAAAGAGCAAGATCGTATAGAAGAAGAAAATCCTATAGAAGAAGAAAATCCTATAGAAGAAGAAGATCGTATAGAAGAAGAAAATCCTATAGAAGAAGAAAATCCTATAGAAGAAGAAAATCCTATAGAAGAAGAAGATCGTATAGAAGAGAAACAAGAACGAAGTGAACAGAGAGAACCGAAAACAAAAAAAAAAAAAAAAAAAAAAAAACAGAAAATTGAAACAATAGAGATAAAGTGTTGTATTTTTAAGTAATTTTCATGACCCAACTGATGATGATGCCGTAAATAGAACACAAAAAGATGGCAGTTCAAAAGAAATCAGTTGTACAAAATTAGTAAGAGATTACAACATACATATGGGTTATGTTGATAAATCTGATATGCTAAAAAAATGCTATGAGCTTAATCGCTAGCCAAAAAAATGGTGACACCGTATTTTTTGGTATTTCGTTGATTTTACAGTAGTCAATGCTTATCTTATTTATAAAGAAAATATTGATGGTACTGTCATGCCACTGAAGAAGTTCAAATTGTCAGTAGTAACAGGTTTGATCGGAGCTAACCTCAATGTGTCGGAGACAAGAAGAAGTGAAACTGCATTCAAAGTACGTGTACCAATAGAAATAAGAATAGAGAAAGCTGCTCATTTGCCAAAATATGGTACTAGCGTTCGATGTGCCAACTGTAGTACCAAGTTAAAACATCATCGTACCAAATGGCACTGTTCCACTTGTACAGTTGGGCTATGCTTATCGGACAAAAGAAACTGTTATCAAATATATCATAGCAATTAGTTGCGCCAGTTGCACCCTAGTGGTTAAACTGATGAATCACCACTTTTTTCAAATGTTTGTAAAAAAATAAATAAAATATTGCATGTATGTGTTTTATTTTATGCAAAAGAATATAAAAAACAATAAAACAACGGTTTTTTTTCTGTCAAAATCACATAGCCGTCCTCTTATGTTAATGTGAAGATTCCATGTTATTAAAGAGACAAAAATAAATTTATTCCAAGAAACTTTATGGATGATTTGAAATTCAAATTTTTATTGTTAAGTGTTAATTTAGGTCTGACGCCAACATTTCTTTAAAAAAATAAAATATAACAGGTCTTAGTAGTAGAAAAGGTAAGGCCAGTTTGTTGTGCACAAAGTCTCCAGTTGATTAATAAGTTGTTGTGTACGAGAAAAAAATATTGTTTATGTTCTTGGTCTTGCAAAATACGACCAAGTCATCTGTATATGCATGGCTTTCAGTGGTGGTTCAAGGCCTTTCAGGAAATTGCTATAAAGAAGAGGGTGGGACTTTTTAAAGAACCTTGAGGAAGACCGAAGTATCATCTCATTGAAGCTAGTGGCGTTGGCTTTCACTTCAAATGATTTATTTGTCAAACAGTTAACGAAGAATTGGCAGTTGCTATAGTTTATTAATTAGGTAATCGTACCAAGCAGTATCAAATGCTCAACTAATGTCAATAAAGAGGACCATAATATTTACTGTTTAGTGCTGATCTTTCAAAGATTTCGTTTTTTAATATATGAAGTTATCTAGTGTACTTCATTGTAGTCTAAAGCCACTGTGTTTTGGTATAATCTGGCTGAATTTATCTAGTGTACTATTTTATTTATGATATTTTCTATAAATTTGCACATTACGGATGTTAAAGAGTTTGGCTGAGTAGATTCATATCATTTCTTGGGAAAAACATGTTGGCAACAAATAACATTAAACAATCGATGTAGGTATTCATATGTTCGAGGGGTTAAATGTTTGAGGACACTAGCTGGTTTGTCGTCCCGTCCAGAGGAGGTATTACGTAGATCATCGTCGATAGAAGTAATAGGTATATGTATATGCTATTCTAATTGTTTTCACCGTATACAATATGCATTGTAAAACTAGTGTTTTTGATAAGTTTGCGCTAATTTTAAAACTGTTTCAGCATTGATAGTTCACCTGTTTCCATCTACTAAGAGTCTTTTTATATTAAAGTTGGTATTCACGCCTAATATTCCTCGCACGTTCTACCACACTTCTACCAAAGAGGTATCAGAGTTTACAGTCGATAGATACTCGGTCCACGAACTTCATTTGGCACATTTTAGGGTGTATGGAGCGTTAGCACGCAGCCTTGAGAACTATATTTTATTTTCTATGCTTTTATGTTATTTATATCTATTAAAAGCTTTTTTTAGCATCTATAGCTAATTTGAGTTCATGTGTCCAGAATGGAATATGAACTTTTTCTAATTAAAATGTCAGCAGTTTGTTTGCAAGATGACATTTTCAAAGATTAGTTTATTTATGTAACAATTATTTTTGGTTGTTTTAATTGATTTAAAAATTTCAATAATGTTATAGTCTTTCCACATGTAGATACTTTTTTATATTTTAGAACTTTTTTTTCCACTCCTTATGACAGTTATAGAATTCTCAATAACTTCACAAAAATGTTTATAAAATATATTGGTTGTTCCTTTCCATTCCATTTTAAGAATTTAATTTAAGTCAATGTTTCCTCTGTTTCCTTCTTGTTTGCTTTTCAATTAAACAGAATAATTTCTTTTTATTGATGTTAACGTTTCGTAAATGTGTACACGTTCACAAATATAGAACGGCGTTTCATCCAAAAATAACCAGACTAAACCGACAAACCCCTTTCTAATCTCAACAAGCCGATTCTGGTAAAACCATAAAGGATTTTGTCGCTTCCTCTATTTATAGCCTATTTCCAATAGAAATGATAGCGCTCCAGAGACGTTGCGTGTTATGCGATGTGTATAAATAAAAAGTTCACGGCTACGCTAAGCGATGACGCCCGCGACAGAGGCAAAGGCGATTTTTCGCCCGCACTCGAGGACGCATAGGGTTAGGTCGGGGACGATATATCGATTCCGACGCGGCTTAGGATAATGGATTGAAACGAGTTGCGCCTTTTTCCTTCGTAGTCGTTTGTGGAAATCCATTAGGACCAATTGCAACGAGGTTTATAACAATTTCGTCGGTTTTATTGGCAAAACGTCGATTCAGTTTTTATATTATGTTGCGATTAACGGAAATTAATCGACGATAATTAGACGTGCGAAGGAACAATTAGGGGTTATTTGTTTCAAGAGAACAGCTGAGAATGTTTAATTTGTAATAATAACAAATTTAAGAATGAAAAATTATCCATATTCTAAAATGTGGTCGGTATTCTTGTAGAATTTATTGCTAAATACTAAGCGACTAGTTTCGGACTTATTTGGCTACCTTTAGAGGCCACTAAAAAATAATCCATTATAGGATGGAAACAAAATAACAAAGTTCTAAAACTAAATGGAACACAATCAATATTGACAAGTGGTACTAAATAAGTGTAACAAAACTTTTTTTTAAATATGATTAAAAGCATACATTGTACGCAAAATGATACTTCTTGCACTCCAGAGGTCGAGGTTGGTAAAGAGGCATTGGATGCAGAGATATACTTGGATGGAGACTATTGAAAAGAGTCATTTGATTCCAAATCTATAAGTAGTAGAAAAAATAAAGTATGTCATAGTTGGAACGGGTGGATGTTAAATGCATAAGAACACAAATCACATTTTACAGGAGAACAAAAATCGCTGTGTGCTTAATACAATGTTGGTATACGAGAGGTATTATAAGTTTAATATATACATTTTTTAAACGATACGTATGGGTAATAGTGATGGGTAGACGGAACATTTTTTCTAGAAATAGCAGAATTCATACAATTACGTAATATTAGATGCAGTTTGTTAAATCTGACAATATTGTTGACTGTTACTCTTTGTTTATAGTTTTAGAGTTAGACATGTCAGGACTTTCAATTGCGTCTGGCTGACTGCTGACTCAGCTCAGTTGGTATTATAAATATTGTAGGTGTTAGTTGTGCATTATTGTCTCTAAACTAAAATGAGCAACTGAAAGAAATCGTTAAAAAGAGTTATTATAGACAACTTTACTCCGTTACTTAAAGGAACTAAAACGAGTTTTAAATGCAATCGTTGCAATTTGTTGTATACAGTGAAAAATATAACAAAAATGACTGAGCACATTTTAAATAAATGTAGTAAATGCCCGGGTGAAATTAATTAGATAAAATACTGTAGTTTTAAGATTATTATTCGGACATCTAAAATTAATTTAGTACAGGGGAGAAGAGAAAACAATTTTTTCCTCTACTTTTGACACATCCTGTAGGTTAATTCTGCTCGTAGATCTGCACACAATTAAGTTTATCAAGAAGACTGATTTGTTTCCAACACTTTGTTTTTTTAATTATCCGATATAATAAATTGTTTGTGAAATGTGACGGTTTAAAGCAAATGCTACATTTTAGAAACGGTCATAATTTAAATGACGGTAAAGAATAAACTACAAAATAAGTAGAGTGCTGTGGCCAACTCACAATATGACAACTGTCAAATATTTGTTACTTGGCAATTGTAGTTTAATTATCAGCATAACAAATATTCATTATCAGCATAACATCATGGTTTTAACGCCTACTGGTGCAGCACGAGCAGTTGCTCTGGTACAAGACGGTAGGTCTCAGTATTATGCTTCTAGAGTATTGGGTGTTACAAGGTGTAGCGTCCAGAGAGCTGTACAACGTTTCAATGAAACTGGTAGTTTTTCGAGACGAAGAGGATCTGGCAGACAACGTTCTACAAATGTTCGAGATTATCGTTTTGTAACATTAAATGTTTTGCGAGAAAGAAATACTACTGCTCAAAATTTTTTAGAAGAAGTACGTCAAGTAGCTGTTAACGAAATAACGATTCGAAGGCGATTACGAGAACATGGATTACGCTCCAGAAGACCTGCAACTGGTCCGGAGTTACTTAGGAATCACAGAACAGCACGTCTTCGGTTTTCCAGGGAGCATCAACATTGGAATGTCGATGACTGGAGGAAGATTTTATTTTCTGACGAGTCAAGGTTCTGTTTACGTTCTCCTGATGGCCGTGAAAGAATATACCGAAGAAGAGGCGAAAGGTTTGACCAAGCAAATTTTTCCACAAGACTCAGTTATGGAGGATCGGTCATGGTTTGGGGCGGCATAAGCATGGAAGCCTTGTACTGATTTAGTCATTGATGGCGGTGGAGCAATGACAGCTAACCGATATATTCGTGATGTGCTAGATCCATATGTAATTCCATTTGCACCGTTCATAGGAAACGATGCATGACAACGCTCGACCACATATTGCGAGGATTGTATCTCAATATTTGGACGAAACAATCCAATTGAGCACGTCTGGGACATGATGGGCAGACGAGTTCATAATCGAGTTCCTTCTCCAAATAATTTAAATTTTTTGAGAGATGCTTTGGTCCAAGAATGGGATAAGATTGACCAGATAGAGATTCGACATCTAATAGAGGGTATGCCACGACGCATTGAGGCAGTTATTCGCGCTTGTGGGGGAAGTACCCGTTAATAATTTGTAATAATTATTAGTTTATTTGTTGTTTGATTTGTTTATGAAATTATGCTAAAACTGATTAAAAAAATTAAGAATGTGGCCTTTTCTTTAAACCGTCACATTTCACAAACAAATTAAGATATCGGGGTAAATAAAAAATAAAATGTTGGAAACAAATCAGTCTTCTTAATAAAGTTAATTGTGTGCAAATCTACTAGCAGAATTAACCTATAGGGTGTGTCAAAAGTAGAGGAAAAAATTGTTTTCTTTCCCCCCTGTATATCCGGTGAATACTAAATTATTTTTAGATGTCCGAACAATTAACTTAAAACTACAGTATTTTATCTAAAAGTTGCTAAACCCTTCAAATAAATCAGTCTCGGCATTTGAAAGTTAGAGCATTTTTAAATAAATCATTAATTTGAATGGATCGAATTTTAAGTCGGTGAGTGTAGTAAAATTTAAAGGGAAATATTTAATGTTCTATATTAATTTCATGTTACATAATTATTAAATATTGATTTTATAAATCCAAAATTTACTCTTCTTCCTCTTCAAGATCATAAGATAGCCAGCCTTCTTTCTCTCTTTCTTCATTGGTTACCTCTATTTTTGAAATTCTAGGTAAGTTGTATTTTTGTAATTTGTATTTTTAAAATTTTGCTATTTTGTATTTTTGTACTTCTTTAATTTTAATATTTTGCATTTCTAAATTCTAAATTGTTTATTTTTGTTTCTAGAATACAATATTAACAGAAACTTTGTTTAGGCGGGTTTTAAAAATTTGTTAAAAAAAATGTGTATTGATTTGATTTCATTTTAATTATTTACAGAATGCAAAATGTTTTTAAATTTGTTCTAGAAATATAAAACCTAAAATATTCCATATTTCAAAAGTAAAATGAAAGAGTAAAACTACTCTTGCCCCAGGATCCTCAATCGTTAACTTGTACAGGAGCTGGAATATCTTTGCACCCATACAATGTACCAACCATTATTACTTACTTTTCTCCCAACAAGCGTTTCATATTAAACTTAAATGAAGTCTATATTTTCCAAATTAAATTGTTAAAATAGCTGATACAATTTACGATAGTTCAACCTCTACAAATTAAATACAAAAAAATTAAAAAATAAAGAAACTACGGTTATTGTACCTGTGGCGAAACTTTAATAATAGCTACCGTTGCGAAGGCGTTAACTAAAAGCAAACAATGTCCTCTACATTAGCAAAAATAACTAAAAAGTAATATTTATTTAATTTTCTTTTGACTACGAAAATCTTTGACCAGTCAAGTTTACTGGTAATCAAAAAAAAGAACTCTTTAAAGCGTACTGACAACACAAATATGTATTTTCTTTAGATTAGAACAAATCTCGAACCCTTTCTATACCAACATATTTCAACAATATCACTAGCGTGCTGTACATTCTAAAGATAATAAAACTACCCCATTACCTACCCTAAAATCATAAAACGAACATTTAGATTAACCCGAAATCTACTTTGAGACGCTTTCAGATAAAACGGTTTATGTAATAGCCGTAAAAATGCACCATTCCTAAAAATAGACGCCAAAACTTGTCTGTTGGAACCAGAAAGTAAACATTACCAAATTTAGTCCGTAATTCTATGGTAATGAAAGGAATTATTTATGAGACGAGATAAAAGAGTCGATGGGCTTCAAAGAAAGTTGAAATTGATTTTATTGAAAATTACTGTTCTTAATATTCATATTATTTTGGTAATGATTTATGGGGTTGGTTGCCAAAAATAAAATTAAAATAAAAAAGAAAGTATTTGAGAAAGAAGTAATAATAAAATATTAAGAGAGGTAAAATCAAAGCTGGTGTATTTTATTCTCTCAGTTTGAAGGGGGCCTTTTAGCCTCTTCAGCCTCACTGGCGGGATCAGAGTACGGGTGTGAAGGGATGGGCTGAAGCAAAGTTAGTAGGTAGGTTCTGAGAGTTTTTTTCTGGTTCAGCTTTGACTATTGCTATAAGAAAGCCTGTAAAAATCCCATAGTGGCAGAGGGGCTCCACGACCTCCCGAATGAGATACAGATGCTTTACCGCAAAGCCACTTGGCTCGGTGTTTGTTACAGTTTGTTAAACCTTCCTTGAATTAGAGTGATACTAGTGGGCCATAATGTTTAGATAGGGATAGTTTTTAATATTTCAATAAAATACATTACTAGTGGGCCATAATGTTTAGATAGGGATAGTTTTTAATATTTCAATAAAATACATCGGTATAACATATTCATACACAGTCTCGTCCTTCTGTGGGTTTCTTCTATTTACCTACCCAATTTTAGATGTTAATTTATATTTTAACCAATGTATATACTGATATAGAAATTCCTGACGTCATCAAATTTATTATCTAAATTGAGCAATACTGGGGGGGGTGAAGTGTCTTGAAATCAAAATTCAAGTTAAAATCAAAATGTCGGGGTTTTTGTTGATTTTGAAAGATGTCAGAGAGAAAATTGGATTGTCAGTGGGAACAAAAACTGTCAGAGGGAGGATATTTGGAATGTTATGTTAAATTAAATTAGAGAGATTAATGATGTTAGAGTTGGAGAATTGTCAAACCAGATAGAAGAAATAAATAAAATAAAAGGTACATAGGAATTTTAATTAGAAATAATATTTAAAGAAAGAAGCAAAGACAGGTAGAAGCAGGAGAGGCAAAGGCAGGACAGATACATACATAAAAGACAGGTAAACACGAACAGCACACACAGGTAGAGATTAGCAGATAGGTACAGAATACCAGAGAGATATAATCGAGCAGACAGGCAGAGATAAGCGGACAGGTAGAGGCAAGTGGAGAGAAGGAGCTAACAGGAAGAGAAGATAGACTGAAGAATTTAAAATTTAATTTTTTTTAATATTAAATTTGATAAATAATATATTTTGTTGTAAATTTCTAGAATCGAACCACCCCTTTTAAGAGTCTGGGCAAATAAAAAAATTGATATACAGGGGGTTTCTATATCAATACATTTTGAGTAAATACATTTAAAAATGCCTTTAAATATACCTATATGTTCATCTTAAGTGAAACAAATATAATACAAGGTGGAAACCTATGCTGCAGTGCTGACAGTAAAACTACAGTGGCATTAAATATTTTTTATTTTTCGACATAGTCTCTCTCTACAGTAATGCACTTGGTCCAACGGTGCTTTAACATCTCAACAGACTTTTGGGAAAAAAATTGTCCGACCTCTGCAAACCACCTCTTTATAGCTTGCATCAGTACATTATTACTGAAAAAAATTCCCACGTAATTTCTCTTTTAATTTGGGAAACAGCCTGTAATCACCGGGTACTTTACTAATTGAAAGCCCGCTTGGTGTATAGAAGCCATGCCAATGCAAGATGTATGGCTGGGAGCATTATACTGATGGAACAGCACACTGTTCCTTAACTTTCCTCGGCGTAATAGGCCACTATAATGCTCTGATCCTTTTGCAAATAGTCAGTCAGGATGATTCCTTGAGCACACCAGAACACAGACAACCAAACGTTTCCATCAGACGGCACAACTTTGAATTTGCGTGGAAAAGGACAACCGCGATGTTATCACTCTTTATTTTGCGCTTTGGTCTCGGGATCATAGCGGTGCATCCATGACTCGTCCATGGTAATATACCGACTACTCTTTGTTTGCTTGGTACTTCTCCAAAAGTCGCTCACAAGTCTACACCCGATTTCTTTTTTAATCAATGGTTAACATTCAAGGCACTCATCTTGCACTCATCTTGTTAGTCAGTAAATTTCACATTGTTCATAATGCGTACTCGTGGGTCTTGCAGTACGATATTGTGTAACTTTTTAATGTTTTTGTCTGTTGTTACCGTTATGCTGGTTTTCACAGGATGTTCTTCCGCATTTAAAATCTCGACACCAGTGTTTGACTATATGATAAAAAACTGCAGACTCCCAACAGTTGCTACAATGTCGTTATGAATTTGAGTTGGCGCCATGCCTTTTTTCTGGAGGTATTTTACTACGGCTTTGTTCTGCAGGATCCATTTTTATAAACAATCACGACACACAGTTCAATAATTATCCACAGCACAACAACGCTTTGAGATACAAAAGTTGGTATTTTGTAGATATAATCTACAATAGTCAGTTAACTAACTGTCAAAAACATTGATCAAGACTATAGTCTTCATAATGAATCCACCAATTAGAAATAGGTCAGGAGCGGAGAATAGGGATTCACTTCCGAAAATCATTTCAAATGTTAATCAACTCTACTTTGACAAAAGTCATTTGAAAAATAGAATTTACGCAAAAATAATATTGCTTTGATATTACTGGTGCCATGTTTTGCCTGGGTAGAGTATTTTTCAGCCAAGCATCGTAAAGTTCCTTTAAATTTATTTAAATAATATAACACAAAAGTTAGATTAGGTTCTCTCAATTATTGCTATATTATAATAATGTACGAACAAAAAGCAACAAACAAAATACTATATAGTTAGTTGGTCCTTCGAATAATAAATGTCTTAAAATTAGCTGTACACACACAGCATAATTATTTTAATATTAAACCAAAACATCAACAATCTATTCGTTACTCATCAAAAACTATTCGATAAACATTTTCACAAATATCTGTCCAATCGTCAGTTTTTCCTGGAAAAATGTTTCAATAGAAAACTTCTCAGTGTCCAGTAAATCCAACATCCAGCCATAAACATCGAAATGGCTTCACCCGAGCATAAAAATTCGTTGACTTTCACTGCGGATCGTTTCTAAATGTCACAAAACGACGATCTAAACGAATCAGACGATTCGAATAAAATCGAACGTGGGTGGGCACGGGATCGATAATAATTAGAATCAGTCACCGGCAGGGCTTAATTTCTAACAGAAAGTGCACTGTCAGTTTCAACCCTTTCTGCAGGGTAATCCGGCGCCATTTCACAGTCATTTGTTTTTGAAATCCTTCGACGAACGATGGCCTGTCGAGCATTTTCTGAACGTCGAGAAACCGTATTTATTTTTAAATAACAGACTATAGTGAAGTGAGATTAGTTTTAAAAAATGAACGAAGAAGAAGAAGAAGAAGAAGAAGAAATGAGTGTATATTTCAACGATTGGTAATGAAGGCATAAAACCGGCAGAACAAAATAGCTAAAGAAAAAAATAACTTTTTTAGGATGTCTATACTCTATACAAGACAGACTAAAAAGCTAATTCAAATAGATAGGTACAAAAGGGACAGAAAATTATAAATAATGGCAATGGTAATTTATATAAAGTTTTTCATTTCTTAATGAAAGTGCTACACTTGGTCAGAATGAGTAACACGGCCGAATAAAATGATATTACAGTAATAAACTGTAATGTACATAAGCTAAAAAACAGGGAAATATAGAAACAATAGATATAATAGTCCAAATCTAATGGCCATTTTAAATTCTGCACCCAAAAATTATCTAGAAACAGGCGCCAATGTGTTCGTTGGACTCTGTAAGGAATCCTCCAAAACCTAAATATGGTTGCTTAATATTGTCATGATTTCGTCATTTGACATTTGATGTTATGTATTCCGTCTTGTATCGTTGGCAACCGCTTTAGGCCAATGGTAGTAGGATTATGAATAATATATGGGATTGTTAGATATATTTTGAGAAGATGGTCAGAGGTTTTTAGAATTATCAGTGGGAGTTTAATTTTAAGAAAGATATTAGCGTTTAGAGGGATTTTGATGTTATGAATTACGAAAATGAAAAGATGTTAGAAGTTTTATTTTCATTAAAAGGAAGGATGAATTGGACAGCAGAAAGAAGAGTTTGAGCAAAAGGAGGAGTAGAAGCAAAATAAGAAGACAGAAGAAAACAGCAGGAGGAGACGAGACAGAAAAACAAAATGTAAAGAAAGGCAAGAATTAGAGTAGGAAGCAGATGTACCATGAGAAAGAAGAGAAGCCGAAGATTTAAATAGTGATTCTAAATTGATCCAATAATTATTATTTGATTATTTGTTTTGACATTTTGTAGTGGGTCAAAGGAGTAACAACCCTCAGAATTTTAGAATGGTTTAACCTTTCTAAGGTGGGACCATTAAAATTTATTAAAAATTATGTAGGAATTAAAATAAGTGATTATCCTTGGTCTGGATACATATTACAAATGTCTTAAGATCAATGTCTTTAAAGTAGTCTTAACTGGAAACCATCAGGAAGAAGGAAACGACGTTTCTAAAATGAAAAAATAAGAAAAGCCATAGAAGAACGAAGATTGCTGGAAATCAATGGATGGAAACTACAGACTTATCATATCCATGACGTGATGTAGTCATGATTTGCGACATTCAAGGAAAGGTGGAAAAAGGCTGCAAAGTTGCTAGGGACGTTTTGAGTTACCCTTAAAATCCTACAGCAAACAAACACTTGACAATGATCAGATAGAATTTGCGCCTAATTACCGGTTTTTTACTGGTGACTATCGAGCATATCCTTTATGATTATCCGACGACTTCATCTGAAGATTTCTGTTCGGGGAGGAAAGGCTAACACCGATCCTAAGTGACTCTATGAAGTCATCTCTTCTCTACGTTCTCAAGTGGTCGGTAAGCGAAGAGATGCCTATCCAGCAAGATGCACCATTAGCCCGGTAAGGCTTAAGTGTTATGGGAGAAATCGACATTTTCTACCTGATAATGATAATGATTCTAGGACTACCTAGTTATCACAAGTCAATGAATAAGTAATTATTTAATGTCATTAATGACACTTTATGGCGCAATTTAAACAATTAGTGGATATGAGTACTTTATGATATCAGATAAGGATCTCATACGGAAATGATTAATCAGAAGCACCAAATAAGGAATTATAAGCAGTGTTGAATGCACTTGGGCATGCGATAATTTTAACAACCTTGGAAAAATATCATCACAAGGGATCTCTCGATCTGGCTTGCAGTATACCGTACCCATTCACTATTACATATTGAATTAGAAGTTTTCTTATACCTTGAATTCTCTATATCTGTCCTAGAACCAGCTTTGTATATCTAATTTTCAGCTACTACCATATCCAGCAACAAAATTTTCGTGAGTTCGATCCTTGGTCAGGTAAAGCTTTTTCTTTATTTAATTAAAAAAAAAAAAATAATAGTGCATGGCGGGTTGCGAAATTACTAAATCAATTTAAATTAGTACCCAATCTAAAATAGATATTTGATCGCTTGGTTAATATTCCTTCTAATATTCCTTATTCCTAGTTATCCTACTGTTGATCTTCCTGTTGATCCTCCTGTTGATCTTCCTAATCATTATGCTGTTGATCTTCTTGTTAATTTTGCGTTGATCTTTGTGTTGATCTTCATGTTGACGTTAATGTTGACCTTCTTGTTGTTCGTGTTGATCTTCTGTTGATCTTTCTGTTGATCTTTCTGTTGATAATTCTGCACTTATTCCTGTTAATCTTCCTGTTGATAATATAGAAATCTAGTAAGAAAAATGGTGCTATCATATACGATCTCATTTACTACGACTACCTTTTAAATGCCTACAGCCGCCTTAAGCAACTGTTTGTATGGTCCAGGAAATTACTGAGATGTTGTCATACTGAGATGACATTATTAAGACAATTAAAAAACAATTAAGATATGATAAAAGCAATTCAAAAACACTTAGTACTTTATGGTTAAATAAAAGCTAATAAGCATTTTCTCACTGTCGTTAAAATGTTCCCATGCTGTGTCCTCAAGTCCTCATCGCTGCAAATATCATTTCTTTATCAACATGAGATGAGAAAGTGTTGTTTTGTATTGTTGCCGTAGAAAAATAATATTTCAGTTTTATGGATGGTATTTATTTCTCAAATCAGTATCACGTCTTTTTCGTAAATATTTGTTAATTTGAATGATAAATTACATAGGAAATAACACATAATTCAAGGTCACTCGGATAGTTATAAAAAAAATTAAATCAGATCCAGCGGGCAATAAAAAAGTTATAAATTACAATCAACAAAAATGACTCAACGTTGCCGGCAGACATTACACATAATTATACCGTAAACAGCAATAAACGCGAAGTCGATTTTTGATTATATCCAAACCTATTATTATAAATGTTTCTATTAATTAAACAAAATTACACGTATCCCATATCGAAATTCGTTGATAATTATAAGAAGGATGATTTAAACAGAATCTTTTCTAAACGATCTATTTTATTTCTTCCTACATCGTCATCAATATTTTGAAGCTATAATAAAAAGCAGAAAGATGTAGAACATAATGGCTAAAATGATGTGAATACCTACAAAATTACGGAGCTCATATTATAAGTAAATAAATCAACATGAAGATCAATAAGGAGATAAGTGGGAAGATCAACATAACGATCAACAGGAAGATCAACATAAAGATCAACATGAAGATCAACACTAAGATAAGTAGAAATAAGGAATGTTAAAAGAAATATCAACCAAAAGATCAAAGAAGATCAACAGAAAGTTTAAAAATCGTTAATAAAAACAGAGAAGAAGACTAACACAAACAATGTATGCAAAATTAAAGTTTAGGGGTAGATACGAGACATCTAAGTAGTTCTAAACAACTTAACACTTAACTTTTTTTTTGCATGTTTATTGTTCGTTATCAATGCTCTTATCTCTTTCACGAAAATTGCAGGAAGGTTGTTTAAAAATCGGAAGGTATCAGTTGTGCAGAAGAGCTTATTCTTACTTTGTTGTTACTTTTATCAATAATTTTGTGTATTCAAGTAAAGAATATTCCTCTACGACGATTAGAGGCAGTGCAACTGAAGCAATTAGTGCGTTGGATAGAGGAAGGTTTGTCCCAAGAAGAAGTCGCCACGCGGCTGAATGTGTCTCAGAATGTCGTAAGTCGCGCTTGGAATCGGTATCAAGCAACTGGGTCTGTAGCGTACATACATGGGGGAGGACGAGAACGAGAACGAGCTACTCATGCCCAAAACAGCTTTATAGCGAGAAGAAACCGAACATTTACGGCTTTAAGAATCAACACCTTTAGACAAGCTACTGGACGAGTAATTTCTGATCAAACTATCAGAAGAAGGGGCATGCATGCAACTTAAGAGCTAGACGTCGGGCAACACACCCAAGACTGACGGCGGAGTAGCGTGCATACCGATATCGGTGGGCGGAAGAACACAATTTGAGTCACTGCCTCTTTACCGACGAATCCAGATTTCGTTTGTATACGTATGATGGCTGAATATTGGTATGGCTAGAAAGAGGATAGCGATACAATGAAAATTTAATGGCTTCAACAACTCTTTTTGGTGGTGGATCAGTTTGCGTCTGGAGAGGAATATCTTATAATGGTCGCACTGATTTAGTGGTCTTAACTAATTAGACAATTGAGTGCCACACGATATCGGGACAGGGTTATAGAGCCGATAATTGTACCATTTTTTGGTGCAATAGGTGAACGATTTATTTTTGTTGACGATAATGCTCGTCCTCATCGTGCGAGAATTGTAAACGATCGCATAGAACATCTCGGAATTACAAGAATGGATTGGCCCTGTTCATCAGATATGAATTGTATCGAGCATGTTTGGGCTGAAATGTCCAGGCGATTAAACCGAAGTCAACAGCCTCCCCAAACCTTAGAACAGTTGGGTAATGAGTTGCAGGAAATTTGGGAAACCATACCTCAGCAATTTATCAATAACTTAATATGCCAAATAGAGTGACAGCACTAAGACGAGCCAGGGAAGGTCCAACAAGATAATAATTTTTTATAGTGATTTTGTAAAGTGTTGTTGTTACTTTCTCAATTTTTTTAATTTTCCTGTAATTTTCAGTTAAATGGTTTTTCTTTTCAGTTATACATATAATCAATAAAATATTTTCTATGTTACATGATTTTTTTATTTTATTTTAAATTATTGACAAAAAAAACAAAATTTTAAAATATCCACTTCAATTGTTGAGCAGTGTATTTAATGAATCTCTGATTGTTTATAACCAAGATTCAGTGTAATTTATCCTTATTTTTTATTTTTTTAAAGTGGATTTCAACTTTTAGTTATACTTTATTTAATAGGTAGGTACTATATTGTAACAAGCTATGAAATCATAAAAAATTGTTCAATTTATTTTATTTTCTGATAACTCTTTTAAAGATCAGTAACGCTATTCAACAAATTATGGTTTTATCTAATTAAATCACTCAACTCACTTTTGATAGAAACCTCGTATAAAGAATTCTCTAACCTATTTAGAATTTAAGGATGTTTTTAAGCGTAAATACCTGAGGGTCATTCACAGTAAAAAGTATGAAGGATATTATTTCAAAACAATGCGGGCTTAATTTTAAGTTGTAAAAAGATCGATAAATCAATTTTATAATTGTTTTATTTTCTATTACTTGTTTTTTCCAGTTAGTGCTTTATGTTGTTTTGTTTGGTAGTCTATAAAAACTTTTGCGTCAGTTTAGATTTATGTACTTATACTAAGTGCATATTTGAAAAGTGAAAATTGCCGAGAACGATGGGAAAAAAGTTGAAGCGCATTAATTCAAAGGCGCGTGTTGAAGATTTCTCTTGTTGTCGCTATTGTTAACGTTTTTATAGCATTAATATTTTTTTCTTATTTTCTAATATAAGATGTGTTGTTTCTACAATACTATTATTTACGTGGTATGTTCGAATTTAACCCGCAATTATGTCAAATCTGGTGAAGTATTAGTAAGACTTCATCAAAGTTTCAAGAAAATGCTCAAGTATTTTCTAATATAATCTTAGATATCATAAATACATTATATCTATAAAATGTATACTCATATGAAATCCTCTTTCAGGGTTCTATAATTTCCAACCAATATGCAACGTACTTGCCACATAAATAAAGCTAATGATATTCTGACTAACACATAATATAGCAAATTCAGATGCAGAACAATAGTTCAAAATTCAATGTAAACATAAAAAGTCTTACCTTTCTTCGATTTTAAATATTCCAATTTGAATTTTGAATATTATGCCCCACATTATCTAGCGACACTTTTCTTTTCCTATTAGTTTCTTTTAAAGACCTAACTATAAACAAATCTCCTTTCTTAAATGTACTTTTCTTTCTCCACTCATTCATTATTTAAATATATTTTCTATATTCCTCTGTGACCTCAATATTGACTGTCATATTTTTATTAATTTTTAAACAACAATTTTGACATTTCATAATATAATATGTACCCCATTGCCAGTCATCTAATTTTATAGTTATTTGTAAGTTTGGTGGGCCAAGAATTGACTCTATCTCCAAACTTTCAAACAATCGTTGCTTCGAATCGAGGATCAGACCTTGAATCCTTCTCTGTAGAGGCTAAATGTTATTGCTAGTCCCCAAGAAATAGGCACATAAGGTTATCATAACCAACACGTAAAAGACAAACACAACAAACTTTCCTACTCCAAACAATATTCTATGCTTTAATATTTTTACCTTATTTGACTCAACTTCGAATCAACAAACAACGAACTCTGTATCCAAAACTCATTTCAGAAGTTTCAGGTAACGATCGCGCCAGATTACTTGATGGAAACTTCGCGCCAAAATCAAGTTTACGACGTATTGTATCTGCGGATTTGATTTCGTAGACGGCCGTCATATCGAAATTCAATACACACATTTCGTCAATGTATTTCACGTGCAGAAACGAATCCAATATAAAAAAGGGTAATTTCAATTTAAGCAACTTCCAAACCAGTCAGAAACGAGGTTCAATCAATTTAGGACCCGATGAAAAAAAAAAAGGATTGAGGATAAATGTTTAGCGGTTCCAGGGATTGGCTGAAGGGATATTTAAAAGTAAGTGAAATAAATATTACCTAGATACAATAAACAACATTAGTAAACTTGACTATTTCATATTTCAAACCTTAATTGGCATGGTGGGGTTTCGCGCGACCCCAGACCTTAAATATCGGCTGTAATTTTTCAGGCTAAAAGCCCGTGCGAGTTACATCAATCGATATCTAATTTTTGGGGGTTACGAGAGACCCCAAAAGTAAAAGTTACGTTTTTTTTTTTAAGTTTAACTCAAACAAATCTAGAAGAACTTACTGCAAACCTTAGTAATATCGATGAGCCCAGCGATGACCTAAGTGACTTTGGTGAATTTTCTGAAGAACTTTCGGACAAGGAAAGTAAACATAGTCTGATTCAGAGTCAGAAATATAAATAGAAAGTCAGGAAAAAATCGTAAAGGACGAAATTTTGGATAAAAAAATTGTCATTGGGGAAAATGTGGATGAGGAAATTGTAGAAGGGGAAAATTTTGATGAGGTAGGAAACTATTATTATGGAAAAAACCAGTATAAATGTACAAAAAGGTTCAAAAAAATGTACGAACCCAGCTCACAATTTAGTGATGCATTTACCATGACAAAAAGGGCCTGCTCTAGTAAGAAACCCATCTACGCCTGACGAGGCTTGGCAACTATTTTTCACAGAGGATATACTAATCATCATTTTGGAATATACAAATATAAAGGTAACCGTACTTTCATCCTGCTACCAAGGAAACCGCGTGTCCTTTGTTGAACATTTAGGCCTAGTAGAGTTAAAAGCCTTTCTAAGACCAATTCTACTTGGTAGGAATTTTCAAATCAGGACAAAAATACACAGCCTCATTATTTTTAACCCATGGAAGATCAATTTTTCGGCCTACTATGTCCCAAAAGCAGTTTTATTTCTTTTGAGTGCAATACGATTTGATGACGTTGTAAGTAGAAGGGTCAGAATCGATGAGGGCGACAAATTAGCAGCAGTATCAGAAATTTTCAATGTTTGTGAATTATTGCCAGGAAAATTACACATGCTCTGAATATGGTAAGGTTGATGAGATGTTGGTTGTATTTAGACGTAGGTGTAGCTTTAAAATGAAAAAGAAAAGCAAAATTAAGTGCTTGTGTAACTCCAAGAGCCATTATCTCTTAATGCTTTTGTATACAACGGAAAGAGTAAGAGAAGATAACCCAGAAAGCTTAGCGTTCCTATTCTTGATGTCCTAAATTAAGTAAAACCAATCGAAAATACTAATAGGAACATAACAAGGGACAAATGGTTCACATCAGTTGAACTAATAAATGAACTGAAATCGAGGGGCCTCACTTATGTGGGAACAGATAAAAAAAAATAAGAGAGAGAAGTACCACCTCGGTTTCTACCAAACAAGCAACGAGAAGCAAATACATTGATTTGTAGGTTCACGAAAAACCATATTATGTTGGGCATGGAGTCATAATGCCTATAACGGCCCTTCTAATCCTATCTTCTGAAAGAAGTGTAGGATTTGGAGTGGCTTTAAGTTAGGTAAGTGAATATCCCTCTTTTATTGAATATGCTCTTAGGTATTATAGTGCCCTTTGAGTCTGGAGTACTACACATTCAGTTAGAATGTGAATGGAGATTTCATCCTTATCCTCCTCCTCACAGAATCTGCACCACGAAGAACCATACAATGGTATCTTATGTTCCCTAAATATATAGAACGGTAATAATATTTTCTATGCATCATTCTGACGAGATAGATCCCGAATCACAAAAACCAAAAATAATTAAATTCTACAACGCAACACAGTAGTTGTTTGGATCAGAAATGAACAAGCTCCCATGGTTCCCGAACTAGAAGATGGCCACTAGCTATCTTTTCATTGCAAGAGTGAATTCATATGTTATATTCAAAGCAGCAAATCCTGGTATCAAGATGATTAGAAGAGAACACGGCATATCTGTGGGAAGAACACTTATCAGTGATCATTTGATGGACAAAATTCGAAACAACAAGCTGCCAAAGAATACAAGACAGTCCAGTCTAAAAATTCCAGTTCCTTCGGCAGAAGAACGAGAGAGACCACATCAGCTAAAGAGGCAAAGATGTCCACGGGCCAAAATAAAAAAATACTTAACCAGATGTTCAGCGTGCTCCAAAACTGTACGCAAGAAGCACTCAATACAGCAAATTCAATCTATATGGAAAACCTGCTTGTCATTTTTTTATAGTTAGCTAAAAGTTTTTTTTTGTTTCAGGGAAGCAATAGATGAGTGAACAAAACTCCCAAAAAGCTGAATTAAGAATTACTTTTTTTATTTTTTGATTTTGTTATTTTTTCCAAGACATGTCCAAGAATGCATGAGTTTTTGTTTATTTTTGCAAAATATTTTTTATTACAATGGACCAAATAATGACAAAATGCAAAAAAGTATATTTTGACCATTTTTTAATATGGCTGGGGTCATATAAGACCCCAGTTTACCAGATACGTTTCAAGAAACTTGCGTACCAGTAAAGGATTAAACAAAAAACCTGATTATATGCAGGTACGGAATTTTTAACACAATGAGTTGACTAAAGTTTATTAAGGACATGCACATAACAGATGAAAACTGCCATCAACGAGCATCGATATGACTTTAATTTCTGCTCGCACCACTATATACATTAGACACAGATGTATGTGCGATGTGCGACAGAGGTCTCTGCCTGATATGTACATGTTCCTATTATACCTTGTATAACTCTCTGTATCACTATATTATTGTATTGTACTTGTTATTTGGACAACTATAAAAATATATTGGGTTTATTATAGGTTTGTTTTGGTTCACGTTCTAGAATTGTTCCAGAACCATGCGCAGAACTATTGCGTAATGGACCTTAATTCTGAACAGTTCTGTAACCATTCCCATTGTATTCGAAACCAAAACACTGCCAGACAGTGTTGTTCTTGTGCAAAAAAAAATCGTAATAGATAAGCGCACTAAAACGTAATAAATTTCAATAAAAGGTAATAGATTTCAGTAAAAGATACTAAATGTCATCTAGGATCGGATTCCGTTACATTTCGGCGAATGCGCACATTTCAATGGATTGTTTCAGACCTAATCCAAACTGTTCAAGCATGCGCGATTTAAAGATAGTAATATTTTTAAATTGTGTTCACTGGAAATGTAGAAATTAATTGTGCATGAGGAGAATTTACTAAGGCATTTTGCTTGAATAAATACGTACTAACGTAACATTTAAACCAAAAAGTAATAGATTTATTACGAAAGTAAAGACAAGAACAACCCTGCTGCCAGATCAGTTAAATGTCAAAAAATAAATTATAAATAAAAGAGAAGAAATAACACAGGGTCAGTGTCTGGGTAAGAAAAAGGCCATACAATATCGTAAAACGTAGATAAATTAAATAATTTATTCGTAAAAATCTTATGATGCAACATCAACTAATCAACTGCTCTATTCTCATTAGTTATTCGAAAATTTCTTGTAAAAATTCCAAAACATGGCCAGGATCCCAAAAACAAAACAACTTGCAAAAAAGCGCAAGCGCAAACATGTCAATTCTGAAACAGTTCTCGCTTTGGGCTAGAACCGACGTTACTGTTCGAAAATGGTTATGGAACCATTTCCAAGAAAAACCAAAACACAGAACTTAAAGGTTCGGAACTAGTTCTGCAGCGAATATCTACTGCGCATGCTCCAAAGGTTCTGGAAGAGTTCTAGAACAGTTACGAAAGTGAATAAAAACAAAGCTTATACAAATCTATAACGAATTTTAAAATTTAACGACTAGTTTTTTCATGTAAGTTGTGGTTGTGACATATTTATAGTTACTTTAAGGTATTATTATACAAATAGGGAAAAAGCAAAATAACAAAGGTATTTTTTTACTTAGTAGAAGTTCATCAAAATGATAAACTTCTTCGTTTTATTACCTGTTTTTTACTACCCTCTTCCGATCTGGTTTCCAGGATAATATTCACAAAACCCGTGTAAAATCGATAGTTGGAAAACTTTTCTCTTCTAGACATTCAATATTCCCATTTGCGAGTTTTTCTTCGTCAATAAACGACCAGGCCACTTTTTGCCGGTTTATTCAAATTATCCGACATTAATTTTAGTCGATTTAAAGTTTTTCCAAAGTATTTGACTTTATAATGAAATTATTCAAATAGAGGAAGGAAATGTGCTTTCGATTCATTATGTTGTTTTTTTTTTTATTCAATACACTAAACAACTAAGATGGATATATTTAAATTTACAAATACATTTTTTAAAATCCACAGGATGTTAGATAACTAAAGAAAGATAACTAAAAGAAGATACCTAAAGGAAGATAACTAAAGGAAGATAACTAAAGGAAGATAACTAAAGGAAGATAACTAAAGGAAGATAACTAAAGGAAGATAACTAAAGGAAGATAACTAAAGGAAGATAACTAAAGGAAGACAACTAAAGGAAGATAACTAAAGGAAGATAACTAAAGGTATATAACTAAAAGAGGATAACTAAAGGAAGATAACTAAAGAAAAATAACTAAAGGATGATAATTAACGGATGATAACTACATAATAATAACTAAAGAATTTTAACTGAAGCATAGAAACTAATGGATAATTAACATACTAACATTTGTCTGGGTACCAGGCCAACGTGAACATAAGGGCAATGAAGAGGCTAATTTACTATCCCGAGAAGAAGCCTCAAAGGTTTTTAGAACTCTTCTGTCGTATCATAAAGGCAGTCATACTAAAATGCACAAAGCAGTGGATGTCATACAAATCTCTGAAATGATGGAACAATTTACCAGAACTATCTCCAAAACTCACTAAGCAACTACTAAAAAAAGGGAAAATACTGATAAGCCTATTAACAAGACATTGTAGGACTAACATATGTATAACATGGACCAGAAGAAGAAACCTTCTTCTGATTCAATCAGAAAGAAGAGGTACTGTGAAGGTCTATCAAGAGTGAGAGTCCTGAAGAAGAAGAACCTAGAACAACTAGCTAAGTCGAAGTGCTACTTCCTTGTCTATGTACTCTATCCAGTAATTAAAGAATTTAAAAAGGTCGAGATAGGAGAGGCTATAAGGCCCACCTTACAGTCCCAACTAAATATAAAGGATGATAACTAAATAATAACAAAGGTTTATGAACTATGAAATAGTGTATTACTCACCAAAATATGTCTGTAACAGGTACGCAAATAATTGATATGTGTACATTTAAAATAACATTGGATCAAGAATTATGCTCTGTGGAGACCTATACCGTAAAGGGTCCTTTGATCAGTACCTACTATAGACTTCTTTTCTTTACTATTATCACCTACTAAATTCCTTTTGTCATAAATTTCTTCCGAATTTAAGTTGTCGGAAATTATAAATAATTCATCAATCACATGCAATGCCTTTTTAATTAATTAAGCCCATAAATCCCTTTAAAACTACTTTCCTCAATCTAATTTCGAGTGATGCTCTTACCAATTATAACATTTTAGAATCAACTTTAAAACGTTTGTGGAGAGGAGACGAAATTTCTTAAAATGGATTAATTGAAGAGAACGAGACAGTGCACTTTGGATCGGTTCGATCGTCTAGACGGACAAAATTCCTTATTAAAAACATATCTGTTTTGAAAGCAATTCATAGTAACAGAACGAATTAAATGGAAATGGAAGGTTACATAAAAATGCGAGGGTTATACTTGAAATCGACAATACAATTTAATTATTACAATTTTTAAATATGATTGAATTCTAAATGCAATAGTTATAGAACTTTATAAGGTACGGTATAACCAGAAAAGATCGGAAGCCTGCATCTGCCTGAGCAAGAACAGGCTGCGTACTGTAACAGGGATCCTTACCGGGCATTGCCGACTAAAAGGACACCTAAGTAAACTGAGAGTAGTAGAGGATAGTGAGTGCAGATTCTGTGAGGAGGAGGACGAAACCTCCATTCACATTCTAACTGAATGTGTAGCACTCCAGAATCCAAGGGCACTATATCTAGGAGGATATCAAATAGAAGAGGGAGATTTACCTAACTTGAAGCCACTTCAAATCCTACACTTCCTTGAGAAAATAGGATTGGAAGGGTCGCTATAGGCATTGAGACATTTCCTTAGTGCAGTGGCGACAGAAGGGAGCACAATAGATCTTTTAGGTCGCAGTGTATTAACACCCCATTCTCAACATAAGGTACGGTATTATAATTACTGCATATCAGTGATGGCACAATTGCAAACTTTGGGCAAACAAAATAGGGCATTACGTTAAAATAAAGCAAGTCAACTTCAGTAACAAATTCACAGACATAACATTAGACAGAAACCTTCACTCAAGGGTGCCTATCAGGAAGAACCCAAAAAATTTGGTATAAAATATTAAAAAATGTACTAACTGCTTGGAAAACCTTTCATTTGGCCAAAAAAAAACTGCTTTTTCGAAAACCATTTGATAAAATATGGAAAAAAGGATACAAACTGGAAAAACTTTTTCTAAGATACTATTTAGAACCACTAAAGTAGATATACTATGTTATTCCTGGCACAGACATGCGCAGACTAACCCACGAGATATGTGTTCACATGAACGTAGGCGTATTCGCCTATTCATTGCTAAGCTATCTAACCCAAGCGTCATATACAAAAAGTCACCTTACTTTAGGACATTGAAAACGCCCATGGAGACTCGAAGACGAAGAACTTGGGGAGGCCCAGTGAGGGGGAAGTGGAGACTAAGGAGCTAAAGAAGCAATTTGGCAGGTATTATTTATGTAAACAAATATAGATTAACGTTAAAGAGAAAAATCACGCGCAGTAGTAATGCCAAAAGGACCTAAGTCAATATCTTCGTTGTTGTTGATCCAATTCAAATGGTAAAAACGGCACTATGAAAGAGATGTGGTATATATTAATATTGATAAGAAAAACTAGAGCTGTGGCAATGCCAAAAAGACTTAAGTCTATATATTTGTTGCTATTATATTAAAAAATCATGCGCAACGGCAAATCCAAAAAGACCTAAGTTTATATCTCAGCTAATATTGGGCTGATTGAAACAGGAAAATTGAAGGACTGGGGGAAATTATGTTTCAGTATTAAACAGTAACAAGCATATTTTGAATTAAAGGAAATTAAGTCAGTAGTATCACAAGGTAGGATGCTGAGTTCTGTATTTTAACTATACACAAATGACATAACTTTGAACAAGATAAAATAGCCGATTTATAGACGACAGGAAAAGAATAAAGAGAAGCTCTCAGAAAAGTCCAAACACCTATTAACTAGATCCTACCTGAATTAAAAGATGGCGCATCACATTGAATTCACATAAGTCAATTTAGGTCAACCCTTACAAATAAACAGAAGCCAAACATTCCAATCGGATAAAACGATACTCCGATTTTGTTTAATGATTCAGAAAAATACCTAGATATACCCCTAGACGTTAAGGTTCACTGGAACGAAGTCAAAAAGAAAAGTAATTAAAATTAAAAATTGTACTGCCTGATAGGAAGAAATTTAAGACTGCTACATATAAAAAATTGCTTCTCTACCAGCACATCCTAAAACTTGTCTTAGCATGTGGCATCTAGGTTTGGGGCTGTGCCAGCAAAAGCAACACCAAAGATACTGAGGATCATCGTAAATTCAACCCTGTACTGCCGCAACTCTGATATCCACCTAAGAATTGAGTATCGCTAAGAACCGATCACCAAGTTCACCAGAAGTCATGAAGAAGAAATTTTTTAATATGTTAATATCGAGGAAATTCAGATCCTAGAAAACATAAACAAAGTAAGGAGACTCAGTAGTAAAAGAGTAGATGCATTAAAATTGTTTGGACTCACTGCATTTAACTTTGGGGTTATGCCAGCATTAGCAACATTCAAATTATCCAATCTTTTCAATAAACTATCAAGGAGAATTATTTGATTCTGGGAATGGAGACTTTTTACCAAAGCAGTACCAAATATGTCAGATGTTATGAAGATAATAAAACTTTTCGAGTAAGCGATTCCTTTATGGATAAGTTGAGCAAAGTGACGTTCTGTCCATCTGGTTACACGAAATGAAACCATTCCTACAGATTCTTAATATCCCTCTTCTCTATTCCAAGTAAAAAGTTCAAGTGCATGTCGTCTTTAATAACCGCGAGAAGCAGCTCCGAACCATATAAAAATTAAACTTTCCAGAAAGCAACGAATTTAATTTGCAAGATATCTGCAATCAGATTTAGCTTTCATGGCCAACTACGCTTCGCAAATTGAAATAAATCGACTGGCGAATTTGAATCTGAATCTCAAATTTCAAAGTTTGCCGAAAGATAGCCGCGAGACGTTTTTATCGCTGAATTCGAATTAAATCGGAATTATTTATTAATATTAAATGTTAAAATGTAAAACGTGAAATGGCGGTAATGGTACTCTGTATGGGTTTAAAATTGGTATTGACTAGATAACGACCTGCTGTGAATACATTATTAGTCATTACGGTTTAATATGGAATGTTAAATAGTTCATGAAAACTGATTCCACTTCTTAGTTATAGAAATAGGTATTTTTTAAAGCTGACTGACTCTACAGACAAACTTGTTTGCAATGTGGCAACCATTAATACTACCAGTTGGTTATTCCAACCTATACGAACGATGAAACTCTTGGATAGTTTATCCTCAAAAACACTGCTGAGAGAGGCCAAAATCTCAAACGCGAAGGTTTACCTAGGCATAAGATTATTTAGAGATAATATCTGAATATAGGAAACGTAGGACCAAGAGCGTAGATCCAACCCTACCTGCTTGTAACCGATAAAAAAAGCCGTTTGACAGAAAGGCTAGAGCAAGAATACCTAATAACTGAAAAGTGAAAATAAATATAGTTTATAAGTGATAAGAAAAGAAGAAGATGAAGAAAAAGTAGGTTATTGTTAAAGTCAAAATAATTATTGTCAAGAGGGGTTAGTGTTAGATATATTCAAAATAATTTATCTTCCACTTGCTGCTTCAGCACATATGACCAATAATAAGAATTATTTTCTAATTTATGATCCATACAACTCTCCAAAAAAGGTGCAAGTTGGAAATGGCAATACGATCCTTGCTTATGGACGAAAATGTATGGTATGTTTCTGAGGTAAGACGCAATTTATTTTCAATAGGACAGACATTAAATAAAGGCTTCGACTTTAAAGCCGATAAAGACGGTTGTGTCATCACGAAAAATGGTGTTACATGGTTAACCGGTAAAATAAATTTAAAAGGTCTTTATGTTTAAAATATGAAAGTATATGTACCCGAAATTCCTGCTAATGTATACATATCTACATCTCCTGAAACTTTGCAGCTATGGCATGAAAGATTATGTCATTAAAACATTAAACATGTTACAGATATCTTGAAAGTACATGGCATAGATGCAGTCGACGATGTAAAAAATAAGTTATGCGAAGGTTGTATTTTTGGAAAACAACATAGACGGTCATTTAAGTCCCGAAAACACAGACCTACTAAGCCAGGAGAGATCATTCATGGTGACGTATGTGGGCCCATGCAAGGAATTTCCCTGGGAGGTGCGAAATACTTTGTCTGTTTTACAGACGATTATTCAAAATTTCGTCGAGTATTTTTTATTAAATCAAAGTCCAAAGTTGCATCTTCTTTGCAGACTTTCATTAATGAAGCCACAGCCGCAGATGTTAAAATCATCGAATTTCTTAGTGACGGAGGAAAGGAATTCGATAATATTGATGTGAAAACAATTCTCCAAAATAAAGGTATGAATTTTCGCTTGTCAATGCCGTATACACCAGAGCAGAATGGCCTGGCTGAGAGAGAAAACCGAACCTTAGTGGAGAGTGCCAGATCCATGATTTACTCAAAAGATTTGCCAGTTAATTTATGGGCTGAAGCAGTTAATACGGCTGTACATGTTCTTAACAGAATAGGTCCTACACCAGTCATCAAAAAGTCACCACTAGAACTATGGAGAGGTAAAATAATACCTATTACTTATTACTATTACTTAAAAGTATTTGGTACACCTTGTTATGTTCATATTCCGATAAAAACACGACAAAAATGGGATAGAAAAAGTGTTAAGTCTGGCTTCTGGCTTCATGATAAAAACAAAGTAGAGATTTGATTTTTCAATCTGAAGAGACCTCTCAACAGAAAGAGTTACCTCTTGAACACCAAAAATCTCGTTCCGTAGAATTTTTAATTAGAGACAATGTCAATACTGAATCAAATTCGGACGAAGAAAGAATTGATGTACATAGTTTTGAAGACGAAGAACAAGAATCTACAGAAGAAGAATCAGTAGAAATTGGCGATACAGTGTCATTGAGAAAAAGTAAGCGTGAAAGTCAAAAACCATCTTACTTAAAAGACTGTGTACTTTTGGCAGAAAGTGATAATACACGAGAGTCCTATGAGGATGCAATAAGTTCTGACGATGCTGAAAACTGGAAACAAGCTATGAACGATGAAATGCAATTATTAATTAAAAACAACACATGGACCTTAGTCGACTTGCCACCAGGACTCAAGCTCGTATCGAATCGATGGGTTCTACGCATTAAAAGAAAAGTAGATGGTAACATTGATAGATACAAAACTAGGCTGGTAGCTAAGGACTATAGTCAGAAAGCAGGAAATAATTACGAAGAAACTCGTAGTCCTGTTGCTCGTTTCGACACTGTCAGAGCAGTCTTAAGTATTTCGGCATCAGAGAAATTACATCTTCGTCAATTCGATGTCAAGACTGCATTTCTCTATGGTAAACTTCAGGAGGAAGTTTTCATGAGAAAACCTGAGGGGTTTGACGATAGCACAGGAAGAGTGTGTAGATTAAATAGGAGTCTATACGAACTGAAGCAAGCCCCGAGGTGCTGGAGTGAAAAATTCGTGGAATTTTTAAAGAAAGAAGATCTAAAAGTAAGCACTGCCGATCCATGTCTATTTATCCGCATTAAAAATAATCGGAAATTGTTGATTGCTATATATGTAGACGATGGATTGCTCGCTGGAGAAAAGAGTGAAGAAATAGATTATTTTCTGGAGGTACTTAGTACCAAATTTAAAATAACTGTGGATGCTCTTGACAACTATCTAGGACTTCAGATACAACAACTAAAAATGGTGATATTTTTTTGAGTCAAACTTTTTATATAAAGAAAAGAAAGCAGTTTACTTGGAAGTGAGATCCCGTATAGAGAAGAAGTGTGAAGCTTGATGTTTTTAATGATGGCTTTAAGGCCTGATGTTGCATATGCATTGAGCATTATTTCAGAACGACTAAATGCACCACGAGAATCTGATTGGCGAGCCTTGAAACAAATTTTTAGATATCTACAAGGGACAGCCGAATTTGGGTTACTTTATAAAGCTAATCACAACTTAGGAATTTTAGACGTTTTTAGTGACGCTGATTTTGCAGGTGACGTCAGTACTAGAAGATCAAGACCTGGTGTGATAACTATGTACTCTGGAGCAGCTGTAAGCTGGCTTAGTCAAAAGCATTATCCACAACAGAAGCCGAATACGTAGCTGCCAGTGAAGCTACTAAGGAATTTAATTAGGATGAATAGATTATTGGGCGACATTACATTTCTAAAGGATACTACATGTTGTCAATGCAAGTTCTATGAAATTGGTAAAGAATCCAGGATTTCACAAAAGATCTAAACATATTGAAATACGGTTTCATTTAATTCGTGAAAAATATAAGAAAGATATTATGAAGATTGAACATGTTAGCAGCGATAGACAAGTCGCCGATATAATGACGAAACCGCTGGCACATGGAAAATTTGTTAAAATAAGGAATATGCTAGGCATAAGCAGCCTCAAATAATGCTTATGGAATTATTTTGAGAGGAAGTGTTAGAAATATTCAAAATAATTTATCTTCCACCTGCTGCCGTAGTTATGTCAACAAAAAAAAATGTTTTGATGTTGAATGTTTGATATAAGTCAAGTTTTTGTAAAAGTTCAATTTTCAATTAATAAAAATTGTTCCAGATTAATAATCATTTATTATTTAAAACTTTCCTCTACAGTTGGTTAAATCGCAACAGTTAGATTACAAAATGAATTAAAAATGTTGAATACAAATAATAAAAAAATATGGAACGATAGTTTACAATTGAAGAGAAAAATGAATTTATAATAATGACTGAAATGGAGTAAAGACAAAAATATATAATTGACATTAGATAAAAGTTATTTATTAAGACACTTTTAAGTCACTGATTTCTTTTTATTAACGAAGGAATTCTGTGGTAATGGTAAGGAAAAGGCTCTATCTCTAAAGTAAGCTGTTGAAAGTAGTATTATATTCAACGGAAGACGGTTGCTTAGGCTTACAATAATTGATAAAGACTCTGTGGTAAATGTCAAACTCCAACTTAGAAGTATTAATGTTTTGACGGTTAATTTTATGATCTAGGGAATAGAATTAATATAGTCGAGATAATTGTAAGCATCTAACCTTTCTTGAGCCTCTAAATAGTACAATACAATCATCAACAATCCAATTATTTATATCCACATTTATTAAAATTGAGGATTAATTAAAAAAATTGCAATGATTATGGAAGCGCAAAGGATCGGTATGCGAAGCAAGTCCAATACCATTACCGAAACAATAAAGGCTGTTTCAGTTAAACAAACCTTTTTTTCGGATTGCCGCAGGCTTTCATAATTTCGGAGACAATTCTAATTGACCAAAAGTACAAAAACGAAACTTACTCTTTTGTCATCTATTCACCAGCCCCTGTTTCGAAGCATTCAGCGGGTCCATCTGCAAAGCTACATCGCGATATAACAATGCCGTTGCAACCTCCATTTAAAAAACTGAATAATTAAAAATATCGCGAAAGAAGGTAACAATTAAATATTCTTTTTGATTTTAAAACAGTTGGGCATTAATTATTCTTTAAGTATTGTGTTCGGCAGCGAATATAAGTGGTCCTAATTCATGGTCTGTCGAGATTTAACAATGGATTTATCGAAAGGGAGTCGGGGGAAGTTTTTAGCTGTTTCGGGAATTAATTAGTTGGATATTGGACTCCTACAGGATGATTAAATATTCATAGTCTCCGGATTATGTACTCAAAAAAGGAAGATAAATTGAGGTACGGTCTGGAAAATTTTAGACGGGGGATTAATACCGTGGACGGAAAGTTTTCCTTGCGACAAAATAATTTAGGTTGTGGAAAATACAAAGTTCGACTATGATAATCACATGGCGAATGTCAGGCCATCCAGGGTTGTATTCAGAAATGAAACCAGAGGCAAAGTTCAAAATCAAAAACACTGGTTCCCAGTATTCATATTTTGAAATTTAATATTTATATTTTGATCTCTGATACATCCCCATCAGTCCCATCATAACTCATGAAAATATCTTAAGTCCCTGCTAAAATTTGGGATATTTACTTTTGATGTACTGAAAACCGATTCTCCTACAATTGAACTAGCGCAGTGTTCTTAAAGGCTGTAGAATATCAGTCACGAATGGTGTCCATGTAAGTTTCTAGAAAAATGATTATGGATCAACTTATATGTATTCTGCATAATACCTGAATAATATTCTTCCTCAGGACCGTAGGTGCTTAAGGGCCTCTTTTTATAATGTGTTGTTCTTTGTTTTCTTTATAGTTCTTTAGTTAATCTTGAAAATGACGCCATAACTGCAATTTAGCTACGAAATATTGAATATGGTCTTGATTTGCCAGTATAGTAGTATTTCTACACTTCCTTGAGAAAATAGGATTGGAAGGGTCGTTATAGGCATTGACACATTTCCTTAGTGCATTGGCGACAGAAGGGGGCACAATAGATCTTTTAGGTCGCAGTGCATTAACACCCCATTCCTAAAACATAAGTAACTTCGACATACTACCGATGCACTTACGTTACGCTTCAAGGCAGCAAACACTGCTCTGAAACCAGTATTGAAAGTGCTGTCGCGGTCTCTTATCTTGGTCGCTCAGTTCTAAATGTGCTTCATATAATTACATATAATACAGACGTAAAGAGACACATTTCGGTCGCCTGTCGCAGTCGCTTGTATCAATCTCCTGTCTCGATCTCGCGTTCCCAAATGATACCTTTTATGTTTTCCGTCCTGTATCGTTGATATCGTTAAGTTATTGGGCATTGCCTTAGGGTTGTGACTTCGATGGTAGTGGGATTTTGAAAATTAATGGAATTGTCCAATAGATTTTGGGAAAATTGTCAGTGAGTTTCAGAATTGTCAGTTGGGAAATAAAAAAATAGTCAGTTAGAGAATATTGAAATTAGGATCGATATATATCGTAGAGATAAAATGAATAAAAAAAAAGAAATATAAGGAAAGTTTTATTTAAATTGAAGATAAGTGTGAATCAAACAACAGGAAAGAGAGTTTAGCAGAAGAAGGAATAAAAGAAAAAAGTAGTGGAAAACAGCAAGGTGATACCAGCCAAGATAACAAGAGGTATATAAAGTTGGAGCACAGAGCAGAAGAACTGGGAGCAAGTAGAAAGAAGCAAAGCAAACAATTAAGATTTTTTTCAATTTCAAAATTTATCGATTAGTATTATTTTAAAATATTTTTCTGAAAATTTTGAAGGCAGCCAAAGGAGCCACAACCCTAGAAGCTCTAGGATATTGGAATGGTTTAAAGTAAAAGTAGTTGCGAGTACCAATTACTGAGTTCTTTGAGTACTCCAGTATCATTTTGAGTACAATTTACTCGAGTTCTGCCCAGCTATCTTTAAAAGGGCTATTAAAAGATCTATAACGTAAAAAAGTTGACAACAGCAATTAATACACTTAGGAATCTAGTTTTGTAAAATTAAATACTTTGTAAAACGTTGAAATACCTCCTAATCAAACGTTTGTATCCAGAAAACCAATTTGTAAACTTTATAGGCTTTTATAATTCGCAAACATCTTTTAAGATAGAGAATCAATGGAAAGAGAGCAATGGCACTAGTTTGGTCAATCGTACACCGCCGCCAGGTACCTTATAAAAAAAAAATGCAAGATGTTAAAACATAAAATAGTAAAAAATGAAACCAATGCAGAATAAATATTGATCTCTACAAATCAGATACGACAAAAGTACTTTAAAATATATTTCACGCTAATTGCATAATATTCAAGGCTAAAAAAATTGGAAGAAACAATACTACTACTAAATAATGATCTCATTACATATTACATGTATACTGCGAGGAAGAGAAATAAACTGCATACCACGTCCTCTTCTAATGTGAAGCTCTAACTAGGTGAAGACAAACCCTTTTCCCTCTAGAAACGGATAGAGCTCCTCAAGAATAGAGAAGCCAGTACTGCAAAACTCACCAAAAACACAGGACTAGTCGAACATAGTACTTGGCAAAGCAAGGAATTACAATAAAACCAAGGCATAGTTTTCGTTCTGGGATAAATCTAATCGTAATAACCGATAAGATTAAGCTCTCCTTTTCCATACTTTTTTATTCATCAATGTTTATCAGTTTGTAACTGTCTATTCAACGTCTTCTAATCTTTTCTGACTTTTTTGAGTAATCTGTTTCACATCCGTTAATTGAAATGTTTCAAAAGAATGTATTTTATTTTTTATTCCTTTCGTTTCCTTTCATTTCTGCTAAAAATATATCAGTTTTTTCTTCCAACTTCAGTTAATTTACTTCCGAGCTAACAAAATTCCTAAACTTCTACTACAATCTGATATCCGTTACTAAACAGGCCTAAACCAGCTAGCTGATTCTGTATAACCCGCTCACAAATGAGCAACAGTTTGATGGTCGCCTTCGATCCGTCCTCGCTAAACATTTTCAATCCCATCCCGTCTCGTCTTATATTCCTCGGGGCTCTCGTTCTCTTTCGTTCGATAAAAGATTTGCGAGTATCCGCGTTTGCAGTTTCGTTATCCGAACCGCGGCCGTGATTTTCAGATTTGTATCTGAAGACAATGCCGATGAAAGTTCATGTTTTGCGGTTTCGTGAGTCTCCTCCGTCTTCGGATCCATTTACCGTGGAATCTCGCAGACGATGTTCGGGAAAATTGAATGTTTATCCCGACGGATTTTAAGATATGGATGATGGGAATGAATATAGATGGTTGGGTTATGTTTATATTGAAGTTGGACGTGCCGATTTATTCAAATTATTTGATTTTGTTTTTTTTTCTACTAGTGAATGGAAGTTTCTTTAAGACTCCTAGGAACCTGATATCAAAAGTATCCCATTAACGGTAAACGAATAGGAAATGGAGACGGTTTAGACAATCCCCATGTACTAAATTTCTTAAAAGTAGTGGTTGCTATAGCAGTTGTGTTACATTAAGTGGCAGCTAGCTTTCGTACCAGAAAGATACCAGTTGTTAGATTTGTTTGGTCAATCAATGCTTCTAAATTATTATTGTCTCAATGCTTAGTTGTAGAAATTAAAAAATCAAGTGATGATTAAACTAAAAATAAGATAACGGACGTTATGATGGCCTGAGCTATGCTATGGATTTCCCAAGGTACAAGAAAAAGACAAAGATAACATCACCCGGAGTACCTTCATTGGACGAGATCCCAAAAATTAATAAAACTTGGGCAGGTATTGGAGATATTTCATGAATCCGCTTAGTATGTTCTAGAAATAATGGAAGCATATACTCCATATATTGGTTTATTTCGAATTTATTTATATAATATTCTTTTTAGTTTAGACAACAAGATTGCTGAATGAAACCTTTGTCATTTGTACAAGAGAATTTCAGAAACAAGAAAGAATTAATAACAAAAATAAATATGTTCACCTTGAGGATTTAAATAGGGGTATAAATTAATTCTTTGTTTGAAATAAATGGCAGAATTTTAGGTAATGATATGGTATGCAGAAAAGATAAAATAGAGAAAAATACAATTAGAAATATAGAAAATCAATGTTATTTCGAAATTGTTATTATCCGAAAGCAGAGGTGTATACACAGTTAAGGAGAATAACAGGTAGCAGAGTCGAGGAGAGATCAAATAAATAAGAAATAAAGCAGAGAGAAGAGGGAAACCAGAAGCAGATAAAGTAGTGAAAGCACAGCGAGTTAAGAAAGCAAAAGAACTAAAGACAGAAAATTTGCTATTTTATTTGCTCTTTTTTATTTAACACGTTTTTCTTTTTTAAATTACTGTAAATTTGTACTAAACCTAGCTTGATTTGAGAACACAACCAAAGTTAGATATAATAACCAAGATCATATAATGCTGAAAATGTGAAAATAATTTATGAATATAATTTTTTAATGCAAGTTCAAATGTTAAGCCAATTTTTTGTTGTACAACTAGATTGGAAACCATCCTTACTGAGATGAACAAACAAAGGAGGTAGCCCGGAGTTATCTTTGTAGAAAGAGCTCTTTAATCCTCATTAGTCCATAAAATTGTATCAATTAAATTTTTAGTTTCCACGAAAATGTCTTTATTTGAAAGGAACATGAAAACAATCAAATCACAGGACGAGTGATTTTATCTTAAATCCCTTTGTTTGAGTGGTTTTTCTTAAATGAAGTATAATAACTGTATAGATAAAAATTTTAGATAACGAGTGGTATTTAAAAAGACCATTTTTAAATCATTTTGTATGATAAAGACACAATGAATATATTTGATGTAGGTAATAATCTCAAAGCTTGAGTATTTAAGTGAGTTAGTTTTATGCGTATTGAAGTGATTTAACATAAACAAACAAAAACAAGTTAATGAATGGTAATTTATTGTAAATGTTACCTATTTTAATTTTGTAGGTACAGTAAAATTACCAAACAATTTTGGTATTAATATAGATATGAGGTACATGTTACTTTAATAAAAAGTTATAGGTAGATTATGTTTATAGTTGTCAGTTCAAAAAGTTTGACTATTTTGACACATGAAAAAAAGAATTAGAATAAAAAAATATATTTTGTACTTAGTTTATGATTTTTTCCTGCAGCATTTCTTCAATAAAACCTAATAAAACTATTTAATAGTATATGTGCATGTTGTAGGAGTAACAACATGTTTTTTCTTTCTATATTTTGTAATTTTTTGTATTTGTATTTAAAATTTGTAAATTTTCCTTCCCTGTTGGGTAGAGTAATAAAAAATATCAATCTCAAAAAAATTTATCCAGTCAAGGTGCGCGGAGAATAACGTAAAATAAATAATTTTATCAAAAATTTAAAAAACTTACGTAAAATTTTTGAAAGAGCAATCCTTACCTGGAAAAGAAAATATAAAATTAATAAATCACTAAAATTAATATAATTTAACAAATAAATTATTAAAATACCTAAATGAAAACAAGAAATTCTTCAAGCCCAGTCATAAAATATAACGAACAACCGTTTCCCTTCGGAAAACTACTCCTTTGGCCAATGCAGCAACAGGCAGTGAATTATATCCAAAGAAACACAGCAGTGATAGATAATTATTATCAACCTTTTTGATTTTGCTTTTTTTAAATGGCCTCTTTATGTCACCTAGACTGCGAGTAAATGTATTATTTCTACATGCTCCAATAAAGATTAGTATAGAGAATGTCTTATCCTTGCTGATGAGTCGTAATAAGGACGAACTGTAATGACCATTGCGCTATTAGCCAAAGAGTGGTTGTTTTCCGATTGAAAATAGTCGCTCGTATAATTTTGGAGAATTTATTATTTTCATTTATTCTACATCTTGGTCACATTCGAGATTTTTTATAGTTCGTATGGATATTTTTATGAACACAGGCAATTTAGGTTTTAAATAAGTTTTATAGTAACGTGCTTCTAAGTTGCTGTAGTTACCTAATATAAATGATATGAAATTGCAATCTCGGGAGGATAATCGATAAAACAGCAAAAATTAACGACCCGTGTGCGTTTCTAGGGTCACGATTTGGGGATACGCGTTGCTAAGGACCTACCCCATCTTTCGATGTGTTGTGCGTTTAGATGTTGCCACATCTTCACCGATAAGCTGAAGTTGGTCCCTGAATAAAGTCCGTCGTGTATGCGAATGATGGATTTTTTTTATAATCACAAATATAATCGAACATTAAAGGATTAAAAATTGAGTCCCCTTGCAAATTTGTTGAGAAAATGTTAGGTATTTGTTTTTCGTAATCAGCCATATTATATTCAGAGGTCTGCTTTCGCAGAATATAGAATATAACCAATATCTTTTGTTATGTTATTCTTAACCATTCGCACGAGTCCTATGGCCCGACAAGATCAAGAAATTTGGATTAACATAGTTTTCTGCCAAATAAATGAAATAATAGTGTGAGTGTGGTCTTATGGATAAATCTTCGGTTATTGAAGCAAAGGATTATGCGTTCAAGTCTCAATACCTATAGTTCTTTTTTTGTTTTTCTTTCAGTATATGTTTAATTTTATCATTATCATATTTATATTGCGCAAACGCAAACCGTTAGAACTTATCAACCGGTTTATTTTAAAATATTCCATTTGGAAGGTTTTTTGCAATGCAAACATTTTAAATTTGTGATTACTTATTACTATTTCATTGATTTGGATGATTTCTGAATCTAGTAAAAACCAAAAATGATTGTTTAATTAATTTAAATTTCTTTTTTTTAGATGAACCTAGGTATCTGAAAACTTTATTAGTAATATACTATAAGTTGCAAATTTTCTTAATTTTATATAGGGATGTGCAAAAAATAATCGCAAAAAATAATAAAAAAAAAATTTGAGTATTTATGTAGAAAATATCGTATATTCAGACTGTTTTATTTAAAAAGTTCTTTCATTAGTTTTTCTCCACTAGAGTAGTAAATATGCCAAAAAATTTAACATCATTAAAAATGTAAATATTATTATAATTAAATTAAACATAAAATAAAACAGAAACGATTGTATGTGCTGGAACTGGAACACGCAATCACTTGCTTCAGTAGACGACGCCTTATCCATTAGACTACGTTCACTTGACGCTTGTATTTGTGAGACAGTGCATATTATACTATATACTTCAAATGGTAAACAATAAAATATCAGCACTCTGACATAAGTTATATTTTTGATGGCGTAATTTGGAAACATTTTTTTGTGGATCACTTCATCAAATGTGTAGACAACTGAAACGACACAAGGTAAATAAAAATATATCAACAAAGTAGTGTCTCCCTGTGACATCTATTTTAAAATTGCTATAGTAAGAAATTACAGAAATCGACAGAAAATCTATACTTCAACAAATAAATTTCCCGAATATTTCTTAGTCGTTATTCTTCTTATATTTGAAAAATATCCAATACAATTGAGAACAAAAATATTTCAACGAAATACTTAAAAAAAATAAGTAAAATGAATTGTCTTTCGTTTTAGCTCTGGTTTTAAAAATCACTTTATATATATTTTTTTAATTTGATAAAGAAATAGAGCAAATATAAAAAAAGATTTAATTCTTTGAACTCTATATACTTTAAGCAGAAACAATATTTATTTTAAAACATTTAATAGAATTTAAACGTACATAGTTGAAAATTGTGAACTCTTGCTTCTTATAACTATAATACAATAAATTTAAACCAAAAGATTTTATATTCAGTCTTTATTTTATTCTATGTTTTTGCATTATTAACCTTTTTATTCAATTTAAGTATAACTCTGAAGTGCCGTGAACTTTGGCAACGCCGTTGCCAGTCTCCCCATCAAGATTGTGCGTATTGCGTAGCGTCAGGGCTCCCCTAATGCAATACTTTATCTCTATGTAATCGCAATCACGAGTTGAGCTGGGGTAAAAATAACTGCAGTGAGCAGTAGTAGAGAGATGAGGTGGGTTGTAATGCTGGATGCTGCGGAAAAATTATGTGAAAGTGCAGCTGAAAGCTGGAAGGGAGGAAATCCAGGGATATTCCACGATGAAAAACACGCGATAAATCCCTTTGAGGTTGTACTTTGCTTCAAGACGTATTAATTTGAAAGGCGGGTTTTTTATAGAACGTTTCTAGTGAAAAGAAATTTTATCGGGAGAATGAAATTTGAAATAAATGTGGTAATTGGTAGTTCTTTTAGAAAAATAGACTTATTCTTGGAAAATATAAATATTTTGTGGAAGAAAATTAAATGAATAATTGTCACAGGAATAATGAAAGAACATTCTGAGTAGCAGTAGCTAGGGAAAAGGATCCCTAGGTAGAGTTAGAAAGTTATCCTGATAAGTATCAAAAAAGAAAAATATTTAATACTTGTACATTCACACTACGAATTTACAAAAACTGTATATGTTTTGAGATAATAAATTAAAGCTTTGTGTGATCTTCAATTAATAATGAATCTCAACTTGTGGTGGATTCACTGCTCTAAAATATGACAATAAATAAAAAAAATTACCACAATTAATTATTTCTTGTCTTCATTCTCCCCTATGATTTCGCTGCTTGGCTCTTCTGGTTTCTGCTTGCCTCGGCTTATCTAGGTTTGTCTCGGCTTGTCTTGGCTTGTCCCTGCTTGTCTCTTCTTGTCTCTTCTTGTCTCTGCTTGTCTCTGCTTGTATCTGCTTCTCTCTGCTTGTCTCTGCTTGTCTCTGCTTAACACTGCTTGTCCCTGTTTGTCATTGCTCCGTTTCCTTCTCTTCTATCTGCTGCTCTTCCTCTCTACCAACGTGTTTATTTCTGCTGCGGATCTTTCTCTAATTCTGCGTCTCTGCTCGTTCTTTATAACTTTCTAAATTCTCTATTTACCTTCTTTTCCTTAAATTCAACCAATTTTGTAACCTCAACTCAAAAATTCAACAACTCCATACAATATTCGAAACTCTTTTAATTTTACCGCTGACAGTCAATCATAGTTTGTTATTTTAACAAATCATTCTTTGCCCTCTACTAATTTCCATATTAGTGAATAATATTTTAATATTTGATTATTTGTATTGTAAATAAATAAAATCATTGTTTAAAGATCATTAAGTAAATTAAAATTTTCTGCCAAAATTTGAACCCTGAGGAAGCACCAACAAATATATGCTTAAATTTAACTAGAAAATACATTTTCGCTTACAAAAAAAATAAATAAATGAAAGTACAACCTAATTACCACACATTTTCCTCAGATATCCATTTTATCCGAATGCCACCCAGACGGGAAAGTCTCAGCGTGAGAAAACGGCAAAAAGTTTAATTTTGAAACGCCTCATCTCGACATCTGGGCATAAATTAATTCTCTTTTTCATTCGTTAGGATTCCATTTACGTTTCATTCTCATTTGGAATTATTAATAATGTGAAAATATTGTAAATTAATTTTAATCAGATGTGCTAATCTGTCCCGCAAATGAGATTGAAAAACTAGCGGTTGAATGTCGTCACGCTAGTTTCTTAGTAGCGATTTACTATTGAGGCAGGACATTGAAATCTTACTAGGATATACGAGGGTGTATAAAAAAAATACAGTTTTAGTAAAAATACGCTATGAAAATGGTGTGACACATGGACAATAAGTTGAATTGAGACGAAAAGTTTTTTCTTATATTTTAAATAAAAGTAAACAATCCTGATTTAGATTAGATATACGAGATTCGTATACAATCTGTGACACACAGATAAAACCTCTAGAAAATGTTAAATTTTTCTAGGAATGATGTTAGACAGCACCCTGTCATGGTCACAACAGATTGAATATGTGCATCAAAAAAATATCTAGAATAAAATATGTTGAATTTTCAATTTTAAAAATGTTCTACCATTTTATCCTTGAGAATCAGATTAGACATGTAATTATATTATTTAGAAGTTGCACTGACAGAAAAGAGTGTTGAGAATTATATTGGGAATAAAAGTGAGAGATTCTTGTTGAAGAAAATTCAAAGAGCACAAAATATTGACCACTACTGAAACCTTTATAAAGGACTCAGTTTTTTTTCTTCAAAAATCGATCACTTTTTGGCCAACATCAACCTCAGAATAATTACGTAACCATGATATGGATACGTATTCATCTCATAAACTCTCAATGACAGAACATGGAGGATATTATGGATTATTCCGGATGTATAATAATCATCAGAATGATACCACTCTTCTTCTGTACCAATTAGGTGCTCCAGATAATTTTTTATTCCATGCTATTGAATGGGATAAATGGAAAATAAGATGTATTTTCGCAGTGCTTCAGGTCTATATACAAAACCTCAAAGTTATCAGCTTAACTATCTAGACAAAATCTTTGGAATCTTGTCTGGAACAAATATATTTCTTAAATTATTTAATTTGCAGTAAATGCTCTCAAAACAGCATCAAAGTCTTCGGCTTTCGTAACCTTGTACTTTGGACGACTGGAATATTTCTGCAGCTTGCCTACTCATTAAGGGTGATATTACAGAACGTGTGCAACTTTGCAGATCTGCAAATATGGCGGGAACTTTTCAGATCTGCAAATATGACGGACTTGCAGATGCAATAATAAAGTTTTCTAAAAAATATCTGCAAATTTGCAATATTTATTGTGGTTTATTACCCCAAACAACACTAAACTCAAATCCATTGCTATGTTTAAAAACTCGATAATCTGACAACACGAATTGTTTTCAATCAAAAGAAACAGAAGACATCATGGTTATTAAAAAAAAGGAAAGTAAAAATTGACAATCTGCAAGTTTGTAAGATATTCTAACTTCCTGCAAAGTTACAGATGATTTGCAGACGCAAAAAGTGAATACAAGTTTCTGTAATACTATGATTCTCTTTTGCAACTGCAACTGATATTTGCAAGTACGATTTACAGAGATTCTGTAATCTCACCCTTAAGGGTGGATTTGGGTTTAGTGTTGTTGGGGGTAATAAACTACAATAAATATTGCGAATTTGCAGATATTTTTTGGAATACGTAAACTTGATACTTGCATCTGTAAGTCCGCCATATTTGCAGATTTGCAAAGTTGCCGCCATATTTGCAGATTTGCAAAGTTGCAGACGTTCTGTAATCTCACCCTTAATGAGTAGGCAAGCTGCAGAAATATTCCAGTCGTCCAAACTACAAACAAGGTCACGAAAGCCGAAGACTTTGATGCTGTTTTGAAAGCATTTACTGCAAATTAAATAATTTAAGAAATATACTTGTTCCAGACAAGATTCCAAAGATTTTGTCACTGGCTTACATAATTTAGCAAAAAATTGAAACTACACTGCTCACTTTTTAAAAGAACCATCCAAGAACCTACCAAGGAATCAGTTGGTACTAGGAATAAAAGACAAAAGTCCATCTGAAAAATATCAAAGCCAAAAAAGTTAATCAAAAAAATTCACTACAAAGGCAATGATTTACCAGAGGAATCAATAGGTGATAAAGTATGGATATCTAATCTAATAAGAGAAGAGGGTATTGTTGAAGAAAATCTTGAGTTGTCAGCTCATATATGGTACGAAGTTCAAAACTAGTATACAGGAGAAATAAAAAAAATCCTTCATGCTCTTCTAGACACTACTCCATCAAACACAGAAATCTAAATAAGAATCAAAAAACCTACCACAACCTTAATCAGAGGATGTCAATTATGAATTTATCTACTGAGAATCATATTCTCAAAACAAGTAAAAGAGCCATCGAGAAACCACCCAGATTTTTAAGATGTAGTTAAGCAAATATAGCGGAACAGTCATCAGAACGAGACCACTTTTTTTTTATAAACAAGACAATGTTAGAAGTTATCAATTGTCTTTGTAAAAAATATGCAAATCACGGTTTAGTAGTTTTGATGATAAACCTTTTCAAATAACGACTACAAAAGAGTCTGATATTTCATAAATGAAAAAATTACCCAACTTAACCAATGAAATTTTAAAATATAGAGTGAGAAAGAAAAAATGCATTTTTTTTATTGTTTTTTGCGTTAGATATCTTTAAAATCTTGGTGTATATGATTTATAAAGACATTACCTCATTTTTATTACCAGGATATCCAGGAATATTTGCACTCTAAACATGTTGTTACACAATTCTAAAATAACTTATAAAATACGTCAGTTCTGGATAGCTCTGGTAGGTAGAGCTTTTCATAAATTTTCCGACTTCTTTACGAGCTACTTTACAGTTTGCAAGTTCTAGGAAGGGTGTGTTGATGATTTGTAAAGTACCTGATTTTATGATTTTAATAAACTAATTTAATTAATCAGTGATTGCAGAAAGGGTAGAAACAAGTCAGGTTTTTGTCGATTTTGTGATCTATGAAGGGTTTACGTTCTAATACATGACAGATATAAAATTCTTTGTACTAAATGACGTTGAGTGCAGGAAAGGTTCGTCACTTACTTGTATCCTTTCTACATTTAAGTGACTCTGAGTTTGTTACGAAACTTCGCAGATTAGTATACCCAGAAACAGAAAAATGTAATTTAACATTAGCAACTTCTATCATTTCTCTTGTCGCAAAATGGATGGGAAAGGCCTGGTTTTTGAGAAGGAGTTTAAACAAAGCTTTGCAGAATACACATTTCTGTAGTAGAGGAAATTACTACAAGACGTTAGTTACTGTACAGAAAAACTTAAATTAGACAAAAAGGACAACATTAAAAGTCAGACAGATATGCAGAAGATACCGGAAAACCACTAAATTGATATTGAATCAATATTTATATTTTATGAGTTACTCCCTTGTCTCTTTAAATTTATTCAGTTGATTGCATAACGGGTACAAGTTCCTTAACTTTAAAAGCTACTAACTATTAAGTGTTCAAGGCGACTGTTTTAAAATAATATTAGAAAGTATGATTGTGTGCACAAATTTTTAAAAAGAGTTCTTTTACCCCCTACTTGTTAAAAATCAGTGGTTCATTTGTACAAACTGATTTGTAAGTATAAAGCTTGAATTGATTTTCTGAATGGATTTCGGTGCCTTCCCCTCGTAGCGTCCACGCAGTTCATTGCGTATTCTAGTGATGTTAGCAAAGCCGATCTCAAATCCAGTTGTAGCAGTCGTAACTGTTCTCGTGTTTGTGAAGTCGTAACTTGTCCGGTCTCGTTATGTCTATTTTCGCTTCTTATAAGGCGGGACCGTGCCCAAGACTGTGTCTCCTCTGCAGAAATTACAGCTGGCAGGAAAACTTACCGTTAAACGGCGCTCGCCTTTAATAATTTCTCTCTTTTGACGTTTCATTCGTTGGCGTTATTTCGTATTTGCGGGAGAGGCTCAATGGAAGGCACGTTATGTAATTATCCGCTCTATTTCAATCGTAAATGAAAACTTCGGATTGATTAACAATCGAGGAACGTGTAAATTAATCATTTTGACCTTATGGACGTATAAGGGTAATGAGTGTTGAACTATTGACGGATTAGTTAAACCTCGACTTGGTCGCATAAAGACTAGTGTGATAGTTAATAATGGCAACCGCCTTTTTTGAAACATCTACAATCAATATTAGTTCCATCCGAACATTTTTATTTGTTTTCTATAAAATAAATGAAATTATCAATAAAAAAAGTAATTTTCTTCTCTTCTGTAAACAATAATACCGTAAAAAATATTCTAAACTCATAAAAACTATACAATCTATATACACTCATGAATCTTAAAATGAAGATGTACAAGCTGCGCATTCTACGCTCTTCCACCAAAGAATACAAGTCCTACAAACTTTATGCAGGCCTGCACAACATAAGGCCCGCGGGCCGCTTGCGGCCCGTCATTGTCGTTTTAGCGGCCCGTTGGCCGTTGACCAGTTTGGCTTGCCTACGTCAAAATATACATGTTTCAGTAACAAACTTACATTTAGGCTGACGACCTTTTTATTAGAAAAGCTCGACAGAATTATAACGTGAGGACCTTTTTTTTGCTCAAGTCTCTCTTGGCCCTCGTACACTTACGGTTTCTCAAACTGGCCCTTTGAAAATCTAAGTTGTGCAGGCCTGCAGTAGAAAGAGCTCTCTCGTGAGCAATTGCAGATAATATTATGAACGTAATCACATTATCTGATTCTAGATCTTCTCTTGAGTTGATTTTTCACAATGTAATTGAAAAATTCAATAATACACTTATTTATTATTTATTTAAAGTACACACTCTATAAAGATATGGCAAATTATTTTAAATTTCAACACCGTTCGTTGTTCGTTTACCGTCATCGCAACTGTTTACAGGAAGCATAGAAACGTATGATTCCTTATCAAATGAAACTGATGACGGTGAATGCGGCCAATAATTTTCTTAAGGGATATGTTGGTATGAAATATACAATAAAATTGTTAATAATCTTACGAAAAACGTGACGAAGCTTAACGATCATAATTGTAATATTCCTAGAATATAGCAAGAAAGAAGATCGGTCAGTATTATGGAGAAGGTTTATCCAAAGTTCTCATAACCCTTATATCTTAATTCATCATGAACAGCATATTATGAGTACCATGTTAATCGATTTTACTCTACATGTTTGACAAGCATAAACCTTAGAAATTTTCCAGGATATATTAGCAAAATATGACTGCGTTAAAATTTATTGTGACTGTAATAATCCGTCTCTTCAGATGCAGCATAGAATAAACGTATTTAATACCCTAATCAAATTAGATATTCCCAATAAGTATTGTACACCTACTAAGCTACAACTAAGAGGCTTGGTTGCGAGGGAATGTCCATAGGGAGGGGTGCTATCACCTCTACTGTTCAATATGGTCCTCGACACCCTCATTAGCCGCCTAAATAATGACAGTCACTACACAATAGCATATGCAGATGACTTGGTCATTCTGCAAACAGGGAATTTTGAGAACATACTCTGCGAACGAATGCAAGTAGCTCTAAAAATTATCGAACAGTGATGCAAGGACCATTCACTGTCTATCAATCCTAAGAAGACAGTAATGGTCCTTTTCACAAGGAAAATGATGAAAATGGAATTAAAACCTCCAAAACTCCTAAACACAAAACTAAATTTTGCAACAGAGGTGAAGTACCTAGGTCTCACCTTTGACAGCAAGTTAACATGGAATTCGCATTTAGAAAATAAAGTTAAAAGAGCATACATTGCTTATGAACAATGCCGCCGAACCTGGGGTTTCTCCCCCAGAGTCGTCGCATGGACTTACACGGCTATCATAAGACCTATGCTAACATACGGTGCAGTTGTCTGGGTACCGAAAACCCAAAAATTAACTGCTATCCGTAAACTAGAACAAATTCAAAGAACAGCATGTCTCAACATAACAGGAGCCATGAAAACAACACAAACCAGGGTAATGAAAGTCATTCTCAGTCTCGCTCCCCTTGATATTTACATCAAGGAGGTTGCTCTGATGACAATGACACGCCTCTGCATGGTTGGAATAGAACCTGATATAGGATCTGGTGAGGCAAGACGTCGCTTTTGGCAGGAGGCGCTCGATACGCTTCCACTGCTTCAAGCTAACATGGACTCCATCTCTCCGAGATATATCTTCCATAATCCATATAAAGTTATAATAGAACAAATAGAAGAGCCGGAAGTGACAGTTACGATTCATATCTACACCGACGGTTCTAAAACAAAACAAGGCTCAGGATGTGGAATATACTCCAGATTCTTAAATCTAAACATAATAGTGCAATAGTGTTAAAAACTAGCATTAAGAATGCAAATGTACTTCCCTAATGAAATTTTAAAAGCTTTTTGTGCGCTTTGGAGCCTTATGTCTAGTGAGTACCGAAATATAATCATATACAATCTTGTAAGAATACTCTCTCATAATAATTTGACTATTTTTGTAAACAAAATTGGTCTAGTAGTTGTTCGTCGTTGTTTAACATACACATTTAGATGCTTGTTTTGTTAGACTCAAGACTTGTTTTCAAATTATTAAACTATATCAGTAATAACTTGAATTCATTTAGAGTCAAATCGATCAAAAGACCTCAACATGCATGTCTCCTTCTTGTTTCCTTGATACTTATTCCCTTATTCGACATTGATCTATTCTTCGATGATCCTTTAACATAATTTTATGTATTCTCCTCCCCTCTATTCTTCCAGCTATATCATTCAATCTACCCATTTGTTTCTGTGCCTACCTTTCCCTCACTGTCTTCAACAGAATGATTTCTTCAATCTTTATTATGTGTCCATACCAGATAATTTATGGTGCCATATTTGAAATAAAGATGAAAAAAATGCGGAAAATCCCAACCGCCATCATCACCACCTATATCATGATATCTGTTTCTGTTTTAAAATATATGTAATTGTTTAACTTCTTGTTTTACCTACCTCTGAAAATCTTTGGACTAGTAACATTGATACTATAGCCCAATAGTTTGGTTTTCATGTTGAATGGTAGTCACATCTGATTTCACTTGCTCTTGCAAACAGTGTCCTACCTTTTGCGGTTATTTTAGAGCCCCCAAGTAATATTTTTAGTATTGAAAACACTTCCCAACAATACATTTTCTACGACGTGTCAAGTAAAAATTTTTTTTAGTTACTTCAACACAAGCAAAGCACACTCTTAAGTGTGATCATGCTAGCACTGTACCTAAATAGAGCTAAACGATACCAAATTCCATATCACGAACTTTTATATTTTTATATTCCGAAATATCCAATTTAAATTCTTTTACGCTACAACAAAATCGTGGAAAACGCTCGAAATAACTTTCCCTTTCCAAAGCACATTTGATTCAGTACCAACTGTAGATTGTTTTGTTCTTAGCAACTTTTTTTTCTGTTCTGATGCGAACGTGGTCGAAATACGTGAAACGCCAAACCTCTATCTGTGATGACTGTAAATTGTCGTCTGAAAAATCATGTCTTGTCAGATGTTTTTCTGGATGTGTGCTTTCGCTTTCTCGATACTCAACCGGATTGCCTGTGGACTGAATAATAGAGAAAGAGTAAAAAAAAATGGAAATAAGAAAAACGTTCGAGAGGCAAAGAGGCGGAATACAAAGCGTAATATCTACCCGAGTGACGGTTTTTGATAAGTAGCCAACGTATTGTTTTAATTTTTGTTTTTGATATTAAGGCAGTTTTTAAACGATAATTTTCTATCAAATAAATGGTATATGGGTATATATTATATGAAAGTTACAGATTAAAAAATGGGCATAATAAGGATGTTGAACTATCATGAAAAATATATTATTTAGATATAAAAGGCATACCTAAAAATTTTATAACTACCGTTTTTTTTGTTCAAATAGAGAGCCCTATATATATTTTTAGAAGTATTACGTGATCATTAAAAATATTAATTCTTTATTTTCCATAAGACAATTAAAATTGTATAAAATTCATCAAGATAATATACACTGTGTTCGATAAAGTTAGATCCACATAGGATTTTTTTTAATATTACGATTTGAGAAAACTTCGTACGCCTCTGCTTATTTAAAAAACTTAAAATATCTCATCAAAGTTCAAATACTATTAACAAATTCACTTCCTTGCAGTGATATTTCCAATTAAAAAGTTCAAATAAATATATATCCCAAAAAAACGAACACTTTCAATGCTAAAATAATTCAAACTATTCTGTCTATTATGAAACTAAACGAGGTCTGTTTTATTTAGAGATAAAAAGAAAATTTTAGAACATTAAAATACTAGAAGAAAAGAGCTTTCAACTTTTAATGCATCACTGTTATTTGATAAAATTAACACAGAAAAATCATACAGAACTTTTTTGTCCATTGGCAGATGTTTAAAATTTTAATTTCATTTTAAGAAAAATTTTATTATAAAACTTTTTTTACTCTTTTTATGTTTTAATAAACTTAATATTTTTCGAGAAAAACGAGAAAAATTAAATTAATGCATTATGACAATGTTAATACAAAAATCACTTGAAACTTTAGTTGGCCATGCATTTCTCAATTAAATTTAACAAAAATAGTAAATTACTTTTAATATAATAGATTTAAAAGAGAACAGAACAGAACAGAATAATAATAATATTAATAATATTTACATAACAAAAATTAAATAAACTTGGCCCCACTTTAGGATCCGTAACTCCTTAGGGGTATCTGTATCTGTAACATGTGGAGGGTGGGTAACCCCCACGGCACTTAGGCCTCATTAGGCCCATTGTGCATCCTCCTGAGATGATAGGCACCTCCTAGCTCGTGAGCCAGCCTACAGATTTTATGTAGTTGACAACGTCGCCAAGAGGTGCTTCTCTTATATCGGCCAGTGTTAGCCGATACTCGCCGAACACAAATCTTCTAATAAATGAGAGCGTCTGGCAATCGTAAAGTATATGCTCGATGGTCTCATCTTCTTGTTTACACCCTCTGCAGAGTGCGGATTCTGACAGCCCCATGATATGGAGATGCTTTTGTACTTGTCAATGACCAGTCAGAATGCCTGTGACTAGGCGCAGATTCTGTCTAGTCATAGTCAAGTATTTGTTTGCTGCAGTGTTGTCAGGATAACTTAGGGGTACAACTAGGTATAAAGGATGGTATGACTTCTTTATGAAAGCTATTCAAAACAAAAAAGAGGAATGCTGACTTCTGGAATAATTGTCCTGATCCATGACAATGCCCGTTCTCATATTGCTCGTGTAACCCAACGACTCCTTGAGCAATTTCCATGGGACCTTCTTGAACACCCACCATATAGTCCCGACCTAGTGCCGAGTGACTACCATTTTTCCCTAAACTGAAGAAGTGGCACTTCCAAACTGACGAGGACCTCAGAGAAACCATCACAACTCACTTTAAGTTACTGACGGCAACATTTTATGAAGAGGGCATTGGTCAAGGTGATTATGTAAAGAAGTAACCTTTAATGTTCATTACTTCTGGTAATAAAATTATTTTTTCATACTTGCTCATCTTTGCTTCATTTATAGCATATTGGAGGTTGAAAAAAATAGGTTTACACTGGTCTAAAAAAATTAAATTCTATCTCTGATGTTTTTATGCCAATCCAATTTGCTAAAGGAGTAGTTGTTTTCCGTAGAAAAATAGCCACTCTTATTATATTGTAACACATGGCTTTAAGATTTTATTGTGTTTAAGGAAATAAAATTAGTGATAATGCACATTGAAATTGTCATGAGCATGAGTTGGAATTTCAAAAATAAAGATAATAAAGTTAGAAAGAGTATACAGGATATTCAAAAATGAGAGGTACATATTTTAACAGCGTATCATACCGGTAAAAAACAGAAATTTTGCATAAACATATATCCAAAAGTTCCGTATATGGGAGCAATGCCACTTTAAAGAGAAGCTACTATAGATATTTTCGATAAATACTTATTTTTATAAATGTGATAATTAACTCAAAAACTTTATATAATTTGCAAAACGTAGTAAAGGTTTAAGAGGTACACATTTTGTTTATACCTCATCCATCAATACTTATTCGTAGTTAAAATAATAATTTTAATATATCTGATCGGCCTAATAAAGGTTTTCGTTTAATCATGTCTTCATGGATTTTACTGTAATTAACTTTTTCTTTTGACAGATAAGTCAGACTTTATTTATTCATAGTCGTATCATATGTATTTTAATCGATCCGGAATTCGGTAGTGGTATGTATATATTATAATTTTACAGTTATATAGGAATGGCGATTGCATTAGAAAATATTGCAAGCACATGTACGCGTAAACGACCTAGTGGACATAAAGCATTATCTCCATAGAGCTTTCATATTTTATGACTACATGTGTGTACGCCTTTTGCTACACTGGGCGACTTTCTTTTACCATACGGATATAAAACAAATACAAGGTGGCGCAAAATCAAATGCCGTATGGAATGTTGTTATGGTTTCGTTTGTAGTTGACATCTCTTCGAGTTTTTCTGTTAGTTGCAAAGTAGATACTTGGGAAATTCATTATGAATCGATATACGTTTCTAAAACGTGCCGAAATCGTAAAATTTTTATATCAATTCGCCGATTACCAGAATTTTTCCTGGACGCCTTATCTCGAAAAACTTCGATATTGCATATCCGCCATGGTCTCCCGATTTAACTGTTTCAGACTTTTGGTTATGGGGTTATCTTAAAGATAGGGTATTTGTAAAAAATCTTCAAACACTAGAAGCATTAAAAGACAACATGTGGGAAGAAATTGACAGAATACCACCTGAAATGTTGGAGAGTTATGAAAAATGCTTCAAAAAGAGCTCATTATTGCATAAATGATGGGGGTGGCCATTTGGTCGATATTGTTTTTAGTGTGTAACAAAACAAATTCTTAGAGTTTAAATAAATATTTTACATTTTTAATATGACTGTTTTTTAATTAATCTTATTTTTATATAAAAAAACAAATAGGGGACTTTATTTTGCGCTACCTTGTAGATAATATTTAAGGTTTCTAGCATGTAAATATAATAATATAGATATATTAATAATACCAACTAATATTTAATATTGGAAAAAGGAAAATGATCTTTGAATTAAACAATACTTATAGTTACTATTGAGTGATTCAACAGTGCCAAAACATCACAAACTGTTATTTCAATGTAAAACATTTAAATTTAGACCAGTATTTTGAGATAAGGCGGTAGATAGGTCGACCCTGAATTCGCTATAAAATATTTTAGCGTAAACAAGTTGCATAAATAATTTTTGGCCGGCGGCGACAAAACTCGATAGATTTCCATTGCATTTTGTAACATCACCGTTTCTGCGCTGCTGCCAATTAAATTTTATTTATCTCATTTCACCCATTCTAAAAAGCTCTCTCGCATTTACTACCGCGCGCATACATATATATGTATACATAAAAAAAAAGAGGAATATTGATTTGCTAAAACACTAAAACCGCATAATTGCGGACCCATTGACTGGAAATTTGCACATAAACTGTGCAATAAATAATAATTAACTATATGTTTCTTATTGAAAATGGTTATACTCGAGTCTGTGTCACTGAGAGGCTGAATATCATTATCATATAAATGATGCAATTGATCTAATTTGAATTTTTATTTTCAGCTACCGAACACTTGCGTGTTTTAATGAAAAATTATGACGAAATATTAATTTAAAATTTATTTTCTTCATAAACCGTAGAAGGTGAAATATGCCCGCGAGGTGTTTAATGAAAACAAATCTTTAGTACGTTTATTTAATTGAAAATTTTATAAGGCTGGGTTTTATCGTACGTTTAACCTTTGATTTTAAAAATATTATTTGATCGAAATATCAATTTTCCAATGGAATAGCTTATTTAATAGAGTTCTCTATATAAATCTTAGACCAAACAGAAATACCATTAACATCAATACCAACATCGTATTCTGTCATGCACGTTATTTCATTTGAGGAAAGACTGCTAAAAGTACGTTAATAAAAACCGCAACAGCATCGAAAAATAAATAGAAAACAGCGAGATTCAAAGGTAAAAATAGTAACTAAGATTTTGCCCTCTATAGAATAGATATAGTTCTTAAGTTTAAGCCAGGACGAAAAACTTACACTTGCTAAACAAAAGCGTCTAATTCCTATAATTCCATCTAAAACCGTGCCCGTATAGAAACTGGCAGAATGTGATAGCAGTTTTTCATCAACCACTTCAAGCGACAACGATTTAGATTTCCTGGAAGATGGTCACTATTACTGCTAGATCAACCAACATGTGAAAACATAAAACAGGCCAATTGCCTGTTCATACAATTAGTAATAAAATGTTGTGAATCAAGTATTACTAGAGATTGCCAGTTACTGAATATTTTTAATTTACTTAAAAATCAGTTAGTGGAATTTTGTGGTTTACGCTCATCCCTGGAATCAATAGCAAAAAAAAGTATTCAACTCACTGGAATTACTTAGAGCAGGTGGCAATGTATGATTCCGTGTTTTCCTCACCGTAAGGCAAATTTCATCATCAATAATCTTTAAGTCGCCCCTTCACAAATCGCTCAGTCGGCTTCAGGTGTTGAAATTCACTCGTAAGAAGGTGCATTTTCATCTTTCCTCCATATTGCAATTAAAAAAAGTAAACTCCATGTATGTTTTCTTTTTTCGTTTCGTGGCATCTGAGGTATTCCTTAATTCTTTGGAGTACTCCTTATGTAACAGATGTTTCCATTTTTTAAATTTTTTTAATGCTTTGTCTGCTTTCTCCCTGATTTTACATAAGCTTGATGTTATCGGTTATCCACTTTTCATTTGATTGCATAGAGGAGCATTTTGGTCTACCAAGTTTAATAGTTTAGTATTAAGATATGCTATTTTCTCATCTATATTTTTAATGTGATAAATTTGATCTCAGTCATGTCTTTCTCAATCTCTATTAAAATCAGTTACGCTTACTCTAGCTAAATTACGATAGAAATATTTTCTTTGAGGGGGGAGTAAGGTAATTCGTGCAAAAAAAGGCACATGTTTGTGAATTTTTTTTTGACGACACAATTAAAATCTGTTTATTTAAACTAATGGTACATTAAAGTATAACATTCAAAGAATATTGTGTCAAATTTTCATGTAAAAATATTAAAAAAAATACGGAAATGGCAGAGCAATTATTCGGAAGCGTCTCGGAAAAAGGTAGAATTTCGGTGCCCCTCCTAACTCGGTGCTGGATCATCAGAAATAAAAAAAATTAAGTTTTTCGTTAAGTAATCGTTTTCCCCAGGTAACGCTGGAAGGGTTTTTCGAAATTTAAATTTTTCACTTTTTAGGAACCTTTTAAAGTAAAAATTGCGAAAAAAATTTGTTATTATAAGATAAAAAAAATTAACAAATTTGAAAAAACTCTCCAGCTTTACCTCGTAAATTATGTACAGAAATAATGTTCAAAATTTCAAAAGGATAGGTGCAGTAGTTTTGAAGTTAGGAGGGGCACTGACTTTGGAAACGTGAGTTGTGGGAAAAAGGGTTTAAAGTTTTGAAGACTCAAATATTTGGAATAAAACGTTCATAAGCGAGTTTTATCGGCTTATCTCACACTGAATCATCGATGTCAGGTCCATAAAGGATGTTGCTAACATCCATGATATCTAAAGCATTTTTTGCTCCTGTCTACAACGAATCCTTATTCATGAGCGCTTGATCCACTACTGATTACAATGTCTTGCATGGAGGTTAGTAAAGCAAAAGAACCTGCCAGGCCAATGCTACACTAAATTATATACAGTACAGGTAAAAGCACGTTTGCAGTTATGTTGAAATTTCTATAAAGAAAGGAATTATATAGAGTGCTGCCAGATAACAATAGCGCGCTTGAGTCGGGCAAGTGTTTTCTGATGCGCTGTCATGTATGAGGCGCGCTTACTCAAACCGCTGTACTTTGTTATTTTTGCTCCTATGCATCTCAAATTTTTACACAATATTCTTGAAAGGTTCTACATTCACAAAAATATATAAAAAATGTAAAACGTATAAAAACTTTATACTTTATAAAGGTTTGTGTGCACTAGTTTCGAATTCCCATTATCTTAAAAAGTGGCGACCTGTACCTACCAGTATCTATTATCTCAAAGTGGTTAAAATTAAAATTCGCATATAAATGATCTATTACATAGTGAAACGTGTAGCATGACAAATATTTTGTTTTAGATCAAATAGTTCAACTAGAAATAGTAGGCGCTGTGCTTGTTGGGATTGTTCATTTAAAAGGTCAATATTAAAGTCGCCTAGACATAATATTCTATCAACACCAGGATATATATCTATTAAAATATCTTCTAATATATTTGTAAGCAGTTGTATAGATTGACAACAAAAAATGCATAGTTTATTCCACAAGCTTAAATTTTATCCACAAGTGCTCTTAGAATTCAAAATTGTGTTTTGTTAGGAATGGGGTGTTAATACAATGCGACAAAAAAGTTTTTTGTGTCCCTTCTGTGGTTAATGCAGCAAGGACATGTCTCTATGCTTATAACCACCCTTCCAATCATATCTTCTTAAGGAAGTGTAGAATTTGGAATAACTTTAAGTTAGATAAATCTCCCTCTTATATTTGATATGCTCCTAGGTGCCCTTAGATTCTGGATTGCTGCACATTCAGTCAGAATGTGAATGATGGATTCGTATATCTCCTCACAGAAATTGCACTATCTGTTATTACTCTTAGTTTACTAAGGTACCCTTTGAGTCGGCGATGCGCAGTAAGGATCCTTGTTACAATGCGTAGCCTGTTCTTGCTCAGGCACATATAGGCTTCCGATCTTTTCTGGTTATATTCACTTGGAATTATATTAGCCTATCTTAGCCCCAATAGATTATTCAAATTACCTGTTTTTCTTCTGTCCAACTATTTTTAAATTTTTTCTAATATTGTGTTACTGCTGATACCTCAGAACGACTTAGGTCCCGCAAAGGGTGTTTGAGCCCCTTTCCTTACGAAACTATCTGCAATCTGGCTACCATTTACTCCGTTATGTCCGGAACACAAGTGAGAGTAACTGTATTTTCTTCGCATAGTTCATTCAGTTTTTGTAGGCATTTTCAGACCATTTTTGAGCTAATTACATAAAACATCAGCGCTTTGATGACTGCTTTGATATCGAACATGCCTATCATAGTTTCTCTCGATGTTGAACTGGATAAACTTTTCAATGGCGTGAGTTTTCGCCTAGAAGATGTTTGAGAATGTTCTCAAACTTTCAGAGTCCTAATTCCTTCCATGGTTTTGGAACTATCCGTATACCACCCAATAACATGTCTTTCGGTTACAAGCACGATGTATGCTTGTCTCTATTGTCTTTTATTATCTTTGCTACGTTCTCTATCAATTAATATAGGGGGGGGGGGAGGGGAGGTTTAAGATCACCTCCATTGCCACCGTAGGACAGGTTTTCATTGCACAGGTGATGCAAACACAGGATAGTCTTTGTACTTTTAGGACATTAGCTCTCGTAGTAGCTCAACTAGTTCTGTTACTTTAAGCTATAGCCCCGTAAGTGATGAATTGTCTCATTATTGCAGTATACATCCATCACAGTGTGTTCGGGATACAGTCCCATCTTTTACCCGCAATGTTTCTGCATACCATTAGGGCTTCTATTGCCTTATTTACTACTTCCTTCTGATATATGTTTTAGAGTTTGTCCAGTGCTAGGCCTAGATATTTGACTTCGTTTTTCCATTCTATTCGTATATATCTATACCTTCTAATTTGACGGATTTGAAATTGAATTTTCTTTTTCTTGAAAAGGCACTAGTGTGGTCAATTAAATATTAAATTATTTATGGCTTTATTTTATCAATATTTTTTAATAATTTTTTTGCACATTCTATTAATACTAAAGTTGGATGGGGTACTAAAAACGCTAACTAGCAGGGGATAGATGATATCCCATAGATTTAATTTTAAGATAGCTTCTAGAACAACTTTAAAATTCTTAAAGAAAGATGAACACGAAGCGATTGAATTGGAATGCTTACGTAGAAAGCTTGGAATTCAATATTATAGTTTGGTTTAGGTATATAGAAAGGAAAATAAGCAACAGTTAAAAAGAGAATGAAAAACAAATGGAAAAACAAGAAAAAAGTAAGAAGAAGATGGTATAAACGATGGTGAACTTAGGTAAGTTCATAATTTAAAAAGGCTTTGTTCATTCATTTGATCGATATATTTAACTTTGCTGCGCAAGGCTTATGAGGCCTTATCTTTGTACTTATCTTCATTTTAATATTCTATCTAGATTCTTGCTCATTATTTGGTGGTCCGCAAGTTAGATACGAGTACTTTTAATAATTAAAGTAGAACTCAAAATTTAAAGCAAATGCAACATATTTTTCAAATAGTGTTGTTAATAGACAATTAATTTACATCAGTTTTTTAATGCTATTTATATTTTATAGTGATATAATACTATATGGGGAACATTATTCATTGTAGCCGTCTTTTCTTAAGAAGCGTTTCTGTTTATTCATTATAGTGTCCTCAACAGAGACAACACCTTCTTATTCAACCAACAGTACTTCTGGTTTTAAGGTTTATTATTTTTCAGCAAATGACTATGTTACGCCTTGCTCCATAAATATTCCTTAGATTTGCAGAAAGCTGTTAATTATTCCTTGACAAATCGAACTTTCAGTCATTGTAACTTAGAAACTGTTGAATTGAGTTATTAACAATTAATGTCATTTCTAGATTGTGATCTATAACTTTTACATTTTAATTATTGCCTAAAATGCGAAAACACTGACTACAGTGAGTTCGGTATGGGCCAAAATATTTCAGCTCCACATGTTTTGTTGTCATACTTGGAAACTAGTAACCGGGTGTATTTGAGACGTCCGGTTTTAAAAGTCTCTATATCCCATTACAGGAAATCCAAAAAAACATGTACTGTCTGTCATATGTATGTGAAATACATTTTTTATATTTAGTATATGTGAGGAGGGGAGCCTTCTGATAAAGTTTTCTAACAAAAAAAAATATTTTTTCGTATAAATAAACAGTTTGATAAAAAAGTTTGGATGTAAAGAGTTTTGTGACCAAACAACGAATTGAAAGTTATGAAAACTTCAATGTCTAAGGAATATTATAAAATAATATGTGATATTTACTTAGTACTGTATTGTATTTTTATTAATAATAAAATAAAACTAAATTTTAAACCTATAGTATTCTTCAATTAGGCATTCCAAACAAATGAATTGCCAGTGGGAAGGTTTGGTATATCTAAGGGTGGCGACATACGGTGTATTCTATCTACTTTACGTAAAATCATGAATAATGAATAACATTTAAATATTTTATGTCAAACACAATAAAAATAATATTTAAAAACCCACCTCTACATTTCTTCATAAATTGGCAGGCTTGGCGACTACTACTTCGAATAAAAATGGCGTCCAAGTTGCAAGATTATGTCGCTACCCCCTTAGATATACAAGAATTTCCCACTGGCACCTATTGTTTGACAGGTCGTTGGAATGCCTAATATTATCGATAACATCTTCGCTATTCGCATTATCATCTGGTTCTTGTAGAAAGCTAAATCTTCATTGGCAATCTTTTTCTACTCTGATACAGTGTTTTTTTAAAAGAGCATCAACGTCTTTTATTTTAGCTGTCTTAATAGAATGAATTTTTGGTAATGGCGCAGGCTTGATAAAAGCGAGGCTTTTTCCTTTTTTTAGTACCGATTTGTATGTACCAGTATCCGATCTATAGTTGACTTCCCCTTTAACAACAATGCTTCTTCCTGCTTGTTGGTATGTCATCTTTATAGATATTCTCTTAGCAGCTGAAAACTTAAAATGCCATTGATTGGGTGGCTTCACACATTCGTCAATAGCTTTTTCCCAGTCGAACAGATCATAATATTTTCCAAGAACAAGCAAGGCTTCGCTATCAGACAATATTACCCAGTATTCCCTTGGATGAAGAATAACTTCCTTTTTTTCAGGCGGCAGAAACGAATGTCCTACGATGGGAAATATTACGTGAACATCTTGTACTGAGGATTCTGTAAAGAAAAACCAATGCATAAGCATACCAATCAAGATGGAGTATTTATTTTGCCCAGGGCATCCATCGCAAAAGAGCGTAATATAGGTAGCTTCTGCCAGATTTAGTGCCAACAATTTGTGATTAACTATTGAAGCTATTTCATTAGATCCCTTGCCACCTATAGTTTCAGTCCAAGTGTAAGCAGTGACAGTATCTTTAGTCAAATATTGTAAAATTATACCAATAAAATTGTAAAACGCTGACTGATCTGGAACGTGTGGAAGTGCCAAGTTTTTTGACAATCGAAACTTATTTTATTAGTATTCTGACTGTTTGAGAATATTAAAAGCCTTGACCTTATGCTTGTGAACTCGTAATTTGCAAATTTATTCTGCCATAATTTTAGCATTTGAGGTATCGTTTATTTGACATTTCAAGCTGATGCATTCAGAACATGCGTCTGTAGCTAGAGTTTGGAAGCTTTTATTAAATTTTTTTGCCTATTGAAGTCACGCAGCTATTAAACAAACTAAACACAAGCAAAACACATTACATAATGAAAATAGTTTTTTACACCGTGCAATTATTAGTTTACTATAGGATGGATACAGTTTTGAAATTCGTATAAAGGGATGGAAAGAAAGAGTTTTGAAACAGTGTTTACAAAGGACTGAGAGAATTATGTTACCGTAGTCAGATTTTTTAATTTAATATTGAATGGATATACCGACATTTGCTACACATAATATTTAGAAACGATAAAAGAGCCACATTAGGTAGCAACAATGCCCTTACCTCAGTTTTTCATAAACTGGATTTAGTGAGTTTTAAAACCAGATGCCTCATTTGTTTGTGTTCAAAATAGCATTCTATTGATTAGTGTAGCTGTAAACTATACTTTTTTCCTTCGACTAATAGGAATCAAAATAAACCAATTTCAAAAAGTGCTCAATTTGGGATTTTACCTTTCAGCCCCCAGAAACAACATATGAAAAATTCAACCTTTCCTCAATTTAGTGATCATTATGTATAAGAAGTTGTTACTGAAGAGAGAAAAAGAAATTCAATATCCATATGTCTTCAGACAAAATAGTTCCTGATATTTAAATATGGATAAACATGTTGTAAATATATTAAAAATATGTCGACGAATCTCCCTCTATTTTTAATCAAAAATTGGATTCCATAAAACGAACAAGCAACTAAAATAAAATAAACATTTTATGTCAAGATAATCCCTGTAGGAGATTTGTTATTGAGCCCCAACTTCCAGCTCTTTTTTTACCATTGTATAATCCGGTTCTCCAGCAGAAGTGGATAGAAATAAAAGCGATTAGACGAGATTGTCTAGGTGTGGTCTGGTACGTGTTTTCGAATTCTTGAGATGATCATGTGCGATATTTGTAGCACGTGGGCGTCATATTTTTCGTCAGTTCCCGAACTGAATATCAGACGCAGAGAATCTGCTGCGGACCACAAAATTCTCTTTTACTTATTTATGAGCCCGCATTCATATGTGAGCTTTGAAGGGGTCATTTTTCAAGCTAATATCTTGTGAAATTTTTTATTTATTCCCGTTTCGGTTTTATTTTACGAGTATGTCTAGCAGTTCGAATAAAAATTTAAAAATTCCATGATGTTACAAGATCTGCTAAAAATCGTAAAACTTTATCTAAAAAAAAAAAAATCCGTCAGACCAATAAATTATGCAAAAGATATATTTTCGCAACAAATAAAGTAGAAAATGGAAAATACTAAGATACTCCAAAAAGCGATCTCAGAAGGTAAGGCTGCGAGGCACAAAGACCAAAAGGTTTAAAAACAAAAGTAAGTTTTTATACTGAATTATCAATTAATCAACTAATTTTCGTAACATGCATCGATTGATAAAGACTTCCGCGACGCCTCATTAATTTTTTAAATTAAATATATTAATCGTTTTTTAATTTATTTATCAAAAAATATAAAGATATTAAGTGTAAAAATACGTACATCTCGATTGAGGCTTCCGCGGTGGCTTTTTAGTTCTTTTTTTAGAATTCTATCCTCAATAGACTTTAAATATAGAAAATAATAAAAATACAATTTTGTCATTGATAATTTTAGACAGCCACACATTTTTTTGGTTATTTTTAAAGTAATAGATCCCAGAAAGCATTGTGCGAAACGAAAGTAAAGGCCACAATGAGAGACAAAAAGCAAGTATAGATATATTGCGAAACTACAATAATGAGGGCTATGATTAGGTAGAAGAAGCAGAGGAAGGCTTCAGATAAGATGGAGTGACGATCGTAAATAAGAAGTTTGTGGTGCAGCATAGTTAGTTAGCTATGGATAAGAAGGACGAAGAGGATAAAGTCCTAGGTCAATGCAAAAGTAGTACATACTTGCATATGAGGCAAGCAATATACTAGCAGCTATGTTGTGCTGGGCTAAAGTCGGCGAACGAAAAATATTAAAAAAAGCCGACTAAGGATTTACGATTTTATTATTCTCATTAAAAAAGTCCTTGAAAACGGGAAGCAAGAAATTAGCAAAATTTGAATTCTCGTCTAGCGGCTATGGCCCTTTTCGCCGCATTCTGAATATTTGTTAATTTCTGTCGCCTCGGCAAGTGGTTTGTTCATCTGTTGTAAAGTTCGTGACATTTGAATGTATTTTGTCTAGTAATTGTGACTAATGGTGGTTTTAATATCCTCACTGCTTGATTGCTCTATTGTTTTTGCCAGCCTTACACTTTTTCGTCTACCGAACTCATTATTGTAGTCGTTTCTTTTCTTTTTTCGTTTTCGTTTTTGACGACTTCTTTAAATGATTTTAATTAAAAATGCTATAATTTGCATTTACTTCGAGTGCATCTGGAAAAATTGCGGGAATTGTCTCAATTGGTTGAATGCAGTTATGTAAATCGTGATATTATAATTCTCAACTAATTAAGTTGTATAATTGTGGGACATTCCTACAATGATATGATGCGGATAGTAATTATAAAGATTTATTCATATTTATATATGTAATGTTGGTCCAATTGCAAATTAAATGGCGCCTGTAATAACCATTGCCCACATAAATACAGCGGATTTTAGACGTACACACTGCAGTAATATTAGGGCTTCGTTTATTACTGTAATGCTATAGCTTCGATGTTCTCAAATGGAATGAAATAGTAATTTTCTGAACACCTCTTTATTGGTTTGATAATCTAGAAAATGGTAAATGCTTCCCTCAGATTGATAAAAAAAATGTAAATCTATAATATTACCTTAATTGCCTATCAACTCTATATATTTTGTAGATTACATTGAAAATGAATACGATCATCTCATCGCCTTCCACGGCAAACCAGGTGGATCGTCATAACTACCTTATAGTTCACCGTACAAGCCACATATTTTGATAAAGGCCATGGTCTAATTAGGCTAAAGTTGGTAGGCTTAAGTCGGGTGAATCTGAAGATCTGGAACCTGATTCTTTCTAAAGCGGAGCAGGTACATAAAATGTGCTATGCAGATTCGCCTTCCACGATGCAGAATCGACAGTCCAATGGTTGTTGCAGAACTATCCTTCTCATGTGGTTACCAAGACAACAATGTCCTGTTATCAGTTCCATAAAAATGCGTAGATCTTTTCTACTCCATTCTCGGATCTGAGCAGAAACGTTATTAGATGGGTTAATTATAAACGCCTTCGAATAAGTTAGCCCTGGGGCATATTTCCAGTTCGCGATTGTTGCACCCTCCATTCATTTTGAGATAATTCCGTTGACAGTGTCTTTTGAATTGCCCAGGAATGGTACTGGAGCCCAATTCCTGAAACTGTGCGCTGAACGCCGCATTCGGGGTTAGCGACGCATGGTCGCCACCGCTTGCGACAGAAAATTTGTATTCTTGACTACCCTTCGTTAGGTTAGTTTCGTATCACGTGGTGTAGCGAAAAGTCTTTGATTATTACAGCAGATCAATCATTTTCAACCAATCAAATTTTAGAACAATATAAAAAAACTATATCATCGGGTAAAAAATGTAAAAAAAATTAACCTGTGTGTGTGTCAAATTAATAGTTTCTATCATTATTTAAATAATTTTGAGGTAGTTATTTGGAAATGGAAATTGAGAATGAACCGAAATTAACGAAATTAGTAAAATATTATTAGAAACTGCCTATCTGGTAACAAAAATGGATCATACCGCCCGGTGTAATTGAGAGGTTGTATCTAATTGTGCCTCTTCAATAATTTGTATTAACTGTATATGGACAAATTCATCTATATCGTTCATTTTATAAAAAATGTACACTTGTAAATACAATAACTATGAAGACTAGTCTTCATAACAATAACTAAGTAAAGTTAATGACATAATGACTAATGAACATTTGGTAAGTATAAAAAATTCATTAAAAAAAAAAACTGGGAAGAATAATTATATTTTATATGAGATCTAGGCACATACTTTGATAATCAAAGTATGTGGATCTATGTGACAGTGACAAGTAACATGCTTGGATACCCGTAGATACCGCATGCGAGATAAGGTTGTCGAATGGTCAAGACCGTTCGTTGCAAATCATTCGCCAAGCGACGCATGCGGGATCACTCGCATACGACAAATGCTTTCAAGAATACCATTTTTCTACTCGCAAACGTAACCGCATGCGAGACTATGACGAACTCCTTTAGGAATTAGGCCCCTGATCCTGGTCGGTTCTTATTTTAGCGAGCGCGTCGACTTTTTCATTGCCCTTCAAGCCGCTGGGTTCTGCGACCCAGATCAAAGTAACTTTGTTCCGTACACCGAGACATTCAAGGGTATTTATACAGTTTCAAACCAGCTTTGAATCAACTCGATTGGAGCTCAGGGTCTTGAGGGCTGCCTGGCTATCCAAAGAGTTCTTTACACTCTTATTTGCTGGGAGAAAATTAATCAACTCTCTCGCTGTCAATTCTATAGCAATTATTTCTGCTTGGAAGATCGTGGTCAGAGAGCCTAGGTTTATTCATGTCAACACTTGGCTTCTGCCCAAAAACTTCCACTTCTACTCCTTTTTCAGTTTTGGAGCCATCCGTGTAAAGAGCATAGTCCGCCTGGGAAAGGGTTTCATCCCCCCTGCTCCATACGTTTCTCACTGGAATAAGGACGCTGTATGGTTTTTCTATGTGCTGTCGGGGAACTAGCGAATCTGAGACAATGCCGAGGATGTTTGGATATTAATCTCACTCATCAGCCCCGTCTTGTCCCATCGCAGTTCTTCAGGAGTCTATAGAAGACCATCCTGGCCTCACATCCAGCAAAATGAGGAGAGGGGTTAGGTCTCCACGGCTTCCGTCGGCGTGGGTGATATTATCCCAGTGATGGCGAGGCATGCAAGCCACTGGATTCCAGCTAGCTTTGCTCTAACCGCTGCTATTTGTTCTTTACCTTCCTCAAATATGTACTGTTGAAGTTATTTTAAAGAATTGTCTAATACAGTGATACGTAAAGCCTTTGTGGAGGCTCCGCGAAGAAAATAATAGTCATAATAAAAAAAAAGGAAGCAGTACTATCGCCAGAAAAGAGAGGGACCTGGCTTGAGGACCTTTTTTTATAGAAGTCAGTAAAAAAAAAAAGAGGATATGATTTAGCTTGAGGACTTTTTTTTTAGAAATGTGCTTGGGGACCCGTCAGATATTTCGCTTTTCAATAAGGTTCCGTCGCCAAAAAAGTTTGAGAAACACTGGTCTAATATAACCTTAATTGACTGTCATTTCTATCTGTTTTCTTCGTTTTCAGAGCATTAAGTAATAAATAAGTGAATTTTTAAGTAGGCATTTCAAACCTCGTGAATTTTTAACAATTAAAATGGTAGTCGGTGGCAGGCCTGACTTTTCCATAAGGTCATTTGGTCAATGATACATCTAATTTATTTCAAACAATGTTAAATATTTAATAATAAGCCATTTTTAAAAAAGTACAATTACATTTTCATTCAAAATTTACCCAATTATTACCAATGGATTATTAATGTCTAATTACAATTATTCATTTTTATCAGCTGCGCGCTTAGCCCAGTTTGGCCGTATTTTAAATTGACCCCATGAGTTATAAGACAATCCACAAGGAAAAATGCATTGCAAGTAGACAGCGATCAGCACATGCATCTGCATTGAAGTTGAAAAGAGACAAGTAATTGTCGACGGCCGACCAATATATCTATAATAATGCACGTAAATTGCACGTAAATTTTCCCAGTTTTTAAGGATTGCAACAATATTAAAATTTCTTTTAAAAATGTTAATTCGATTGAAAGCCAACTATAACATACTAAGAATGCGATCGAGTTGCTACACAAAAGTGGTATCTATAGAGTAAGCTGTAACGACTTTAGTACGTCTTATATAGGAAAAACTGAGAGGAGACTCAACATACGAGCTGGTGGACATATCAGATATCCAGGTAAGTCTACTTTCGGACATCATATTATATTCAACAATCATAACTTCACTCCTTCTGAGAATGTCACTGTTCTTCATAATAAATCTGCTCGAAGACCTTGAGATAAACAGAGAGTTTAATAAAACAAATGTCACATGTGTTAACACTCAATAGCAAAGTGTCTCCTCTCTTTAAGAGTATTGGCAACGGTTAGTCTGAAGTAACGTAGCCAGCTTGGCCTTGAATCTTCTTGCAGCGGAATTGATCTTGTCTTCGTGGGCGATTGCTGATTTCGTGGCCAGGACGGTTTTTCCTCCTCTTTTAGCTGGAAAAGCTGGTCTGCCTGCGACTCCGGTTTCACTGGGGTCGGCATGCTCAATTATGTTGTTTTCAGCTTGGCACCTTTTTAATTTTTAATAATTTTTATAAAAAAATTTGTTTTTTACCTTCATTTACTGTTTATTTTATAATTCTATTTAAACATTGTAATATTTTGCTGTTTAAAATTTAAAAGTCCCGCCATAACTTGATCTTGCTTGCTCAGTGGTACCAACCCACTTTTATTATTTTCAATATCAACTTTTGACAATTTTTCACGAAATTCATTTCAATTTCTCAAGTTGGAAATTTTCTTGATAACTTCATTGTCAAATGTCAATTGTCACTCATTCTGTTTTGCTAAACTGTCAAGATGGTCACGTTTTTAAAAAAAACCGTGTACTTATTTTTTGTACCCCAACTTGCCTTCACCTCACGGTAGCAATTGGCAAAATCTTGCTGCCTTCATGTGGAAGGAAGACTAGCAGTTTCATTTTCTCTGAATTGTCCAGAGTGTTTTGTTCTATATTTAACCTCATTTTACACTGGGTTACTTACGGAATTTCGGTGTGGTTTTTCTATTTTCAATTATCTAAGCTGCAAGCTATGGTGGAGACTTGGGACTGGTCTGTTGCGGTCCCTTATTAATTTAGTTCACTTTTCATGTTTCATCTAAAGGTTTTGACGAGTAAGTGTACAAGTTTTTGTGTTTATTCAATTTTTAGTAATGTTAGAGTTGGTTATATTGTTACAGCTCCGTTTTTTCTCTTTTATAGAGTCTCTGATGATGGCTTAAAAGGCCGAAAGCACTCAGACAAATTTTTTATAGAGTTTTATTGAATAAAACTCAATTTTACACACTTTAAATACTCTTTCGATTCATTTCTTATTACCCAGTGTGTACACACCACTCAACCTCTTCAACTTTTATATTTTATTTCAATATACTTCAAATAATATGTTTAAATATTTGTAACCATTGTTGTCTTATTTCAGCTTATAGACCGTTTAAATAAGTTGAATTTAAAAATATTGTTACTGTTGTAACAGCAAACAATAGACTCTGTCACTTTGCCACAATTAACAATCCTGTATGTTACTGGCATATTGAAAATAGTGCACTAAAAGGTATTAAACATAAATCAGTTGAATTTAATGTATTTTCCTTCTATTACACACTTTTAGCCTTATTACATTAAAACTATATTTCCAATGTCTTTAAACAAAACGAACAACTATTTCAGTTCGCACGTAAGAATAAAACCGATATCAAAATTACTCGCTAGAGCCATTTTTCGTTGCGTTAATAAACTGAAATAAATGATAATGACCAACCTTGATTGCTGTCTTATTAAAGTTCTTTATAACTTATTCGTTTTCAAACGAGTGTAATTACTATAAATCAAAGTCGAGATATATCTCTATGAAGAGGTAGGCACGTTGGTAGAATAATTGCACACTTAAATAAAGTAAACAATTGCTGAAAATTATCTAGGTTGGGTGCGTTATTTCCCGAAAATAATTTTACGATGATTAAGATTAATGATGATACCCAGTGACTCGCGCCAAAAGCGATGAAAGAAATTGACAGATCACGCACGCATGGATTTTGAAGTTTATAACTTCCCCGTAATTTTCTTATTTGTTAATATTATTAACAATACACATTCTAGGTTTAGTACCAAAAACACAACATCAATCCCACATAAAATAATTTTTATTGAAAAATGACATCAGCTTTACATAAAGAAGAAAACAATGTTCTTAATACAGTAGGTACGTATGAAAGAAAGTAGTAGTTTAATACATAAAAATATATATTAAAAATAATAGTTAAGTAACTACTACTGTTAAACCCTCAAGAGGAAGAGAGTAATTAGGTATTTGATGTGGGAAAAAGGAACAAAAACTCATTATTAAAAGATAAATAGCTTATAAATAACTTATAAATAGCTTATAAATAGCTTATAAATAGCTTATAAATAGCTTATAAATAGCTTATAAATAGCTTATAAATAGCTTATAAATAGCTTATAAATAGCTTATAAATAGCTTATAAATGGCTTATAAATAGCTTATAAATAGCTTATAAATAGCTTATAAATAGCTTATAAATAGCTTATAAATAGCTTATAAATAGCTTATAAATAGCTTATAAATAGCTTTTAAATAGCTTTTAAATAGCTTATAAATAGCTTATAAATAGCTTATAAATAGCTTATAAATAGCTTATAAATAGCTTATAAATAGCTTATAAATAGCTTATAAATAGCTTATAAATAGCTTATAAATAGCTTATAAATAGCTTATAAATAGCTTATAAATAGCTTATAAATAGCTTATAAATAGCTTATAAATAGCTTATAAATAGCTTATAAATAGCTTATAAATAGCTTATAAATAGCTTATAAATAGCTTATAAATAGCTTATAAATAGCTTATAAATAGCTTATAAATAGCTTATAAATAGCTTATAAATAGCTTATAAATAGCTTATAAATAGCTTATAAATAGCTTATAAATAGCTTATAAATAGCTTATAAATAGCTTATAAGTAGCTTATAAGTAGCTTATAAATAGCTTATAAATAGCTTATAAATAGCTTATAAATAGCTCATAAATAGCTTATAAATAGCTTATAAATAGCTTATAAATAGCTTATAAATAGCTTATAAATAGCTTATAAATAGCTTATAAATAGCTTATAAATAGCTTATAAATAGCTTATAAATAGCTTATAAATAGCTTATAAATAGTTTATAAATAGCTTATAAATAGCTTATAAATAGCTTATAAATATCTTATAAATAGCTTATAAATAGCTTATAAATAGCTTATAAATAGCTTATAAATAGCTTATAAATAGCATATAAATAGCTTATAAATAGCTTATAAATAGCTTATAAATAGCTTATAAATAGCTTATAAATAGCTTATAAATAGCTTATAAATAGCTTATAAATAGCTTATAAATAGCTTATAAATAGCTTATAAATAGCTTATAAATAGCTTATAAATAGCTTATAAATAGCTTATAAACAGCTTATAAATAGCTTATAAATATCTTATAAATAGCTTATAAATAGCTTATAAATAACTTATAAATAGCGTATAAATAGCGTATAAATAGCTTATAAACAGCTTATAAACAGCTTATAAACAGCTTATAAATAGTTTATAGATAAATAGCTTAAATAAGGGAAAATAAAAACATAAATTATTGTGAACTTAATGTGATACCTGATAAGGTTGATCTCAGCTTAAAAAAATGATTTCTTATTGGCTATCGCATGTAGAGACTTTGAAAAGGAAAGTTGGTAGAAGTTAATGATTCGATGGTACATCCATCATATGGGAGTTTTGCTGTTGGAAATGTTGGACAAACAAGAACTAATGAAACAGACCCAACATCCGTAAGTGATTTAATGCAAAAGAGAACAGACTCGACAAAGAATCAAGATGAAGAGAGAAAGAACAGATCTGGTGTTGTGAAAGCCAATGATATAAGTTGGTAGTAGCTTGCTACCGATGTTGACAGGTGGACCAAAAGGTACAGGATCATGGTGGTGTTGCTTCCACTGAGGGTATGGAGGTAACTATCTTTTTCGGTAAAGGATTTATCATTATCACCCGTTGATTAAGATATACAATGGTCACTTGATTGAAAATTATATTATTACGTCTTAACTCAGAAAACGTGTTCGGTGAAATAATGTCAACTGCATTGAACAGTAGAGAAAATTACGACACAATGCCAGATCCACCCCGAGCATATGCATTGACCTAAGATTTTTAAGTGAATATCAAAAAATTGTGACGTGCAATATTAGAATAAGAAACATTAGCAAATTAACTGTAAATACTTTAAACTAATGTAGTGAAAGTAGGAGCGATTAAATTGATAACATAAAGCGATTGGAATTGTAAATACAAAGTAACTGTCAGTTATAATGTAAGTTGTCATGTCGATGGTTTATCAGTTGTCAAATTTAAAAAAAAATATGGTTATTTATTATTTAATAGTATATTATTAAACGAGCAATTTATGGTAGCCATTATTCACGCAGGGTGACGTTTGCGTCCCGAGCCGTAGGCGAGGGGCGCAAGTCACCCGAGTGAATAATGGCCATAAATTGCGAGTCTAATACTATACTTTGTCCACGACCATTATGGTTTCTTTATTAAATAAAAATTAAGTGTAGAATGGAAAGTTTTTATTAAATATAGGTAACTAACTGTTGTTTTTTCCACTCTTCAATTTTTCGATTTTCGATTTTTCGATTTTTCGATTTTTTGATTTTTCGATTTTTCGATTTTTCGATTTTTCGATTTTTCGATTTTTCGATTTTTCGATTTTTCGATTTTTCGATTTTTCGATTTTTCGATTTTTCGATTTTTCGATTTTTCGTTTTTCGATTTTTCGATTTTTCGATTTTTCGATTTTTCGATTTTTCGATTTTTCGATTTTTCGATTTTTCGATTTTTCGATTTTTCGATTTTTATAAATGATTAGTCTTTACATCTGCTAACTGGAGGAAAGAAGATATCTAGCAGGTTATGTATTTATATTTGCTGGAGGGAGGGTAAATGTCTTCTAACGAAGCAAAAAAAATATGTTTCTTTATCAGATACACTAAAAAACATTGTACCTTTGATGAATTTGTTCAGATCTGTATGAAGTTAATGCTTATGATATACTATTATTTACTATGATAGTCAAACTGAAGAACTAAACATATTCATATTATACATTAAGCAGTTATTGCTGAAGTTCAAAATGTCTAAATACAAAATTTCGAAGAGGATTGAATATTTTAAATTTCGGGGAGGACTTGTTATAAACGAAGACTTAGGGTTATTTTAGTGGACTTACGTGAAGCTATTCTAACACTCCCGGTTATTAAAGATTCCTCAAGAGAATCACAAAATCACAAAGCTGATCCCTATGGTTATCTTGTAGAAGAATTGAGATCTACAGAACATATGGAATTGAATAGTCTAATAGGAAGCGCTACAGAACATTTACTTGCTCTTAACTTAAGTAATATAATGTCTTTCATTTGAATAAAATATTAACGTAATGTCTCAATAACTTATATAATCGGACATATATTTTTACACTTATCGAGACATATTTAAATTCTAGACCTCTTTCAACTTTACCTGTAGAACCTAATGACATTTTACCTCTAATACCCGCTCACTTTTTAATTTGAGAATATTTGGCCGTATTGCTTCAAGCTTCAATTCGAATACACTAACATGATATTATCGATTTGGTGCCAATGGTCCGAGAATACTTAACATCTCTACAGACTAGAAACAAGTGGAGATTGAAAACTGGAATCATTCCTAAGGTAGCACACTTACGAGTATATCAGTCAAAACTTTAAATGGTAGTGTTTCAAGAAGATCATTAACGAAGGTGTGTTTAGTACCAATTGAAGAATAGATTATATTTTGTTTATCTCGCTTAATTCATATTCTTTAGTTTGAAAGATAATCTTTCAAGGTGGGAGAATATGTTACGATATACCTTAGTATAAGTGACAATCCTAGTTTTTTTGTAATTGATTTTTTAAACAGTAATGTTTGTATTGAAAAAAACAGATCATTTGAATTGTCACGAAAATCATTTTAATAATACCTGTTTCTTGATATACAGTCCACTGTAGGATCATAAATTTGAACAAGTATAGTACCTATACATTTCCTCAGATGTTACTGAGGCATTACTTAATGTTTTCTTTAACTTGTGGTTCCCATAATCCTGCTATATGTTTAGATAGGGAAGGTATTATGCGCAAGTGGCACCGATGATTTGCTAAATAATGTGGATAATACTATCTGGCTGACATTAGTCTTACTGACTGCCCACAGCTGCAATAGAGTTTTGTATCAGCGGAAATAACAAATAAAAAACAATAAGCAAACCACAAAATAAAATCATACATTTAATTGGTCAATCATCAACGCATAATTAAAAGTTGTTTGTGACATTAAACAGTTTCTATGAATAAATACATGTGGTTATACATTATGATTACAACCGGTTATATTTAAACAATCTCTTGTGATAAAATGGCGTAAATATCATCACATGCAATATTATTTTTTTAATTCAACTCACTAGATCGACCTCATTGTTGATTCGCAAAGTCAGAACAAGGTGAAAAATTAATAATAAAAGAATAAATTACGGCTATTATGTGAATAAAGTTTATTGATGTATTGAAAATAAACAATGGAAATTGTTCGCACTGGTACGATTTTGCTTTTTTTTTGTTGTTGGGAGTCGTGCTGGGAAATAAACGAAGAAAAGAAATCAATCGGTGTTAAATCTTATATTGTTTTACAAGTAATAATTCTAAAATTTTTTAAAATAGTTATTGATAAAATTTGCAAAATATTGAGTTTTGAGGTTAAAAAATCGATTCACCTAAATGTAATTATTCTGAAAATTTAGTATTTAAATCAAAAAATCAATTGAAGAAATAAGAGACTTTGCATAAGAGCTAATATATTAATTTTAAATAAAAGAAACTATAAATAATTCACTAAATATATATTATCTAACCTGTGAACCGCAAGCTAAGTTATTGTCTCCTTGATCTGATGCTGACGCTTTGATTCAAGATCTACTCTTAAAATCGAAATTTATTTCGACGAAGACGAAAATGAGATCGTTGTTGCTGCTATGCGAACACATGAATTATAGCTTTGTATCATTTTTAAAACACTATTTGACAGATTTTTTTTGTATTTTTTTTTTTTTTCAGGGCCAAATAGTCTCTCATCTGATTGCAAAAAGTGACATGTCGTGTTTTTTGCTTGCTATTTGTAGTTAGGTATAGGAGAGGGAGGTCAAGAACACCTACTATGTCTTGGTGGTGGGAACTGTCGTCTAACCTGTAAAATTCAAAATAATGTTCTATATCGCCGGAGTTTTTCGTTTTTTGATGGCAATGAAATAATTTGCTAAAAGGCGTCTAAAAGAATAAAAAATCCCTTTGCGAGCATTTTCTCTTATTTGGTTTTGCTACTATCGATGTAAAGAAATGTGTAAATTTAAACCGAAAGTATACAAAACGGGACGAAATAAAATACTTGCAAAGGAATTTTTTTATTGTTATAGACGTCTAGAAGCAAATTATTTCATTGCCAACAAAAACCGAAAAACTCCATCGATGTGCAATATTATTTTGAATTTGACAGGTTAGATGACAGCTCCCACTACCAAGACATAGTACATGTTGTTTACCCTTCTCTACTGTACCTACCTACAAATAGCAAGCAAAAAACACCACATATACCACTTTTTGAAGTCAGATGATGGACTAAAATGGCTCATTGTGATTTATCCTATTTAAGTTCATAGTACCCCACTTTGTTACCTTTGTTCCTTGTTTAAGTTTGCACAGGTCTGTTACTGAATATTTTCTACAGGCTCTTGGTTGTCTAAAAAGTGACTATTTTTTGCGATCCAAGGTTTCACAGTATAAGTTTGGTTGTTTCTGGTTTCTTGTGACAGTTGACATAATACACGACTATTTTTGTTTGGGTGTCCCTTTACTGGGGTATGTCCATGAGTTCTGTTGTTGGTTTCAACTGGTTCTTATTTATAAAGATTACTTCTGCTAATCTTTTTAAACATGGGAAGGCCATAGGGGTTTTTGGACATTCTCCTAATAGCTGTAGTGTTTTCTCGAAACCAGTTTTTTATGATAATCTTGTACTGTACTTTTTGGTATCCCAAGGTAATCATTAGTTCTACTGTTTGTTCTTATACACTACAAGATTGCATAAACCTCAGCCTGAATTACTGAGGTATGTTCTCCTATTTCATAGTCAATGTTGGTAATAGGGTTTTTGGGGAACATTTCAGCTCCAGTGCCTTCCACAGTGTGTACGTCAATTTTGTTTATATCCCTTTATGGTTATTTTTAATCTATTTGATATTAAATGGATTATTTAAGTAATAACTCTTGGACGATCAGTTTTTATGTTTAGCACGTAATATTTGTGACATTTTAAAAATTCTGTAGTTAATTCACTAATTGAATCCATTCAGTTGCCTTTATATAATAAATATTTTACAGTTACGGCTATATTAGTATTACTAATTTGAAAAATAATCTTCAAGCTGAATATACTTTACAAAAAAACCTTTCGTTTTAGTTTCACAGCCACAATTTAGCAAAGATCCTTACGATTCCGAGACACGTTCATCTAGCTCCTGTTCAATTTTTTACCCGGTTTCTAATTTCCTCTATAATCCTTTCGTCTAATCTCTTCATTAAAACCACCGTTCCATCGCGACAAATCCAAGAAAACAAAATTGAACGAGAACAATTGAACCAGGCGGCCATTAAAAGGCATGGCGCATCACAAACCGGAACGTCTCGTTCGTCGTGTCTTGTTAAACCGGAAGTAAAAAATGCCACTCGGTAGGAAGCTGAGAAGTGATTATATAGCAAGAAGTTTTAATTGTCTACAAATCGAACCATATATTATTTTCGGTAATCGTATTTATATGAAAAATGTACATAATTATATCAAAAGTAATAGCCACGAAACATTGTGATTTCATATTAATAATCTTTATTTACAACTACATATAAGAAGACACAATACAAGAAGAAGAATTAATGTAACCATTAGAAGCCAACTGAACTTGTGCGGGAAAGGGAGAGGTATTTGCCGTGGCGCTCCAGGGAAACTTACAGATGATTGACTGCAAGGAGTAAAAACTGTAACATATTGTCGAACTCAGCAAACAAAAATAAACGTAACTAAGTCAAAAATTATTAAATAGTAAAAGATACTACATATTTAAATTTTTATTGTGAAGCAAAAGTGTAATGTTGTGTTGCCAAATTATATAAAATCCGTTTATTTTCTTTTAAGAAAATGCTGATTTCAAATTATTTTTTAGCCTAAGGAATACCTTTCTATAGCTTTTAAATATTTTTAGAAAAATATCATTAAAACGGTACGGTGGGGGTGGAGATATGTTTAAAAACAAGTATGGTGGATACTTGAATATAATAATATAATAATTTTATGAAATAAAGTTTCCATATATGTAATTTTCTTCTAGAAGTCTAGTTTTGTTTCAAAATCGATCAGAAACCAGTCACCGACAGCAGGATTCTGCGCAGTAGATTATTGGACCGACAAATTATATATTGCGCAATGCGCAGTGATTTGTGTTTTATTTCTAATCGTTGTTGGAACAGACATATTCAACAATTTAGCATCACGTACGAACATAGAGAAATCAATGTGTTGGAGAGAGAAAGATATGTGAGTAAGAGTGAGAGAGTCCTTCACGTGACTGGTTCCAATAATACCGAAGATATAGGATACCGTTCTTTTGATAATGTTTCTACGCAGATTTTTTCGTGAAATACAATATTTATATAACATTTTACGTTGAATGTCGTTTGTCTTTTTCGAATGGGATCAACAATAACGAACATTTTGTATAATCCATAATAAATTAGCTCGATATATGACGCATAGCAGCAGATAGGTGATGTATAATGACAGGTGGCGCCATCTGGCTACGTTTAGAAGAAATATCATGACATGTAGCACCATTAGGCATTCCAACGACCTGTCCAAATGGTTTAGATATGGCAAACCTGTAGGCATGTTGTCATTAACAGGGCCAATGATACCTATATAGTTATGTAGATTGCTTAAAGCGGGTCGTTTGCGAGCGGCCATATTGCCTGGCTAATTTAAATCGGTTTAACAAAAAATATAAATAAAAGAGGTAGTTTTTGCAGGGGCGGCTCAAGCACAGTCCTAGGCATACCACTGATTTTTATATGCGTTTTTTGTACAATAACTCCTGACCTACTCTTTGTTTTGTTGATATGTTAAGTCTAGGACGGACGAATTACTCTAGAAATTCAGTTAAAAAATTGTAAATAGCTCGTTAACTAAGAAAGATCCAAAGCTAATTTCGCTATAAATTTTTTTTAAAAATTCATAGTTCTTTTTGATTTTAGGATCGATAAAGCAAGTTTCTTTATGACAAAAAGAATACGGGGGGGTTGAACCCCTAACTATTTTTAAAGGGGTCGCTTTAAATTTTTTTTCTCCTTAGAATATTGGGCCTTCAAATCTACAGCACTGGCAAACATTTCGAAGAAAAAATCGCAACAGCAAACTTTTACAAAAAAAAAGTTTTTCTGAATATTAGTTTAACACCCTGTAACTTTGTTGGGAGCCAGTTTTTGATATAGGTAAATATAGCCAAATCCACTTATTTTTGGTAATCTATCTGAGGATGAATTTATGATATACCTTTTTGAAACACCGTGTATAAAAGTTTATGGTCTCAGGTGTACAAATCTTCAATCATGTGTATGGTTCAATTTCGACCACTGGGCGAACACTAGTTTTAATAATTCGTTATTTTTAATAAAATTATATGAAGTCAATATAATTAAGAGTATTCAAGCCAAAATACCGAGTACCTCGATGTTGAGATCATGACACTTGCCTTTCATGCGAAAGGCCCGGGTCCAAATTAAATTAAATACTCCGTTTTTTTTGTTTATTATTTTATAAATCAGTGAAAGTCATAAATTATTTTTAAATTAGGCAATTTATCTTAATGACTTAAAATAATTTTTAAAATTTGTAGATTCTCGTTAGTAGGCCGAAAATATCCTGTACAACTCGAATCGATTGTCTATATCCACTTAGTTGCACAAACTACTATTTTTGCAGAGTTCTTACTAAGTAGAATGGATATGAAATATATTCGTTCAGTTGAACGCAATTACGTAGATAAGCTAATAACAAGTCAATTGCATATCATCTTCATACATTATAAATTATACGTGTTACATTGTGAAAAAGACCAGAACCGGCGGAAGGACCGGAGACCCGGGCGGCCGCCCGGGCCACCTTATGCGAGGGGTGCACGATCTACTAATATTAAGATATAAAATTATCTATAAACAAATTAATTGACTGATCCGTGACAAAAGTAACAAAAAAGACTTGAGGAGCTAAACTAAACTACGTGTCCAATAATATTAGGCGAACAAAAAGACTCAGTTAAGGAACTGAAAACAAAACAAAAATTAAAAAAAGTTGTCACCTGTTACGTTGGGTCAGAAGAGCCTAAATTATAGTGGCGCCAGTCAAGGTGCTTGCCCGAACTAAATATGTTCCTCCCGCCTTTACTGAATGAAACCCTTGAGAATCCTTACATAAACATTTGTTTATTTATATGTAAATTATTTTTAAACTTAATAATTTTTTCAACCATTTTCGATTATACTTACTGCATATATCTCTTTATAAGTACAGGAACAACTTTAGGAGCTTTCCATTATAGTACAAAATATTCTTCTTTTTCCAAACATTTTTAATGTGTTGTAATAAGGCAGTAAAAAGGACAAACAACAGTTGTTTCAACAACGTTCAGAAACCAGTCATTGATACCAGTATTCTGCGCAGTATATTATTGGGATCACCAAATTATAAATTGCGCGTTGTTGGAACAGACCTAACACTTTTATTACACACGATCTAGACTTGATAGTTTTTAAGAGTTAAATCAATTATTTACAAAAATTTTATTTATATGATTTATCTATATTATGTCAATGGAATCTGAGCAAGATATTCTGTATAATAATCTTTACTAAATTTAACAAACTAACAAAAAAAATCATCTGAGACCCCTATTACAAATAAAATTAAAACGGTCATGGTATTTCAGCTAAAACTCGAACAACGTTTATGCAACTGATCCCGATGGTGATGATACGAAACAATGTTTATATTCAGTTCTTATTTCATTAAAAAAAGAAAACGATTGCCGTACGAATGCAATGAACAAGTATCGCCATTAATAAAATTATGTAACTGCAAATTTATTCATGAAATTCATGAGTTCTTTCTTGTTCTCTTAATAAACCCGTTGTTATTTTGCTCTTTTTTTACGTTCGACGAATTTTTTAGTTGTTAAAATGTCCGACAAAAGTTAAAAATGTGTTTTAATTATCAGAAGTACATGTATTCAATTAACTCTTAAATATTTCGTTTTGAATTAAACCCATGAGATTGGTTTATTGGGAATTACTGTGAGCCGGTTTTTATCTAAATTTGTTCAACTAAATTTTGAATCTAATATAACCACCTATTTTCATAAAGAAATGTATCTAAAAATAATTAAATGAATAAACAAGAAAAGCTCAAACTCAAAAGAGTCGAGTAACCTCTTCTCTCTGGACTACTTTTTGGATAAATATCTCGACAATCATTCGTTATTTGAAGCAAGATAACAATTTACTAACCGAGGCGAAACTGAGTCTCGTAATATTCTCAAACTTTACAAAATTATTTTCGATAAATATTTAATAACTGACATTAACAGTTTTGAATAATAAAAGTTAAAACGTCAAATAAAGAACTGCCACCAAACAAAGAGATGTGGGTTGTTTTAAATTTTATTTACAACCATATATGTAATGTCATTACTAACGTTATTGAAGGTTGGGAAGTGTCACATTACACACCTCTACTTCCCGCCCTCACTTCCCGCCCTCATTTCATCTATTCTAGATGAATATTTTTTATATTTAAAAAAAATAACACGTTTTTTTGACAAATTTTATAATACCTATTTAATGGCAAACAATAAAAAACAACAATGAACTAACAACTTATTGATATTTATTATTCGCGAATTTATTATCCGGCTTTATCTGACCTTTATTTATATTGGTGACAGTTGTTTACCCCGTAATTACAATAACAATATATTTACTTGATTATTCTGAGAAAACCGCACGCTTGGTAATTTGTCGTTAAATGTAATATTTTAGGTATGTTCAGAACGAAACAGAAATTTATTAACTTTGATCGAAATATGATGGTTGTAAATAAAATAGTATATAAACCTCGGTAGGAAGTTTCACTCCTGTCTCTAGATCATAGCTAACCTCGACGCTTCGCGTCTCGGTGATCTAACTAATCTCACGACAGGAATGAAACTCTTCCCACCTCGGTCTGTAATATACTATTACACAGTTTTACTATACCACTATTTACTTTCGTTACTGGAGATGAAAATTAATTATAGCAGTTTCTACCAGTAGTGATAGAAATCATTTTCGAAAGATGTCTTTTCGTAAGAAGTCATAGAAAAAGTAATTTTTAATACTCTAGCATTGTTTTTGTTTACCATTGATCAATCTTGAACCAATTTGGTTCTTATTAGGACTCCTCAGCAAGAAATAAGACATTCTACCTTCAAATCTTCTATCGAAGATGTAATGGAGTTAAATTCACTTGTATACCATGTTGTGAAAATAAACTCGAAGGCAGCACCATCTAAACTTCACAAAATTAAAGGTCACTGAACTGTCTTTTCTAGTATAAAAAATAGAGCCCAGTTTATAGAAATGACAATAATAATTAGTTTTGTATGTAAAACATGTATTTCTGCTGCAGATAAGAGACTTTATAAATATTATAAACATGATGAGCTTACAAAGAAGATAGTACCTCAAATATAGCCAAACATGCACATACTATTTTAATGCTTAGAAGGGTAGAGTACCCACTTTATAGTAAGTACAAGGTGCAATAAAGGTTAGACTGACAAATAACTGAGTTTAGTACTAGTTGACCGGACAAGAAGATAAATGGGGTACCAATAGGTTGTGTGGAATGATTTATAAATCCTAATATAGCTGAGGAGTCGAAACAGAATAACCTGAGCCTGGATACCAGGTCACAGAGCACATAAGGGGAATGAAGAGGCTAATTTACTAGCCCAAGAAATTTACTCCATTAACCACCACCTCTCCCATTTGCACTTCCCTCCCCTTGCTATTTATTTTAATATTATTTACCCTTATGTTCCACTTTCGTGATAACGACTTTGACTAAACAAGTTAATTTTTTATAAAAAAACAAAATGTGTATCAATGTTTTTGTCATTTAGTCTGTTAAACCTTTGTGTAGCTTCTCCCCCTTAACTTATAAGTCTAACACTTTTTCCTTCTAGGCCTGAAGATGATCCTGCGAGGTTGAAACTAGATTTTAAGAATTTGTTTTATTAATAATTTTTCTTTAGCATTATCAGCTTTTATTTATGCATTTTCACCAAATGGCCACGTTTGGCATCTTATAACTGTACTTTGAAGATGCCAACTTAGTTATAGGTGCTTTAAAAAGAAAATATTTAAGCCATCTATCGGGTGTATCAGCGTAACTTATTCTATTGGTAAAGATGCTAAATTAGAATTTTCCGATGGCATGATTAACTTGATGTAAATAACGTTATGCCTATATTGTTTACAAATAATTAAATTGTTGTTAGCGTGTTACAAGTATAAATATCAATTGTTATTTATAAATATTTTATGACTGACCTTACCTATAAACTTTGTTTACATTATAATTGCGTAATAAAGTAATCGTAGTAAAATACTTTCATGCACGTAAATTGCACGTTCTATATGCATAATAAATGGTCTTACTAGCATTACCTATTTATTGATATTCCGATTATAAATAACTATACATTTGTATAATATTTATATCAATATTAAAGAGTCAATTCTGATACTGTATAAGTTTTAAAATCTAATATTAAAAAAAACCTCTGTGAGGGTACTGGTATTTTGATTTGTAATGCATATATTTTAACAAGGGGCTTGTAGCACTGATGCCAAGTTGTACTAGAAGTCTAATGAAGGCCTGCAGGCCAAAACGCACGGTTCTGATCTAAAGGCAAGATTTAATCAGCTAATTTCTCATTAGACAAAAAAGGCAAAAGAAGAGAGGCTAGATGTGAGTCAGGTCGAGCACTTCACGTTGAGGTATGGACTGAATCGACGGACTGTACAGTTCAAATCTCACAAAAATCGTAGCGTGTAAATCCTCCTTTAGAGTTCAGATGCGTTGTATACCAAGCAATGGCAGAATTTTTACATTGCATAACACATCCCGCCAAACTTGTGAAGGTAGAATTGTAACATGTCGAATATGTCCTATACGATAGCGATGGACAAAAATGTGCTAGTAAATGCAGGAATATTCGAGATGCTTATGCCACTCGCTATATTGTTATAGCTTATTTGAAAATGATCTAGGAAATAAACCCCAATGTAATATCATAAATCAGTGACGGAGAATTTCTAAAATAAAATTTTAAGCATTATTTGTTCCAAAATAAAATATTTGATTTTCTTCCTAAAATTTTTAAAAATACCAATTTATTTCAATTATTGACTAAAAGTTTTTTGTCATTTTAATCAACAAAAATAATGTGAGTATGTAATCTCTACGGGTAGAAAATATTTACAATTCAAGATCAATTGCTCTCAAGTTTGTTAGAAAGGATTAAAATTTCTAATCAGCAGAAAGTGTTATGCATATTGCAAATTATTTTAGTTAAGATTTACATAGTCCTGTGATTATGTTATTATTGATTTGGAGTTCTGAAAAATGTATTCCCAAAATATTTCGGGACCTTCAAGTAGTGTATACAAAAAGGTTAATCAAAAATCTCGCACCTTCCATGATAACTTGTTTGTTATTTACGTGGACAAGTCATTTTGTCTGATATGTTTTAAGGCCGACCGTTTTTAAAAACATAAAAATTGAACAGGCCAACCTAAGAGTTGTATCGCAGTTGGTTAAGCAACAAGTTTTTTAACCAGTAATTAATGTTTAACCATTGGTTGAGCAAATGACCAATCAAATATCATGTAAGGGGAGATTATTAAAAAGTTGCAGCACTTTTTGACAATATTGACATTCCATTTGCTGTCATATTCATTGGCTTCCTTCTTCCTTCGTCATATTCGTTTAGAATTTGTTGTGTCGTAGATTTTTATGAAATTTACATAAAAAGACCAAATAAACTATTTCTATTGTACAATTTTTTTATTTGGTTAGGGTCTTGTATTAATTTGGTTTAATTTGTTTAGATTATTCTTATTTAAAGTTTGAAAATAATTAAAACTCAACTGACAGGAATGTAAAATGTGTGTTGTTATTAAACGACAGGTGGCCCCATCTAGCGACATATATGAGAGTTAACAAATGACAGGTGACGTTATAAAGCCAGAACGTGACTTTGAAGGGGACAAAAATTTCAGAATGGACTTTAGTATTTCTTATGTTAATTTACATGAAAAAATTATCGATTTTGGTTCAGAATAAGAGCTTTTTCTTTACTTCTTAGGTAGGGTTTCCAGACGTCACGCTTTAGACGTGATTGCCACGCTTTTGGCGTGATTGCCACGCTTTTTGAGTTGCCTGTACGCTTTTTATACAAATTCCATGCTTTTTATAATTTTAAAAGCCGCAGAGGAATCGGATTTATACAAAAATAGAGAAATATTCTGGTAAAAGACCCTCGTTTTTAGGAAAATTTAACTGAGGACCTTTTTTTTGATTATATAAAAATGCTCTATCGTCACGGTTGTCACGCTTTTCATTTTCGGAAAATGTGGCAACTCTATTCTTAGGCTACTTTTTACAAGATTTTACGTTAAAAAAGTCTCGTTTCTAAACTACCTTCTATTACATCAAGATACTTTTTAAAATTATTTCTTTCTTCTACATCTAATACAATTAAATTAGTTGTCATCGTTTTTCTACATTAAATAATTGAATCGGGACGTAATAAATTGAACAACTGTTGAAACATTAGGAACCATTTTAAGTTCAAATTTATGTTTTCTCCGTACACTTTAATTAAATAATTGAACGATTAGTTCAAGCCGAATAACTCGAATAAACGTCTCTATGAACTCCGAAAATTCGTCTGGTCAACCGGGACGTTCAGAATGCAGTATTACAAGTCGCCCTTTCAACCTTGTCCTAGGGACATACCTCGGATTGCACCCTTCGTATAAATCAATAAAACCTTTAGGGGGCTTTCAACGGAACGGCCGGGTTGTAGTATCATTGCGTTTGTGTTGTCTTTGACGTTACGTAGGACGAAGGATAATCCTCGGTGAATATGCGTAAATGAAACTTTTGATGTCTCTTTTTTGTACTCAAATTTTCTGTTTTGCGAAAGGAAACCTTTCGACCTCTTGGAAAAACAAGACAATGCTTGCTTTTACAGACAATAAAGCAATGGATTCTATAGACAAAAAAATATGAAAATAATGAAAATGAGAACGACATAAATTAGGTAAAATTATTATGTCCGAGTAAATGATCCAGTCTCAACTTATATATTAGTCAAATTTTAAGTACCACAAGTATTAGAAATTAAAAATTAAAAAAAAAAAAACGACTTAAAAAACATACATAACTAATGAAGTTTGAGGATTTTTTTATGGACCCAATTATTATATTTTGACCAAATTTATATGGGACCCCTGAAGTACCCCCTTTCTAACAAAAAAAGAATCATTGAAATTGGACACCGTGTTAAAGAATTATCGCTGAGCATACATAAAAAAAAATAAAAATATTGCGACGAATTGAGAACCTCCTCCTTTTTTGAAGTCGGTTAAAAAACGATGAGTTTCTCTTATTCGCAAACAGCTCTTCTAAAAATGTCAAGTAGTCAAGTCGCTATTTCGCTTGTTGTGATTTTAAAACTGTACTATGGCCAATTATTAACAAAATTCGATCTAATGCAATATGGATGAACAAGATTAGTTAGTAGTTCTGCTTAAAAATATACAGTACTTTATGTGTGCTACAATTACGCCAGAAGAACGGTATAGAATAAGCGATGGTATTAATGAGAGAGATGAAACAATACGCGCCAGACTATTAATGGTAGAAGTGTGTCCATCTATCTAATCACGGCAAACAGTCACCAGATTCACGAAAGCCTCTTTTTATTTAACTCACGTGCAAATATAATAGGCGTGTCATTTTTATTTCGAAAAACCCACAGGTTAACATATTGTATATACAAGGTAGATTAGAAGACAAGAAACAATTTCATTTAAATATATTAGGTATGTTTGATAGAAAACATACATTATTATCGATATTATCAATATCATCAATATGATCTTTAATATGATCTTCAATATAATTATCAATATAATCATCAATATAATCATCAATATAATCATCAATATAATCATCAATATAATCATCAATATAATCATCAATATAATCATCAGTATAATCAATAATATAATCATCAATATAAGCATCAATATAATCATCAATATAATCATCAATATAATCATCAATATTATTATCAGAATGGACTTTAAAATTTCTTATGTTGATTTATATAAAAAAATGATCGATTTTGGTTCAGAATAAGAGCTCTTTCTTTACTTAACAAATTACTTCTTAGGCAGGATTGCCAGACGTCACGCTTTAGACGTGATTGCCACGCTTTTGGCGTGATTGCCACGATATCTTATCAATATTATTATCAATATTATTATCAATATTATCATCAATATTATCATCAATATTATCATCAATATTATCAATATTATCAATATTATCAATATTATCAATATTATCAATATTATCAATATTATCAATATTATCAATATTATCAATATTATCAATATTATCAATATTATCAATATTATCAATATTATCAATATTATCAATATTATCAATATTATCAATATTATCAATATTATCAATATTATCAATATTATCAATATTATCAATATTATCAATATTATCAATATTATCAATATTATCAATATTATCAATATTATCAATATTATCAATATTATCAATATTATCAATATTATCAATATTATCAATATTATCAATATTATCAATATTATCAATATTATCAATATTATCAATATTATCAATATTATCAATATTATCAATATTATCAATATTATCAATATTATCAATATTATCAATATTATCAATATTATCAATATTATCAATATTATCAATATTATCAATATTATCAATATTATCAATATTATCAATATTATCAATATTATCAATATTATCAATATTATCAATATTATCAATATTATCAATATTATCAATATTATCAATATTATCAATATTATCAATATTATCAATATTATCAATATTATCAATATTATCAATATTATCAATATTATCAATATTATCAATATTATCAATATTATCAATATTATCAATATTATCAATATTATCAATATTATCAATATTATCAATATTATCAATATTATCAATATTATCAATATTATCAATATTATCAATATTATCAATATTATCAATATTATCAATATTATCAATATTATCAATATTATCAATATTATCAATATTATCAATATTATCAATATTATCAATATTATCAATATTATCAATATTATCAATATTATCAATATTATCAATATTATCAATATTATCAATATTATCAATATTATCAATATTATCAATATTATCAATATTATCAATATTATCAATATTATCAATATTATCAATATTATCAATATTATCAATATTATCAATATTATCAATATTATCAATATTATCAATATTATCAATATTATCAATATTATCAATATTATCAATATTATCAATATTATCAATATTATCAATATTATCAATATTATCAATATTATCAATATTATCAATATTATCAATATTATCAATATTATCAATATTATCAATATTATCAATATTATCAATATTATCAATATTATCAATATTATCAATATTATCAATATTATCAATATTATCAATATTATCAATATTATCAATATTATCAATATTATCAATATTATCAATATTATCAATATTATCAATATTATCAATATTATCAATATTATCAATATTATCAATATTATCAATATTATCAATATTATCAATATTATCAATATTATCAATATTATCAATATTATCAATATTATCAATATTATCAATATTATCAATATTATCAATATTATCGTCAAAATGATAATTTATTAACGTAATTTTGTTTAAACTTGACCACCTTAGACTTGTGACGCACATGCGTAGATCTCAACTTTGTTTAATATTATAAATTATCGATATTATTATATCTTAACTCGAAAATCATTGAAAATAACTTCCGAATTATTGAATTTATTCCAAATTATAGACTTTTTCTGTATATGGATTTTTATACAGGGTGTTCTATCTCAGACGAGCCACCCCGTATATTTCTTATCTCATAGTAATTGGAAAAATTTCCCGAAACACGTCATATGATTTTCTTTGGGGGACATCTTCTGACGTATATTTGAGGCTTTAACGAGCAACCCCCTATGAGGGAGCGCTTCAACCCCTCAAAATTGAATAGGGAAGAGGGGTTGAGTGATACTTCATTTGTATGGTCTTAGAAGTATCTTTACAACGGTTTATGAAAAATCACATTGTTAAAAAATTAATTGTTTTATCACATGAAATGATCTAAGTAGAAAAAATGAAGGCAAGATAAGAAAATGTTTTTATTTTTTTTATTTATTAGTTCGAGAGAATTTGTTATTGTACGGAAGTCAATGGAGGACAATTTGACCATTTGATTTAATAACGCAGTTTTGATTTTTTTGATAATTTGAAATTGTTTATAAATTTCAACGAAGAAGGAGGAAAACTGGAAAAGCTCGTTTCATTTTTTATCATTGATCTATTGTAATATATCACGTATCTAGTGTACATGTTATACAACTAAGAAAAACAACTAGACTAATCCACTCATTCATAATTAAGCTATTTTTTGCAATCATTCCGATTGTATTTTTTATTACGCAGACAGAGCTGTCGCATCGGTTACCGCATTAGAAAGAAGGAGACAGCTGCTTATTTCAGTGAAAATGGTTTGTGCGAATATGTTAATCTGAGGATCGAGCATGCGTTTTATGAATGAATCAGTATTCAGTGTAAATATACCAACTAGCTCAGAAAAATAAAATTAATATTAAAAAAATTTATAAGTTACTCTCAAAGCTTGGTTTCAAAAACCAGATAGGTACCAATAATTTCAAAGAATCATAAAGGAACATATTAAAAGATTCTTAAATATCCCTTCTTTTATCTCCCTGTATTACTCCGTCTATGTTTAGTTTAATTACTAAAAAAAAACCTATTTAATTATATGACACCCATTCGTCTTCTTCCTTGGAAACAATCAGAGTCCGTACCACTATTAAAAACTTTTTTATCCCCTTCTTCTTCAACTATCCATTTAGAATGTCAAATTTTAAGTTTTTGCGTGATGCTCCATCCAGTATAATACAATAAATTAAATTGACGTTTACCTTTCTAATATTTTTATATTCCTTTAATAAATCTTATCTTCTTAGAATCTTATTCACATTTCCTTAACAATCTCCTTTACATTTCCTTCTATCATTTCAACAATTTTAAATTATTCTATTACAACATTTTTGCTATGTGAGAATTTCAAAAATTCATTCATTAATCATCCTGACTTTTTCCGCAATCTACATTTTTTTAATCAAAAATATTTCATACTAAATATGATAGTCCAGTCAAACTTGACTTTCCTTTCCTTTTACTAAATCGCGGTTTTCATATCATACCGGTCGAAATTTCTTGTTACAGGTTCATCTAAAATAAAAAAAAGTGAAAGAATATTGTACAGTGCCTTAATTGTTTTTGTTGTTTACTTTAAGTATGTAAATTTTAGTATTTTTGATTTCTAATGATATTAGTCTTTTAGTACATCTGGATAGAATGGTGAAATTAATAATGATAGCAGTTGGTAAAAGTGAGATAACGAAAACAAAAAAAAATAAAATCTATGCAGAAGAAAATAAATGATTCAAGTTTAAAATGTAAATGCAATAATTTAGGAGTAAAAGTACTTAGACAAAATAATTATTTTCACTTGCTTTTCTAAAACTATTTCGAATTTCCATATTTATTTCCGGAAGTTCGTTCTACTTACGCATTGTATATGTTAAACAAAGAAAAAAGGTAAAATTAACTATACCTGTGAGCACGTTGTAACTGCTGATCATATCAGGTATCAATAAATTTCAACTAAAAGTACCAATTATGCCACCAGTTGACTAGTGAGCATAAACAAATAAATCATTTAAATAATAAATTTATGCAAATTAATTAAAATGGATCGCGGACAGAGAGCGATAATTATAGCGATAAATAATTCATAAAATTTTGTGAATTTGTTTATTATTAAGTAATAACACTAATACCCCATTTATAATCTGCCTTTTAATAACCTGCCCTTTATTATTTTTAAAATTATAGAGCATTTGGATTGCTCCAATCTCAATAACATTTTGATTATATTAATTTGAAATTAACCATCTAAGCTAACTAAATAAAATACATTTGTTGGGTGTGTCTACAAATGAAAAGACATTGTGTGACCAATTTGAAGAGCTAATTTTTAAATAATAACGATAATTTGCAAAATATACGGCAGAGACAAGAAAAAATGATTAAAAAACGTTCCCGATATGTTGAATTTTATCACATAATATTATTGCCTCCCTCAGTAACAGGAAACTTTTATTCCATTTAATAGAATCTTTAAATATGGAATATCTGACTTCTACATCCTAACAAACCAAAAATAAACTCTATTTACTACTCATATAGCTTCAAATTTTCAAACATTGTCCTACTTACTGTCCTTATCTTTTAACTATACCTCCTACATCTTAAAATTTTTAAAAGGGCACTCGTGCTACTTCTTCTTATCGAGTATATATTTTTTGTCCAGAAGCAGTCACACTCAGCGGATCCAGGAAGAAGCCGCAGCGGAAAGCTAGGTGCTTTTCGAGTCAAGAGGCACGAAGATCAGGCCATTTAGAACAGTCCCGTACCTGAGTATAGTATTAGAGTAGGACGTTCAAGAAGGAAAAGAAAGACAATGAAGAATTTGAGAGATCCAGTTAACCGAAAAAAGATACTGCTGGGTGGAGTGGCCCACTCAATTTTACTATAGGGAGCACAGCTATAAGCAGAAGCTCTTAAGGTAAAATCATATAGATCAAAACTGAAGAAAACAAAGAGAAGGATAGCGAATAGGGTGGCGTATATCTAAAAGATGGTACCGCTAAATGCAAATGGAATAGTGGAAGAAGGAAAGAACGAATAAAAAAAACAAACATAGATGCAACATAGCCCTGATGTCTAGAGGTATATAGAGAAACCAGCAGATAGTCCAACAGTCGAAGGAATTGATTCTGAGCATCATTAAGTAAATAAAATGCGATCACAGAAGCACCAAATACTGAATGACACAGGTGATGACAGCACATGGATCGTTTAGAACATTTACTTATTAGATCGGAAAAGCAGATAGGGAAAACTCTAAATACTGTATGGAAAGAGACACACCAAAGCATACCTTCTTTAAATACAGAAAATTTAGAATATGCTTGGGCTGAAGCAAAGACACAGAAGCAACGAATCAAGAAATTAGTTGCAAACTGTGTGAAAAGAGCTAAAGAAGCTTACATTCTACTAGTACTAGTTAACTGTGATGGTTGTTAGTGTCATGTACCTAGGTCTCATAGATTTACACGGTCATAAAAAGAGATATGATAACATATGGTGCAGTTGTACAGGTACCGAAAACACAAAAATTGACACTAAAACAAATTCAAAGAAAATCATGTCTCAACACAACAGGAACCATGAAAACCACACCAACTAGAGCCGTGGAAGTCATTTTTAGTCTCACTCCCCATGATATTTACATCAAGGAAGATGCTCTGATGAGAATGACATGCTTTTGCACGGTTGGAATAGAACCTGATGTAGGATCTGGTGCGAAGAGACGTCGTTTGTGGCAGGAAGCACTCGATACGCTCCCACTGCTTCAAGCGAACTTGGACTCCACCTCATATATCTTCCATAAATCATAAAACGTTATAACAGAACAAATAAAAGAGCCGGAAGTGGCAGACACGACTCATATCTACACCAATGGTTCCAAAACAAAACATTGCATAAGATGTAGAATATACTCCAGACCCTTAAACCTAAACATAAACTGGGTTGTAAGCAATAGTGCCAGTGTAGTTTAAATCGAGCTCACGACATTCTCAAAATAAATTACCAAAAACAACATCACTGAAAAAAATATGTTCATCTATACAGATAATAGACAAGTACATTCACCCTGACCAGACTACGAATTTACTCAGGTTTAGTACTAGAATGTCACGAGGCTTTGGCCGAAGATAGATCAGTAGTCACGCCACTTCGAGTAGTAATAAATCTAATTAAAGAATATTCCATTGTGAAATTCAAGCAAAGATGGAATGAATCAAGCAGCTGCAGAGTTTTCAGATTATCCTGATAATATTATAACAAACAAATACTTGACTATGATTAGACATAATCTGCGCCTGATTTCAAGCATCTTGATTGGTCATTGCCAAGTACGGAAGCATTGCCGTTGCATAGGGCTATCAGAATCCGCACTCTGCAGTAGTACAAACAAGAAGATGTGACCATCGAGCATATCCTCTAAGATTGCCTGATGCTCTTATTTATTACAAGATTTGTTCCAAGGTGAAGGGTGAGAAAAAGTCCTTTACATCTCAGAAGGAAAGCCAATGTTTAATTGTTCATCATGAACAATTAAACATTGGCTTTCCTTGTGAGATGTAAAGGACTTTTTCTCACCCTTCACCTTGGAATTGCCTCAACTCACACATGGCTACCCCCCTTGTCAACAAGATTTGTGTTCGGCCGATATAAGAGGAGCACCACTTGGCGACGTTGTCTACTACATTAAAATTTATAACCTGGTTCACGAAATAAATACCTCTACAACTTTACAGATAGAGATTGGAAAAGTATTATAAATAAAAAGTAATACAAGTTAATTAAATGAGCAAGTGATGGTGAAAAAGAGAAGACATGTCAAAAGAGTTAATTAAGAAGAACATTCGGTTCATATCCAATTCCAACCTGTCTCTGTTCTGTGGGAGAGGTGTGTGAAGAAAATTTAAGAAGCTTAGTAGTTAAGTGCTGCTGAGTTCGGGCTGAGTTCGAGAAGTTACTCTATCGCACCCTGCCGCGTTTAAATTACACTCTTCAAGAGACCCGCATTAACTTCTGTTTCGTTCAAATAGGGCAGAGCAGAAAACATGAAGTAAATTATCCTACACCACCTCGGCGAGAGGTGGCTCAAGAGCAATCTTGAGCAGTAGTCAGGTACTCGTTCGTTGTTCTGCGATTTGTCGATATTATCTATTATTTTCCTCCATGTTGTAAATGTACAGGTTTAATTCTATTTTGGAAATATCTATACAATCTTCTGTTATGCAAGAAAATGGTATAATAACATAAAACAATAAAATATCGCTTATGTTATGTTGGGAATGGGGTGTTAATACACTCTGACCTAAAAGATCTATTGTGTCCCCTTCTGTCGCCAATGCACTAAGGAAATGTCTCAATGCCTATAACGACACTTCCAATACTATTTCCTCAAGTAAATCTAGGATTTGAAGTGGCTTCAAGTTAGGTAAATCTCCCTCTTCTATTTGATATCCTCCTAGATATAGTGCCCTTGGATTCTGGAGTGCTACACATTCAGTTAGGATGTAAATAGAGATTTCGTCCTCCTTCTCACAGAATCTGCACCCACTATCCTCTACTACTTTCAGTTTACGTAGGTGTCCCTTTAATCGGCAATGCCCTGTAAGGATCCCTGTTACAATACGTAGCCTGTTCTTGCTCAGGAAGATTCAGGCTTCCGATCTTTTCTGGTTATATTCACCCAGAAGTATCTTGGCCTGTCTCAGCCCCAAGAGATTGTTCCAATTATCGGTTCTGCTACTGCCCAATTATTTTTTAATCTTTCCTAATATTATGTTACTGCTGATACCGCAGAACGACTCAGGTCCTACAAAGGATGTTTGAGCCCCTTTCCTTGCAAGACCATCTGCAATCTCGTTACCCTGTACCCTGTTATGTCCCGTGATCCAAGTGAGAGTAACTGTATTTTTCTCGCCTAGCTTATTCAATTGTTCAAGGCATCTCCAGACCATTTTTGAGCTGATTACGTAAGACCTCAGCGCTTTGATGGCTGCTTGACTATGGGACATGATGCTAATCTCTTGTCTATGATAGTTGCTCTTGATGTTAAACTGAATACACTTCTCGATGGCGTGAATTTCCGCCTGGAAGATGCTTGGGTATTTCCTCAAGCTTTCGGAGTGCTTGGTTTTTGGCCCATATATTCCTATTCCAGTTCCTCCTATGGTTTTGGAACCGTCCGTATACCACTGAATAGCACGTCTTTCGGTTGCAAGCGCGATGTATTCTTGGTTCCATTCTTTATTGCAGCCCAGCTCTGTGGTGTTAAAGTTTTTCACAAAACTTTAGCATGTCCCAGGTATCTTTAGTCCTGAAGCAAGTAGACTTTCGTCTGATTACTCTATTCCTGATCATTGTATATCGTGTCCTTTTTGCCACATTCTCTATCATCAAATGTAGAAGGGTGAGGTTTAAGATCACCTCCATTGCGGCCGTAGGACAGGTTCTCATTGCACTAGTAATGCAAACACAGGCTAGTCTTTGTACTTTTTGAGATAACGCTTACTGAAGAGAATATTTCTCTATAAAAGAGAATATCAAAAGTTGCTGGTTTTAGAGGAAAACTAAATACAAATTAATCATCATATTTATATTGGGTAATGTGCTTTCAGCAAAATTATAACTGTTTTCCCTCATCCTCGTGAAAATTATATTTTACTGCTAATTTTATAATCCACTTTAATTAATGTAGGGATTTCAAATGCAAACAAAAAAATAAGATTATTTACTTTAAATTCAAATTAATACGATTAACTCTTCTGAGTCAAATGCTACGTGACCGAAAGTTACTCCTGCACTAACTCTACTCCAAATTTGCCTTCCGAACTCAGGATGTGATGATTGTTAATGTCATATCATATAAATCAGTGTTGTCAATATACTTCTGGTTTATAAGGATTATATTATTTGTTTGGCAACCAATTACAGTAAACTAAGTACTAATAATGAACAATTATTGAAAGGAAGAAACAGGTACTGCTTTGCAACAAACAAATGAAAGTAGAGTTAAAAAGTCTTAAAGAGGAAAAGCTTTATTTTATTAATAGAGAACCTAAAATAAGAATTTGTAAGCTATAATAGAACACTGTGTTAAGTTTCCAAAAATTACACGTAATTCGTTTATCTTAGTTATTTTATCAATGGCTTGCATCAAACGTGCTGGGTGTCCCACATTGCCATTTTAGAATATAGTAGCCTCCACATTGTAAAAAAAAAGTGATAATAAGTTTAATACCCTACAAAAGGATAAATAATCATATACACATCGCATAATGTTCATATTTCTAGATATTAATTTTCATTTAAATCATCGAATAAAATAGAAAAATCACATGTTTAAATTCATTATTCTAAATCGTAATATACATAAATCAAATGATTTAAATCGGTCAAACTCTGCCAAAAACGATAGGTTAAAGTTAAATTACCCATTGATCGTTTCTAATGATCAGGTTCCAATAAGTAAAATATGCCGTGAAGGGTAAAAGAAACCCATCTACAACAGGTTTATAAAATTTACATCATAAGGCTTTTAACCAAACAGACACTGACTTAAGCAAAGTGCTGCTGGCTTAACTTTTTACACCAACGTAATTTCCTTCTTAACCAACCAACCGGTTCAGATAAAAAACAATTAGAAACATTAATCTCTAGCTAGAAGAAATTAACAAGAAAAAACATTACCATTTATAAATAAAATGATTTATTAATACATACGCTTGATAATTATTAATTTTCTTATGCCCTTGTGAGCGAGAACGCAAGTGGTTTTACGACACAGTCGAACAATAACCCATTGGCAATTCACGACGTACCCAAGAAGGCAGCAACATTCGATTTGGTAACTCTTTTGTGTTTTCCTTTTTGTGTTTTGTCGTTTTTTTTTTTTATTAAGTTAGCAACAAACAAAAAGAAATCGTCACGTCCGTGACCTAACTAAATTTGGCTCAACCGGTTTTTTTCTGTTCATTCGAAAAAGGTGTGGTGGCTTCTTCGGCCCATCGTTGTAAAAAAGGATAGCGATACAGTGTTGCCGTAGTCAGATAAATTTTGCAAAAAAAAATGTAAACATTTATTATACGTGATCACTTTATTATTATCTTCTATCTAAAGTAATCTATATTAATATTTGTTCCAGTTTTATTTTGCGATGTAATGAAAATATTAGCGAGGAGATTTTATCAGACATATTGAACTTAAAATAATTATAAAAGTTAAATGACAAAACTGTTTAATTGAGGCATTTATAAAAGGGTTCGTTTTTAAAAACAGAAGGGTTATGTTTAATTTCCATATTCTTCTCTATGGATTCTTCATTTTTATTTTCCTTGTTACATTTCTTCATTTCAGGCTCCCTCTTCACTCTTTCTGATGTGAATGGTCACAATGTCGCAATTTTGCGGATATTCCTGTAAATCTTTAACATCTTAAATATCTTTACTTTAGTTTGTTGTACAAACGAAGAATTTATTCTTAAAGACTAGGATATTTATTGGAAATTTAAAAAGATACTAATTAAAATTTTTTATCATCTAAGGTAGGTCAAATCCCAGAATTTCTTCCAATTTCTGCTTTTAATATTATGTATTCTCGAGTTTTAACAAAGTATTATCTTTTTTAAACTTTTTTCTTTTACTTGCTATTTTCTGTTAAACTTACACATCTCTCATATAAGTTACTTTGGGCACCTGCTTGAATACCTGCTATTGAGTACCCATCCTGCGCTATTTAACACCCTTGTGAGATCCTGCATGACCAACCATCTTACTCCCTCACTCAGAACTCCAAGGACTGAACACGTTGAACACATTCAAATAAGCAAGCAAGCCATTATTTATTTAGGCTTGGTGCCTGTTGTGTTAAGTAAACGTTAATTTTAGGTATAATAGGTTATATTTTACTGTAGAGCCCTCTTTAAGGTTTCGAGCAGTTATTTATTAAATCTGTAAACCTCGAATTTGTCTTCTAAGGTTGGGATACTATAAACATTAGCGACAGCACAAATATGTTACGTGTATTTATTTTTATTATTTAGATTGATTCCATCTGATATAAGCTATACTTTGCTACATGCCTCAATCAGAAAAATGTAAATATAAATACATTGTATTTATATTTTTGAATGCATAATTGTAAAATTGTAGAGTAATGCAATGTGATTTTCTAATGGACATGTCAAACTTATATTACATCAGTGTTTAGCGTTCCGCCGCCATATTGCTTTTTTTAATGGCAACGTACATTAGATTAGATTCGAAAGGAGTTGGATATTATTTGTCTTTGTCCACCGCGACCTAGACCACCCCTATAGAATCAGTAAGTCTGATAGTGGCTCCCGCATATAGTTCCTTGCGTCAGGTATTTCTTTGCCTAATGGTAGAAATCTCAATCTAGCCATCACACTGGCACAAAACGCATATTGATGTTTTCTCTTCTTCTTCACAAAACCTGCACAGTATTGCCTCGTCTGCGTTGATACACTCATATGTCTAATTAGGCGACAGTGTCCGGTAATAAGATCTACTGTTATCCTAACGATTTGACGTTTTTAATCCAGTAGGTCTTTCATGAACTTGGCCGATGGTTCCTTGATAAACTATTTGGCTTGTCTCAGTCTTGGACAGTTGTTTAACCATTTTTAATACTCTATAAGCATCTATTGTTTGATGGATGCCTTGTATAATGCTTTAGCAACTCCACGGGCTTACTCGCCGGTCTTTTCGTTGCCCTGATATCCCTCGTTGTCTGGCACCCAGGCTAAAGTTACCTTGTTTTGACTATATAGCTCAGCCAGGTTTTCTAAGCAGTCTTTTACTAGTCGTGATTTGATTTCTGGTGAGAGAATTGCAAAGTGTCTATTATTTCAGCTTAAAACATTGTAGCATATTCTCCTAGACTCAGCGAAATCGTTATTTTCGACTCGGGTCCAAAGATTCTAGCACCGGCTCCATTCTTAATATTTTAACCGTCTCTATAGGTATCATACGAGTTTAGCCTGTATGGGAAGTCCCTGTTTCCAGGATTTTCAATCTGGTAGTTTCTTTCAAATTTGTATGTGGCATTCCTAGATTCTTATTCTTTTTTACTTACTGTTATAGTGTTTTATGGTCAGCGTTATGTAGTTTGTTTTTGCTTTAGGCAAAGTAAATAATTGGTTATCGCAGCCTACTTGGGTTTTAGTAGAGTGTTATTATTATAGAAATATAAGAAATATTGTTTTATACCTAACAACTTACTTATTTTTTATTTATTGATAGTTATAGATAAAATGTTTTCGAAATTCGAAGTAATGGTTATGACGTAGCAATGTCCCATTCATCATCCTTAGATTCCTTTTTGCCAGATTTTTCGCTACCCTGTATATATCCTATAGAAAAACAATAATAATGTAATACAGTCCCATTAGGTGTTTAGCGTGTGAATAACGAACCTCTACTTTGGTGTCTATACATATTTAATGGTTAGCCACTTACACGTTCTTGAATTTAGGTATAAAACGTTTGCACATTTATTTATTTATTCATTTTATGATTGACACAAAATATTTATAATTTCGCCCCTATAAAGAAAGAATTACTTTCCAAGTAAACAATCTAGTGATTTATACAATCAGATTTACCGTAGATTTTAAAACGTCAAACTGACAATTAAATCTTTCAGATACGGTAAGGCAGTTGATAATAACCAACGCCTGAATGTAAAAATATAATAACAGACAGAGATGGTTCTAAATAAATTTAATTTGAATTGAAAACTTAAAATAAATAACTAAAATAAACAAAAAGATCAATCTGACAACGCTGCAAATCCATTTCTTGGCCACTACTCAAGTTGAATACATAGCTTCCTGTGATAAGTTACATGTATTTATTTGTACATTATAAATACCTACCTTATAAGGTAATACAAATATTTACATTTTACTTTAAAGCTCTTTAGCGTACATTAAATATGATAAAGAAAATTTAGGTACCTGGACATTAAAAATACTAACCAGTAAAGATATTGAGTAATTTCTTTGCTGCATCTTAAAGATATGGTATTTTTTGTTTCTTCAAAAACTCTAATACTAATTCAAAGTGCCCATGTCCATTAATGGTTTATTTTAAATTGAAAAACATTCGGAAAATATTTACTTACCTTAATTTGATAGGAGTTGAGTTTATTCTTTGGAAGTGCGTTGAACGAACTGAAATCCAATCTTCGCGTGAATATACCATTGGCTCCACCTCCAATACTGTAATAAAAATATACTATATTAGTTATAAAATACATAAAGAGACCACGTTTATTTTTCTCCTTCAAAATATTGGTTTATACCATTCCTAAATCTATCTTATTTTTCTCTTATGTTTCTAAACTCATGCTTCAACCATTATATGCATAAAATCGACTGCCCCACGTTGGGCGCCATCTGTAACAAGACTACATGCTACATGTCAGTAGATTTGTTAATCAAAAAACAAAAGAATATAAATGCATTACTAAGTGAATACATCGCCATAAATGAGAAAGTAATAAATTTTAGTAAAATTAAAAAAAAATGTTTAATTTTATCCAATTCTTATTTAGCAAACTACAATCCTGGATATATAAAATTTTATTATCGCTTCCGCCGAACTATAAAGATTTTTCCTATTTCGAACTTTATTCCCGTCCCTTTCATAGTCATTTCATTACTCTCAGACATAAATAAAAATCAAAGCTCCATAGTAAACCGTACTAAATTCTTATATGACACATCAATCACACTCAGTCACAGCACTTGGAATAAAGCGAACATCTATAAAGGAAAAGAGGATATTGAAAAGGTAATATCACTCATTTTCCTTTCCATAGTTACAGGCGAAATTTCCCAAGTAATGCAATGAAGTCGCACAGTTCGCGAGAAAGGTTATGCTACATTCAGATTTAGTGAAGCTTGTGTATGGCTGACAGCGTCAGATGAAATACACTGAAGACGTTTTTCCAGCCCGCGAAAAATGACAGATCCGATTTTCACGCTGCAGATAAACTAACCCGTGGCATTACGGGATTTAAGGTTTATATTTTTCTTGCGACGATCCTATCCGACTGCGCCATTCCAATGTCTAGGCCGACCGCGATTGAATTTGCATTGATCTTTGTCAAATGTCAGGGTGGAATCCATATTTGTACGAAGCGTTCATGTTCTGAAATTGAAATTTTAAATTGTGTGTGTATAATACCGAAATGTGATTTTCATGTGGCGGTTTATTGCGTGACTGGAAAACGTGAACTTCATTATAGGGTTTTAAAAATCGGTAATGTTGCTTGCGATTTCGATACAAACATAAATTTGGCTTTCTTGAATTTTTCGACAAAATTATTGAAAATGTATGACTTTATTTACTCATGTTGTTATGGAGTGAGGCTGTGAAGAATGCAATATTGTAACAGACGTGCAGCCAGTTATAAGAACTTCATTCATGTTTATGAATCTGATTGACTTTGATAGAGTTTGAGAATATAATCTGTCTGAACATCACCTTAACATTATTAGTCTAAATATTTGTCAAAATTTATAAAGGTTTTTGCTATAGGGACCGTGCGTGAAATATAGAGGCAGCACTACTGCCGAAGTTAGCCCTCTCTAGTGTTTAATTTTAGAATTAAATGGGGTAAACATTGCAAGTAAATAATAATGGATATTTTTTAAAATATTAAATATAGTTAAATATAGATACCGGCCCATACCAAACAATCGAGTACATGGTCAAAATGATATAAAATGTAAAACATTATTAAAATCTGGACATGTATATACATTTTAAGCAAAAAGATTTAAATGGCTTAAGTGACAATAAATTGTAAAGTTGTACCTTAAACAAGTGTATCCAATGTCAAAATATCGGTATTTAGTAACACTGAATTTAAAAGTATTACAATAACATTAATAAATGTAAATTATAAAAAAAGATTGGGAATAATAATAATAATTCTTTTTTGCTTTGTTAGTCGAAATGTCATTCATCAACTGACGTTTAGGAGACGCCCAATGATATACATATTATAGATTGCTCACCCATCTATAAAAAATTACGAGAAGCGGGTTGCAATATGCCTTTCCTAGTGCTCACTAAATAGAGCCGTTCTAGCCCAAATGTGTTTTAATATAAAATTTCAGCATTTTAAGACACGTTATTATTTATTTGGAAAGTTGAGTTTCTATGTAGTTAAATAATATTAAGAGATCTAAACAATTTTTAAAACAGATGGATATAAATAATTTTAGACTACTCTCATTTCAGAAATAACACTACATAAAATACATAATTGCAATATGTAACACAATCTTGAAAAGGAAATGTAAACAACTTTGATATGAGATATAAACAACTTTGGTAAGAGTTGTAATTGGACACATCTATTATTCTGAATAATGTTTAATGGTAATGTCACTAGATTTTTAATAGTTCATTGCAATCTCTTTTGACAGTACTTGCAATGTATTATTTATGATTTGTTTATTTTAGTAATAAATGAGAAATATATAGTTAATAAATTGTAAAGAGGGCTATGATATTTTTGTCAAATTGGACATACTTATTTCATAGTAACATTCTACATTAGTTTTAATCAACAGAATAAACCATTAATTATCTGTAAAATTATTTTTATATAAAATGTTCATTTAAATATGTAAATATCTTAATGACAAGAAAACACTAAAGATTCTAATTTCTAAACCAGTTCTGTAAATGATTTCTTTACAACTAAGTGCTCAAAATTGATACAAGCTAGATAAAAAAAAAACTTTGCCCAGTGAAATACGCTTTTCATCGTCTGATTTACATATGGATAAGCAATCTATGTAATTATGTATATCATTAGGTGTGAGACACTAATTCTGTTCTGTGTAAATTTATAAAATTTCTTTACTATTGAATGAAATCCAGGTTTCCAATGTAATGTGTTCGTACATCCACGGATGCAACAAGTTTTTTCGATAATGATATTACGAAAATAATTCGACTTTATTTAATTAATAATTATTAAACAATAAATGCCATATAAAATATTAATAAATACCCCCATAAAGTTCAAATTTTTTTCACCAGTTAGCGTTAAAGTCATGACGCACGGTCCCTATATACTGTGTCGGAAACTGAACTTGGCATTGGAGCAAGTCAAAAAGGAATGGTGTCGTTAATACGAACCGACCGAGTACAAGCTAGGGTAACCAGATGCAATTTTACAAAAAGAAGATATACAAGTATTAGAAATTAAAAATTTAAAAAAACCGACGTCAAAAACGTGCAGATGCCACCTCCACGTCTTAACCAAATTTATATGGGACCACCCCTAACAAAAAAAATCATATAAATCGCTAAACATACATAAAAAATGAAGACTTTGAGGTTTTTGTCATGGACCCAATTATTAGATTTTGACCAAATTTATAAGGGGCTACCCCTGAAGTAGCCCCTTTCTATAAAAAAAAAGAATTATTGAAATCGAACACCGTATTAAAAAATTATTGCTGAACATGCATAAAAAAAATAAAAAATCGCGACGAATTGAGAACCTCCTCCTTTTTTGAAGTCGGTTAAAAAACGTTGACCAGGCCGTGAAAGCTGGCATCGCTGGTATTGTTCCTATAATGCTTGGCCTAGTGCTGAGCTATTTGTAGTTTTTTTTTACACACACTTGTGCCAAGCGATATTGACAATATCATAATTGGCTTTTGGTAGCAACAAGTAGCTCATTGCGGCAATACTGAATATGCGCATTTAATCGTTTTTAGACGAAGCTGCGTCATTAAACAGGGTCTGATTTATTTTCAATGTTGAAATTATTTGTTGCTTAATTAATTCAGAGTTTTTGATTTTCACAAACATATGTTACGTTTATCGTTGATTTCACAGGTATTTTTAATTAGTCCGAAAATGCAAATGTAGGTATATTTATTAGTTATTTAACGATCTAGTGTATTAATGACATTTTAGTATAAGAATTCGTTACAAGATTTTTTGGCTTAGCTGTATACACCTAATATGCCAGTCTCAGTTTGTGTTTGATTTTATTTCACGTCTGTTCTGTGTAAGCTTTGTTACTGGCTTTGTTACTGGCTTTGTTACTAGCTTTGTTACTGGCTTTGTTACTGTTCATTAGGACCCAACAGTGAATGGTCGGAGTGGGGAATCCTACGTAGGCATCAGAATATTTTTAAATATTTAAATTAAATAAAATCCCGGCCAACCCGCAACGGTGGGATTCGACTCGCAGACCCTTGGTTTTGTTAGCCCAGACTACCACTGAGCTACCCACCCCTGGCGACCGAATCTCGATTAAAATAAAAATATCAAACTGCAAATTTTGTGGAAATTTCAATTTTTAATTTGACAGTGAACATTTTTCTATATCGTTACAAAATATATCAATTAAGGCTAGTTCATAACAATTCAGCTATAGTCATTGATAAACTGTTATTAATAGAAAGTAGACCATTAATACGGCCAATTAATGCCTAAATTTAGCAACATCTGAATGGATTAATACACAGTCAACGGAAAAATATGTACACTTGGTTTCACATAAAATGGGTGCATAAAAAATAAAAAACAAAAGAAATAAGTTTTGTTTATAAAGTTATACCTACGCTTTTCACCTGGGGTACGACCTAATAATTGTTGTTGTTTCATGACATGTATAATACGGATGCAAAACAAACTGCAACTATTGTGTTTGCTTTGTCCATGTACTAATTTTATTTAGTTTATTATTTGTAATTTTTTTCTGATGTTCCCTTATCAATTTCAATTTGCGATTGATTACTATTTAAACTATGTTATATCAATAGTAGTAATAGCGTCTTCTTTTAGACGAACATAATATTTAGAACTTAAATCAAAGTGTTGTTTAAGACAGTTCTTGAAACATAATACATTATGGCTTCTATTGACAAAATTTATGAATTTTATACGTTTTTTTTTAATTTAGGGAAATCTGCAATAAATCAGTGTGTTAATTATGTAGATATACAAAATGTTGTATGCTATTTTAGAATTTAGTTTCTATTATTTACTTGTTACTGTCACTGATAAGAAACCAGTTAATTTAATTCTGAAAATGATATCATTTTATGTTAATATCACTCTGCACTGTGTTTATACTTAATATGAAATGTTATTTTTAAAATTTTCTTGTTATCCACACCATTCTTATTTGTGCAATCGCGTTTGGCACACGACGCCATTGCTCTTTTAACGAATAGTTTATATAAAGGTATATAAGTAATTATGATGAGATTAAACAATGCATTAAAATAGAAACTGCCACAAGTGAAGGAAGTCTAGTATCAATATGGCCGACGTGGTGACACTTTTGACCATGTGATTGCGTCTCCTTATTTTACCTCCATAATGGTACATATAGTTAGTAAATAATATTGCTAGATTAAGTAAGCTATGTCAAATCCACAATGATTATGATAATTAAAAAACAAAATTCGCGCAGGTTTTCATATTCTATTTTATTGTTTATAGGTATATCGCATAGGATCTGAGATGATTCTTGGTAAATACTTTGAAATACTAGGTTTGTTTAAGCTAATGTTGCACACATGAACCAATCTTTTAAATCATGTTCATTTGAAGGAAAAAAAGAGCTCTTGCTAAGAATGGTTGTTGGTTCTTTATGAAAATATTTTCATGAACAAAACTAACATATTGCTGCGATTATACCGCTATCGACTAGTTTTTTTTATAGATAGTTTGACAGACATAACTTCATATTTTTAAATCTAATTAAAAATTTAAAATTAAATTCATTGAACTATTTAAATCAAAATGATGTCCATAAAATAAATGTAGTTAGCAAATGATTTTCAAGTATCGAAGTAGTTATTTTTTTATTTCTATTGCACTTTTAGCAATTCAACTAACCAGAAGTTCGTCTTTTTGATTTCCTTAGGTAAACTGAAGAAGCTTAAAACTAAGAGTCCACCCAGCGGTATCTTCTCCTTTCTGTTCTGCTCTGCTTTTACACAATTTCATATCATTAGTTTAAATAGTTTGGTCCATCTAAGAAAATAGTTATCTAGGAGCTCTAGTACTTCAATAGTGACTTGGTCATACAGCCATTTTTTCATTTTAATAGCGATGGTTTTCTTCTTCTTATTGGGCTGTTGGTGTTCACAGGTTCTTGTGAGAGTCGCAGTTCTTTACAAACCAAGATTCTACTATTGCCCTTAATTCTTTGTTCTGAAAATGTATTATATTTATGTGCTTTTACTGGCGTAAGGTCATACTCACTTCAATGCTTGTTTTTATAAAATAATAGTTTATTTTTCATTGAAAGTTTTGATTTTCTAAATAAATGATTCATAATACGTAACCATCATCATCATCTTCATTTCTTTATATCATTCCACATTACATAACTACTAGACATACCGTAATCTCTCCCACTCGAAGAGCACGTCTATCTGGACGGTTGGATAACAGCCGTTAGCGAAAAAAAAACTGTGTCATTTTTTTGTTTTCAGCAAATTCTCAATTCGTTTGACCTTGGCAATGAATTATATTCAAAATAAAAGGCAGTGGAGCATTCGCTCGCGAAGAACTTGACGACCTTGAATTCGCCAAACAAAGTAGAATCGCTCCAGTGGACACTGACTGCGGTCTTTCTTTCAAGTTAAACGCAAAGGCAAAGGCGATTTAAAAGTTTTTGGTATCACAACGTTCATTGAGACGGAACATGAAAATGAATCGAAGCGACTTTTAAACGAAAATCGTCTGACATAAGTTGGATGTCGCGTCTCGTGGGTGGATGAAACGGTTTATTTACGATGTTTAATTTGAATTTTTATATCGTTTGCTATGATTAATCAACATCCGATTGCCAAAAAAACTGGGTGGCGTCTCCATCGTCTCGTGTCTCCGACCTAATTCCATTCGAGTGACATTTATTGTTTACTAGCGCAATGAAGGCCAACAGGTTGACGCATTAATGCAAGTTATGTCGAAATGAATTCAAATTTTTGTGCACATCCTTTTATACGTTCTACAGGGTGGACTATATTTAATTTGCGCAAGACAGTATGTTTTGTTCGTAATTATACCCCCAGGGGTGGTAGGAGATATGCTTTATAAACGAATGTCGAAAAACGCTTCATTTACGAGATACTCAAGGTACGGTGCGAATGATTAGAATATCGTTCTTATTAGGGTTGCCAACTCTGTGAATTAGAAATCCGGGAGAGAAAAGAAAAACAAAAACTAGTAAAGAGTAACCAATAATAGCAATAACTAAAGATTATTCTTAAGTATGAAATTTTACAATATTTTTTTGCAGCCGGAAATACTATTTCGTTATCAATAAAATCATAAAACTCTTTACATATGTATTTGAAATTAATGCACAGTTTTATTTTAGATTTGAGTTGCTTTAAGACGATTAAGACTTTTTGACCAGTTCAATAACTAGGCTGAAAACACGCTCGGCACATTTTTCAAATAAATTAGCCCAAACATTTATAGGCATGTTGAGAGAAGAACGCTTTTAATTCGACCCACTCAATTTCATTATTCATAGTTCAAAGATCTTGGAGATTTTAGGTACATTCCTGGAGCCAGGAGATTTTGAAGATAACATGCCTTTTTTCCGGGAGAATCCCGGAATTCCGGGAGAGTTGGCAACCCTAGTTCTAATGGTTTCATCCTACTTTTCTGAGGTGGTAATTTCGAAGTTTTAGTACTAGTATATTGAAATAATTTAGTTTTTATAATGTTTTAACTGAAAAACATATGTAAAATTATATTTCACTTGTTATTTTCTTTTATATTATAATAAAATGCTATTTTAGAATCATTTCATCATTTCCTTCCACAAAACATAATACAAATTAATTCATGAAATTGTCAATTGTTGACACATACGGTCCTTGAATTTGCAACGTTGCTAAACACTGTCTAATAATATAGATACTTAGAAGCTGGTTTTTAAAAAATTGTTTTGTTCATCAAGTGTAGCTCGAAAATACACAATTTGTTTTCAATTTTCTTATTTTGTGTATAATTTGTTCGCGAAGAAACCCGCGATGTATCCAGGCCGCACAGGTTAGGTAAAATAGCTGATATTTGTTTAATTTTTCTTATTTTATATATATTTTTTGCAAAGCAATCCGTGGAGATTCCAGACCACACGAGGAGTCGTTGCTTCGTCTTCAGGTTTTTTATAATCTCGTAATTTATACATTTTAAATAATCCTGAATAAAAATTTCATTAACAACTTGGCAACATTGTAATTTTTAAGACCGAATCTGTCACCTAGAGTGTTTTGTAAATATAACCTGTAAAATTTAGGTTCTTAATTAGATTTTTCTCGAAAAATACTGTTTTTTTACAAAAATTTATAAAATATCACGCAGTATTAGACCTTTTGTTAAAAATGGCATTGATTAAAAAATAATTGTACAACATCATGAAAATTAAAGGAGGAGAATTTATGTTGCAAGTGAGAAGATTGATTGTATTTTTTATGAAGTAAGTTGTTAAGTTTGAGCTTTAATCTATTGAATTAATGTGTTTAAAAAACCGACATCATCCTGAATGTCGTTAAGATTAATTTGCAACAGTTGATAACGAGTTACCTGAACCAGTTGGTCATATAGAATGGCGTTGATTTTAGAGTAGTGTTTACAAATTTCAGAGTAAATGATCTTCTTCTCAATGTTGTAGGAGAGCTTCTTAGAAACGTTCTTAGGTAGTTTCGCTTTAGGAAATGAAGGAGTGACGAATAAATACAGAAACTAACCTTGAATCGGAAACTCTAAATAATAAAAATGAAAAAAATCTTGAACAAAATGAAGAAAATGAAATTAAATTGGAAAAAAAGAGAAGCAAGAGACACAGAACAGTCCATGGTTTGATGATTACATTAGGAACTATTTAGGTTTGAATACGTCAGGTTTTGTTGATGAAGTGCCATAAAATTTGAAAGATATTAAATAAAGAGATGATAGAAGACAGTGGGAGGTAGCAATAGAGGAGAATTAACATCTCTAACAAAACCAAAACCCGGACAGATTTATTTAAAGAACTATTAAATCCTATATAATGACAAATAAATCTAAGCATACTGTGATTGATTTTCTCCAATTCTTTGGAATAGTCTAAGGGTTATTTTCAATTGCTAATAAATATTCATATAAAACCTTAAGCATTGCAGATGGAACATGTGTGCCATTATTTATACCTTGGACAATATACATAGAATGCATATAGGTCTTAGTTGACTATATTTTGAGTGATTGTCTGTTTTTGGGAGTGGTATTACTCGATATTTTTGTCAGAGAAAAAAAGATAGAGTTACAAAGACAGTAGGTAAAAATGAGGGTAAGGTATTAAAGGATAAATGGAGTAGTTACAGTGAGGACATAGGTTGGAATAAATTCGGTGTTTTTCTGTCTAATAGTATTTACTACTTTCTCAGGTCTATTTTTAATTTCAGTTGTACGTCTTACACTACAATTTGAAATATTTTTTAAATCATTTACAACTGTAAATCCATACTAAAAAAAATATTCACAAAAATTAAAAATCATGCAGTAAGAGGTTATTTTATTATAATAATAATTCTTCATAACAATCGAACAATAGTTATTATTGTTAATTCTTATATTACCTTCTATTCGAGACAAATAAATTGTTTTTTTTTAACAGTGCACTCATTGTCAATTGTGTAGATAATGACTTATTATTTTCATTTTTTACAGATTTATTTACGTATCCTTCAGCTGCTGTTGACAACTACTAATCAAAAATTCAGAGATATGATAAGAGGTCCTCAAAATAAACCATAAGAGCTTTTTAGTGTAGTGTTGTTTGTCAAAAAATACAACGGAAAATTATTTATAAAGATTATTAAAATTAAATTTTTTATATATTTAACATTTCTATACGTAGTATTTTTAGAAATTTTAAAATATAGTATAAAAAATCTACTCATTAAAATAATATACTTAATAAAATAAAATTGTGTATTTAGGTTTTTGTAATTTTTGACGTAGAAACTGCCAGAAATGCTGTAATTTATATAGTTATTTTCTTTTATTTAAAACAATCCATTTTTTATTGGATATCTACTTCTATAAAGAATGTAAATTAGCTTAAAACAAAAAATTATAATCTATAATCTTTTTTATCTGATTATTACTCATTTAATTACTTTTACGACTTTTATGAGTTTTTAACGTCTATCTTTTAGATTGCCCAAAATTATTTATTTAAATTTTATTACCTGAATTATTACGTCACCGTTTAAAAATTCGTTATCTTTTATGTAATAAATCCTAAACATAATTATGTTTAAATACTAATAATTTCACCGAAACAATGATCCGCCATATTATCACGATCGCCAAATCTAAATTTAGATAATAAAACACAAAATGTAGGTAACCAAAATTAATTTAGTCATTACACAATGGAGCGTTACCTTGAAAATTTGTCTACAAATTACTATTCTTACCACCTGCGAAAAACAATAACAGTAACAATTTTGTATCTCATAAAGTAGATACGATCAGTCCAAGTTCTACGGCATTCATCACGTTTATCAAGATCTTCAACGAAATTACACAGTGCCGTGGAGATACAAAATTATTTTCACACAATAAAAAAAATTTAACTGCAGTTAAATTCACAAGTGGAAGATAAATTTCCTCTTCTTTATTGTTTTTCTTTAAAGTTAATTCAATTTCTTCCACTTTAATCCGATTATTTCTATTTCCACCTCGTTAAATACGACTCATTCCTCATTAATCCGATACCTTCCACCATAATACATTTTTCTATTCTAATAGGATTTCTTAAATAATATGATTTCTTAAATATTAATGTTTCCTTTAATATTCATATGTTTCCCTTAACATTCATATGATTCCATAGACGTTAATAATGTGGTTCCTATAACGTTAATGTGACTCCTTTAGCATTAAATGTTATTCTCAAAATGTTAATATAATTCCATAAACGTTAATGTATGATTCATAAACGTTAAAATGCTTTTCCAACTTTTAATACAATTCCTAAAAGTCATAATATATTTTTTAAACGTTATTGTGACTCCTTAATAGTTAATTTTATTCCTTAAACGTAAATAATTACTTTTTAAACGTCAATATGTTTTTCTAAACGTTAATATGATTTACTAACCGTTAATATGATTTACTAACCGTTAATATGATTCCTTAAACGTTAATTCCTTATACTTTAAATATAATTCCTTAAACATTAATATAGTTTCCCAAATGTTAATATGATTCCTTAAACGTTAAGAAAAATTTCTTAAACGTTAAAGTAGAAGAGATCTAGAGGCACCAGAACACTACTTCCAAAGTCGCCGCTAGATGACGCCACCTGTCAGTGGTGGCCAATTGAAACTCGGCTAAGTGGTTTGCGACTCGGCTAAGCAATGGAGGCAAGCGTGTAGCCCATTCGGTCTTCCATTCGTCTTCGTTTTCAAGTCTGCATAGGCCTCCTCGTCGACTCGTAAGCCCCCCGACGACCCCCCTAGACCACCCAGCCAACGCTTCCTCCCATTGAACCATCGCTTAGCCAAGTCGCAAACCACTTAGCCGAGTTTCAATTGGGCACCACTGACAGGTGGTGCCATCTAGCTGCGACTTTGGAAGTAGTGTTCTAGATCTCTTCTACTCTTTAACATAGTTATCTAAACGTTAATATGATTTCTTAGCCGTTAATAAAATATCTAAAACCATAATACGATTTCATAAATATTAATATGTTTCCTTAAACATTTAGTATTATTCATTAAACGTTAGTATGGTTCCCTAAATAGTGATATTTCTTAATCGTTAATATGATTCTTTAAACCTTAATATAATATCTTTAATGTTATTATGTTACTTAAAACATTAATTATTATTATTCCTTGTACGTTAATATGATTCGTTAAACGTTAATATGAATCCGTAAGCGTTATGTATAATTCCATAAAGATTATTATTCTTTTTTAAACGTTAATTTGATTTATTAAACGTTAAAAATCATTCCTTAAACGCTAATATGGTTCTCTTAGTATCAGGGGCGCCTCGTAAACAAAATTTTGGGGGTTCACAGAAGCAGAATATGTAATAATGTATTTTCCATTAACGTTAATCTCTTACACTTTGAGTATTATTCCTTTTTCGTTAACATGGTTCCCAAAACGTTAATATGATTTCTTGAACGTTAAGTGTTATTTCCTAAATGTCAATATGGTTATCTAAACCTTAATAACGTATCTTAACCGTTAACATAATTCCTAAAACCATATTACTATTCCATAAATATTAATAATTTCTTTAACGTAATTTATTATTCCATGAACGGTAATATGATACCATAAAAGATAATTAGATTCCTTAAACGTTTAGTATCTTTCCTTAAACGTTAATATGGTTCCCTAAACGGTAATATATCTTAACTGTTAATGTAATTCTTCAGACCTTAATATAATTTTTTAAATATCAATATGTTACTTAAAACATAAATTATTTAAAGGTTAATATATTACTTAAAACAATAATTACTATAATTCCTGAAATATTAATTAGTATTCCTTGTACATTAATATGATTCCCTAAACGTTAATATGTTTCCTTAAACGTTAATATAATTCCTTAAACATCAATTTTATTAATTCAATTTTAATCCAATTTCATTCACGATAATATAATTTCCTGTTTACCACCAGATAACTTTAAAAAGTAGCAAAACAGAATAAAAAGAAATTCGAAAGACTAAAGTAGTGGAAACCAGAAAACTAAAAAATTATGAATATAAGAAAAACAAATAGATTGACTAATAAATAAATCAGAAAATTTCAGAGTCAAAAATGTGTAAGAGAATATAGGAGTCAGGAACGAATAAATATTCCAAGTTTTGTTTAAATTATGCAAACCGTATCAACAAACATGACCTTGAGCATTTCGAGCTTTTGTAAATCCAACCTACTACCTTATTTTGTTTGTCAAGGTTACAAACAAGCCAGAAACTGCGACGTGTGTAAAAACAGCTGAATTTATAACAAAAGGGTTTTCGTTGTCTAAAAATAGACTTGTTTTCGATAATAATTTCCTGTTTATCACATACTTCCTTTACAATTCGATGTTTTAGTAAAAAAGGGTGTGGCGTAAAACTTTGTGGAAGTTCAAAACCTGATAAATTTATCATGTCATAGTATACAAGGTGTTTCAAAAATATTTTACTGCAAAAAAATATTTCTATTATAATCTATTATAATCTTCGCTCCACGTAAGTGATTCTTTTATTACTAAGATCTTTATTTGTACACATCCGCCGAAATTTGCGTGCTGACCGGAATTATGGTATTTTGGAACTGAAGACATTACCTTTGTGCTCCTAAATTATTCATGTTGTATTCCAATTAAGAATTAGTAAAACAAAAAAATTAAAAAATAGGTTTTTAAATACTTACTGTTTAAATACGTCAATTACTTCATAATCCACTAAAATTTCTCCCTCAGTCATTTTTAAAATTTTATGAATCTTACATTAAACGGGGAAACATTTTTTTTAGTTTGAAAATATTTTGAAATATCCCAAGTAACATTTTTAAGAGAATAAAGTTTTATTTATGTTTTACTAGGATTTTGTAAAAGCATAAAAACTAACAATTATTTTATTACAGTTATTTTTTTTGCTAATAGGACTACAGGATAAATTGATCTTATTACTTGGTTTTATAGATTCCTTTAAATCTGTTTAAGAAAACTAGTTTATCCTAACGTAAACTATGCTTTATCACTGTCCTGCAAGGGTTAATTAATAAGTAATTTTAAAACTATTTAGTTTTAAGATACTCCTAAGGTGTGTTTGGTGTTAAAGAGGCATACTTTTTAGCAGTTATCTTAAGTAGGTTCTAAAACTTAGTTTTAAAAAGTTTTTGGATTATACTTTAAATTGATCCCAGAATCTTTTAGGTACATTTTCTACAATTTTACAACATTACTCTTATAATTTATTTAATCCAGTAAACCATAGGGCTCTTTTAAAACTACATAGCTTTAATAAGAATTAAAGTTTGTTTTAGAGTATAAGCTAACTTTTCAACCCAATCACATGATGTTGACGTTGAAAGATAAATTGTTCAAAATAAAGAAAAGTGGTAATTTCCATAGAGAATGAAAAAAAAAATATTATATGTTTCTCCTTTTCCTCAGTGTTTAATAAGTTCATTGTGTTCCATTGTTTAACAAATATCAAAACATTCCTAGGCTCTAAATATTCTGGAAATGATCGGTGAAAGAGAAAAATGGTTAATATATTATTACTAATTTTTATATTTTAAATGACTTGTTCGTAAAGTAAATAAGAAGCTCAACAGTGAGATTAGGTTATGCCCGTCTGATTGAACTTATGAATGTTTTATTGAGGTTTTCGTTTTTACTATTATTTTATGAAACGCTTTAAAAAGTGTAGCAGGAGCTTTTTAAAACTGGAAAGTCCTACAAAGTATTTTTTGTTGTTTTATTAGTTTTGTAAGCTAATGTCCGTTTTTCAGTACAGATAGAACACAATGAGGAAATCCTCCATTTTAAATAGGGCAGTGGCTGTTTAACCACATATCATGTAAAATAGTACCTGTCTACCAGACCTGTACCTAAAGAATATTCAAATAAATTATGGTCAAAGTTCAAATATTTCTTAAATCTTTCGATTTTAGTAATGACGTATTTTGTGTACCAAAGACAGTGATAGTATGTCAGTGACAACAGGAGTGCGTTTAGAAACCTCGCACGGCGCGTCTCACCACATACATTAGAATAGGGTCCAGACGCGCCGTGCGAGGTTTCTAAACGCACTCCAGTGTGTCAATGACAAAAGTGTGCCAATGACAACATTGTGCCAATGACAGTAAATTTATTATTTGATTGAGTTTACTGCGTTTAACCACATAATGTCAAATTTGTCAAACATATCTACAGCTAATTCCTTTTAAGGTATATAAATGTAGATACTATGTTGTAATGTTATACAACTCTTGCCTCGCCTAAAGCAATTTATGATTAAACACAAAGTTTGTTTCTGATAGTCCAGTAGGTAGTATGCGCAATTGAAAATGGTTTTCTGAAGATGACAAGTATCCATGCAAAGTCAAATCTACAATAGGATTTATATTGGCGGTTAAATAGTCACTTCCATGATATAATTTGAAAAATACAAAATGTGATATTTTATATGAAAAACATATCGAAGACAAATGTAATCATCTTATAGTGCTATATATTCGATATTTAAAATGTTATTTTCTATTAAATAACTTTCGGTAAATAGATTAAAATTCGTATAATAATCCTTTTTCACGTATATTTCATATATTGTAAGGCCCATCATTTATTACGACCCACCTTGCCCACTTTTAACAGTACTTTGGTGTGTGTTTGAAAATTAAAGAAATGACAAGTGTAACTAAACAAATTAAACATACACTATATAATAATTAATTTCTAATATGGCAGTCTTCCCAACATGTTTACAAAATCATTCTGTCAGAGAGTATGATAAAACAGAATAAAGCTAAAACAGTTTAAAATTTAATTCTCTCAAAACTGATTAGTTTTGTAAAGGTTTTATGCCTATCCCACTTATTATCATTATCTTAAAAAAGATTTAAAAATGGTTTAATAAAATTGTTAATATACTCTTACGGACTTTGTCTTAAGTGTAATTAGTCTTAAGATATTGTTTTAAAAATACTCCTAAAAATCGTTATAGGATTCTCCCTTTTACTCTTAAAGCAGATTTATAGCAGCCCTAAAGCTATCTCGAGGATTCAAAAGTTTTATTAGTGTCTTAAAAAACGGTTTTATGGTTACCTTGTATACTTTGATAAATCTAAAAATGTTACTTGGGAAGTGAATACAAAAATCCATCTCTTGCCTCGACAAATTGTGGGCAGGTCTTAAGTGACAACTAGTGACAATATGAATATCAATCAACTTAAACGTTAAAAAATTGATAACAAGAAGTTCTCACTATCAATTTTTTGAAAACAGGTGTAAGTTAGTTTAAGTTAGTTCTATGTGTGCTCAAAATTGTAATATCAATCTTTAGAATATATCTTTCATACTTAGTTGCAAGTATTCTAGTTCATTTGGCGTTACCAACATAAGTCTCTCTTTTAATCAATTTTATTATTTTATAATAATTGTTTTGATCTGTATACGTTACTTCCAAATATCAGAAATGTTTGCCGATACTACTGATCGTCCAACTGGAAGTAGGGATCTAACGAGCTCAACATCTATGGATTCGGGACATACGGCTTTATATCTCCTCCGAAAGGAGGCACATGAGGCTTGCCAACTGTGGTATGCAACTACGTGAGCAGTTGTTTGGCTTTTTATTCGTTAAAATGGTCTCTCTTCCAAGTATTAACCACAAGCAGGCCATTGGCCAAGATAAGTATTGATGATTATTTAATGCGTAATGTTTACTATTGCTTTTGGTTATTTTTAAACATTCTTTGGTTTGCAATCTTAAATGGTCTCCCTTTCAAGTATTAACCACACGCAGTCTGCTTAACTTAAGATAATAATACACAGTAGTGATCCTGCTGTCAGGCAATTGGCCAAGAAGATTGTTTAATGTCTGTTTTGTTATTGCTTTTGGTTTTTTTTAAACATTCTTTGCTTTGCAATCTTGGTTTTAGGTTTAGAATAGTAAACCAAGTTGCCTGCCTAACAACATATTGTACCAATTCTGAAGTCAATAGCTGGCACTTTCTCTACCTGGAGACTAGATGATTTTCATCGATTGGGGTGTCATTTTCAGGTTGGCTAAACACAACATTTATTCTTTGTATTTGTTGGCATCAATAAAATAAGGGAATTAAATTTGACATCGTAAGTCGATTAATTAACACTTCTGCCACTGCTGCACGATCTTATTTCTTTAAAGTGAACTTCATATTAAATGCCTAGACCCTAGACCATTCATCATTACCATAATGAATGGTTTTAAACGTTTAATAAAAGTATTAAAACCACAAGTTATTAACCAGTAGCCTACGATGAGAGAGACTCACTAAAAAGCCTCGGCTCTGCGCGTTATAAATATTGTAAAGATTTCAATTCGAAATATCAGTCGACCGTAATCGCATACCAGAGCCGGTTTACAAAACGGGCATTTAAGAAATTAACGAAACTCGACACATAAATAAAGCGCATTAAAGTTGTACCGAACCTTGTTTGGAACGGTGTTTCTAGTTTTCTCGACAACGTTATTTATATCCAGATTTAAAGGTTGCTAGGAAGATAAAAATTTTCAGAGATTTATTGCGGCTTGTAGAATTCTTACGAATATTACAATCGGGTTCAGAATGTTTACATGAAAATCATTTCATATACTGTTACCACACAACGTCTATGTATGGGCAACAATTTTATGCAACATCGAGTATTAAAAGAATCTTGAGAATTACTAAAAAAAAACTTTAAAACAGAAGAGCCTACACATATTCCAAAAAGTTCACCAGGAAGAGATGTTCAAAGCTTGATTGACAAAAGTGTCTAATAATGCAACAAGCAATAAGGGTTTAAGGGCCGTGGATCCAAAGATAAGCGTACTTTTTAGATTACTTCATGTTGATACAGGAATCTACGGTAAACATTTAGTTAATGATTGGTACAAACTCGTACTAGGCACAAATAGGACAAAATGGGTACAATTTCTTTATGGGCTGACTTCATGAAGGTAAAAGTCTAAGTACTAGGTAACCGTTGAAGGAAGTTGCGCTTTCACGAGATCGCAACAGTTAAGCTGTGTCTCCTTAATTTAACATTTAAGATATAAGACAATAAAACGCAAACTCAGTACCACACATAGTAAATAATTTAGGTCTCAATTATTCAACCTTACTGGTACTAATTGTGCATTTTATTGTCTCATTGAAGATGACCACATTTGAGAGCTGGGGTTCCCTTCTTCATTCAAGATGTATAAGTAGGTTTCTCAATTATAAGCCGCGAAAACTATAGTGATAGAGTAAAAGTAGAGAAAGTTAATAGAGGACTTCTATACAAGGGAAGTGCAACCAACTTGACAAAATAAAATTGCCACTAATGACTTAAGAAATCGGGTCACATAAAGAGGCTGTTTTTTAGTTTGCTTTTTGGTTTTTCCTATCTACTTTCATGCCATAGGCATATCTTGTTGTACCCGTAACGTGAAAGACTTTTTAGTTTAGGGTATTTTACATTTAAAGGTTGAAACATTTTGTCATTGTTAGCTGTCAATTATGGTGATGGTAGAACACAAGCGTAACCATAGACGGGCATAACGTAACTAGTATTGTATGTTGGTTGTATATTGTATAGCACTTGTATTCGTAGCAGCAACATTTTGCAATCGACATAAATAAATAAAACCAAATGAAAAAAAAAAAAAATGTTTTAAGAAAGCGCTAGACGCACAAATAGACTTTTAACAACAAAAAATAAAATGCAATGCTACGCTTATGTTTTGATATTATCGACAGCTGATATTAACAACTGTTTTCAACATTTAAATGTAAAATACCCTAAAATAAAAAGTCTTTTTTACGTTACGGGTACAACATGGTATCTAAACGGCATAAAAGTAGATAAGAAAAACTAAAAATTTAACAAAAAAACAGCCTCTTTATGTGACCCGATTTCTTATGTCATTAGTGTCAAAAAAATGTGTCAAGTTGGTTGCACTTCCCTTGTATAGAAGTCCTCTATTAACACGGTTCTTAAGAGGTTAGGAGCTGGATCTGCTCCGTATGGCTTCAAGAATAGGTGTTGCGGTTTCCCAAATGTGCGATCATTGTCCAGTAAAATATTTGCTGTAAACATAAATCCGACACATAATCATGTAAAATCTGATAATTCATGAGCTCAGAATAGTGTTTGGTGTATATTTTGCTTGATAGGCCTTATTAGTACTGTTGCCGGAAATATTTTTTAGAACTTTCTTATTATTTCTCTTCGAATAAGAAACTCGTTGGAATGTATAAATTTGGTTGATAGAAAGCTGACAAGAATGAAAATTATTATTTGGTTTTTACTTTGCCAAGCCTGAAAAGCAATTCCAATATCATACAAACGGTAATGGCCATTAATGACAAATAATTGTGCCATATCTTAAAAAATTGCGACACACACTAAATGACAGTTCTTTGGAAATAACCTGATTACTTATAAGAACAAGATAAATGTTCATTTTGAGATTTTATTTTTTATTTTTTATTAAACACAATATTCATTGCATTGTTAACATATTGTTGGGCTATATTATCAAATGAGGTTAACACAGTAGCAACAGATAGAATAAAATGGTCAAAATGTGAATAATTGCCCAATACCTGTTTTGTTTACGTTATCTCTGTATAGGGATATCAGTGCCCACTTTGATCTGAATGTCAAAAACGACAGGTTCAAATTTTAGTTAGGCAACCCACCTTACTTTGGTAAGCAACCAAAGTCGCTATATATCCTTAAATAGAAATCGGGGACCAGAGCTTCGCATTCTATAATATTGTAAAAGGTTTCTTCCTATTTCATACAAACTCTGTACACAGTGGGATCATTGTGTAATCCCATCATGTGTAGGTGTTTTAGAAAGCAGCGTCCCGTTAGTTATCTCATAAAGGTGGATATTTGGGGCCTTGCTAATTCTGATACAGTAGCAACCATACGTAAGTTTGGCCTTCTTAGCATGTGTACTCTTTATCTATTGACAGAGAGTTTGGTATTACCCAGCTGTTCACTCCCTGTTGAGCAGAGGTTTTGCTTATTTCAAACACAGGTTTGGATCCTTCTAATGGCCGTTCTGATCCCTCTTTAGCGAACTCATCAGCCTTTTCATTTCATTGAATACCTTTATGACCCAGTACCCATGCTAGTTTTACCTTATTTTGAGTTGCCAGATCATTAAGTATTCCAAAGCAGTTTCAGACCAGCTCTGACTTGATTCTGTTTAAACCAATGCCCTTTAAGGTTGTCTAGGAGAATTAAGATTATTATTTTTGTACACAATTCAATTAAATGCATTGCAGCCTGAAATCTAGTAGTATGTTTTCTCCATGAGACGCTAATATTGCATTTGGGTTAAATAAATGTATGCCAATATGAGCAAGTATTTCTCTACTTCCTGAATTATTTCCCTCTAAAGGCAGACGATCTGGAAAAGCCTTGAAAGTTAGGCTCTTGTGGTCTGATCCCGTATTTATTATCATTTTACATTCAATGGAGATATTTAGTTTGTATGCACTCGTTCTGGTCTTCCTTTATGACCGGGTTAAGTGTACACCAGACAATATTATTAGTTTACTATTATCTCTAGGTTTCCCAATACATGTTTGTCAATATCCGTTGCAAGAAAATTAAATTCGTCAACTTGTTTGCAGCAAATGATTAATACAAATAAACTCCAAATCATTTGTTGTCTACAATCCAAATAGGTGCTAGATTTATTTATAAATGATCGGACTGTTGATCCGGCATTACGATTCTGTTGTGGCTGCGACCAAAAGGCGAAACCGGATACCCGAAAAAAGTGTTCGGCATTCTTGCCGATTCTCCGACAAACGTGGAACTACGCTCGACGGCGGGTGCATGAAAATTCGGCAGAAATCAATGGCAATGGCAGGAGCAAGGGAGAAAGGGACAAACCGCGGCCCTACGCAATGCAGGCGATGTTGGACCGGACGCAGGAGTGTATCATAGCATAGGCGGAGGCGAGCGAGCCCTTCGCGCCCTGCTACAAGGTCATAAAGGTCATTATAAATTCAATAACACAGACGTCCAGCACCGAACCGAACGCGCGTTGTGGACGATCGACCAATGTTTGTCTGCCGCTGCATAATTATTGATTGATTGGTCATGAATTTTTTAAAATTTATGAGTAATTCGATTCCGCGTTCCAGTCAGTCAGTCCTCCAACGACGCTTTGTTGAAGGGGAAAAACAGTTTTGTTGCGCGCTTTTTAGTCTAATGGTTCAGCTAAATGGATCGCTAATTTTACAATTTTAGTACATATACTCGTATGTTATTGTTAGTTTATTTGTACGTTAACAACAACTTTCCGTAATAAAATATCCACATATTCGGTTAGATGAGGTAATAGCGGTCTATAGGTTTTTTTCTCAATACTCTTACGATCTTATCTAGGACTAATAAGTAACTTTTTTAGTCCCAATTTACTAGTACTAACCTATAATCTAAGAGTCTCCCAGTAGTATTTTGTTAGCTTGACTCTCTGCAATGATGGTATATTTTTCTTGCGCACTGTACCCACATAACTTTGCTTTTTCTGTCAATATATAGAACACCAACTCGTAGAGTTTAGTCCGTTAAATCCTCAGTGTTTGGTATATATCCTCTGAGTAGGACAAACTTTTATGTTCCATGAAGAATAACACTTTTTCCTAAAATTAATAATAAAAAAGTTTTCCATATGATTCCAACTTAGGGGGACATACTGTATATAATGTCTAACAACACATTTTATAGTAATAAAGAACTTTTAGACATTTTTTGACATGCCCTCGTAGTAATTAATTGACTTCAATTTGTTTTCATCTCTCTAACACTTTTAATTTCCAAGATAAGTGCAGCTTGTCAAACTCTTTGTGAATAATAAACATAATAAAAGTAATAGTCTTCGATTTTTAACTTATCTGTACAAATATTTAGTCACTTGAAGTGCACAGTTTGAATTCATCTTATCCTTATCGCACAACAAATAGTCAGTCATTTGAGTGTTTATAAATACGTAGGTATGTTTTATAAGAAGAAAAAACAGCTGTTAACACAACATACACCATTGATAAGAAACAACGTTGTTTATTAATAGTCATTTTAGTTTTTCTCATTGAAAAGTCAAAATATTTGGTTTATTAAAAGAATAGAAACTGCTAACCATTAATATGTTGGTTTGCTAACAATTTTGATATTTCATTATACTAATCTAATAACAATAATTATTAAAAAAAAAAACAGATTAAAAATAATGTTAAGGAAAAAAGTAGGTAAAAATCGATTTTCTTATGTTTGAAACTTTAACAATACCATAAAAAGATAAAGAAACCCACGAGTGAAGCTGAGAGATGTCAAATGCAGAGTCAAACATTAAACATGAAAAATTATGCAATATTTTTGCACTTAAAGATATTAAACACGCCTCTAGACGATTAAGAAACTCTTATTTCATACAAAATTGCTCGTTTTATTCCCCGAACTCTTCAGATCCTACTTTAGAAGTATAAAAAGGCTTTTAGACTCGATATTTTTAGGTAGACAGAAACTTGCTAAATATTCATATCGAAAACGCCACTTACAGTTTCTTTTTGAAGATGCAAAAACAATTTCAGCAACTACTAAAAATTTTTAATTATCCCGGTCTTAAAAAAAACCTTTAAGCGAAAAAACTTCAGTTTCGTTTTTGCTCCGAGTCTAACTTTCAAGACGGTTTAATTAAAAGTATAAATCGTAAATTTCTAAAACAAGTTTACTTTGTAATTAGTAATTTAACAAATTGTGGAAATGTTAGTACAAAACTACGAAGCTTTTAAAATATATAAGTAAAAGGTTAATGTCTATGAGAAATTTTAAAAGGTGTCAATTGTCGTAAAGTTTTTAGTAATTTTTTTATTGACTGAGCACCTATTGCTTCATCTAATTTTTGTGCATTATTCTAACAGTTGTTTTAAACAATTAGTATTATGTTAATTTAAAAAAATAATTTATAGTCTGCAGAAAAAACGATTCTTTATTTAAATTTAGAATAATTTGACAGATGCAAATGTAGGAAAATGTTTATAAAAATTTAAACAGTAAATATTTGGACTTTTTATATAAAATAATGAAGCAAAAACAATCATAATAAAATGAAAACAACACAAAAAATAAAAACGAAGACTGGGTCCACGGGAGACTCGACGAGGGTCTACCAGTGCCGGATTTATATTTTTTATGAGTGTAGGCCACTTTATTTCCACCGCCCCATGTACCTTTCTAAAATAATAATTTTCCATTTGTAGTAAGGAAGGCACTAAAGTCAAATAAACGAATAAATTAGTAATTAAGAAAGTGCGTAAAAAATAAACAAGAATTACAATTTTTTACGAGATTTTTTAATATCAAAATCATCTATAATATCATCATAGTTTATGGTATTCATTATCTCGATAAAGAATTCATTTTTTCTTGAGACAATGAAGACCTTTGATAATTTTTCACGCGTTTTAAACATGAAAAACTCCTTTCCCAGAAAAATTTGTAGCCGGAGTGGAAAGTGCGATGCAGAGAGCTATATCCAAGTTAGGGTAAATATTAGACAGAGATTGATTCCTTAAAAACGTTGAGAGACAGTGGTGAGTTTGATCCAGGCTTCACTTCACACTGCAGTTTTATTTGAGAAAATGTGACTGTGAAAATGCACACATTCTTGAACCAAATTGTCGTAATATAGATAAAATAGGTACAATAATAGTAGGTACCTAGGATTGATAATTTTCGAGAGGAATGAGTTTCTATAGGGATTTAACGTATTAGTATAAAAAACCATGAGAAAACCACTGAACTTTGACTTTTATCCTCTGAAATCGAGTGAGCGTCCTCTGCCCCTAGGACGCTGCCGCCCCTATGCCGCGGCCTATACGGCCTATTGACAAATCCAGGACTGGGGTCTACGTTGGGCGTAATAAAAAATGGGGGTCCACAATCGTAAGGGGGGCGCATGAAAATTAATTTGGTTTCGATAGTGAAGCAATATACTATTAAACAATTGATTACTCATTTTTCCATGTGATGAAGAAATTCTTGTAAAAAACTGTTTATAATATAAACAGTCAACATTTTATTTTCTAGGAATTTCATAAAGAAAAGTGAACCGATATTAGTGTTGGCCAGTGACTGAATTTGTTTCCAGACTTTCGAAAAGAAAAGTAAAGTGAATCGATATGAGTGTTGGCCAGTGATTGAATTTGTTTTCAGACTTTCGAAAAGAAAAGTAAAGTGAATCGATATTAGTGATTGCCACTTATCGTCCCTACTTTATTTTTATTAGATACCTATCTAATTTATTTAATTATTGCGGAGTTTTGACATCAAAATATTGTTTAAAACTTTCTATAGAATTTACAGAAATATATTAAAATATAATAAATGAAATAATAATTTTATATCACATTAAAATAAGTTTAGCTGTTTTTATAAAACTCTATTATGGATCTTAGCGATTTACTGCTTTTAATAATTGGAAACAGTTTGCAGCCGGAACTTTGTTTATTTCATAATATTTATAATAACTGATTAATCATATTATGTTAAAATAGCCATATCCTGTTAAGTTCGAATCGCCTTAAGATAACTAAAACAATTTTTTTTTTATTTACTTACACATTTACAGGTAGGTAATTGATACAAAACATGGCCGAATCTAAGAAGAAGTGACGTCAGTATAGTGTTGAATATTTAAAATTTGGTTTTCTTCCATCAAAAGCAGACAAACGATTGCCAACATGCCTTTTATGCAACAAAGTTTTGAGCATTGACTTTATGAAACCATCAAAGCTGGAAGATCATCTAAGAAGGTGTCATCCTGATAAAATAGGTAAAGATTTGAAATATTTCCAAACATTAAAGGAAAAATATGAAAAGAGACCCACCGTGCACAGTATGTTCTCTTAAACGTCTGAAAGCAACGATGATTGCTTGCGGGCATCTTAAAATATCTCATTACTTATCGCAAAATCTGGAAAACTGCACTATTGGAGAACAGTTAATTTTACCTGAGGTTTTAAAACTGTTCTGCACAAATCTTCATTTGATATACTCAAAAGAATTCCTTTGAATAGCAACACTGTACATAGACGTATTAATGAAATGAGCTCTGATGTTGAAAGTTTCTTGTGTGATTATTTACGAACAACTCATTTTTCTATTCAACTGGACAAGTCAACTTTACCTGGCAATGAAGCATTATTATTGGCATATGTTCGATATGTTAGGGGCGAAGAAATTCATAAAGAGCTACCATTCGCGAAAACTTTGAAGACGGACACTGAAGGTGAATCAATATTTAATATTTTGAGTGATTTTTTTAAAGAAAAATCGATTCCATTCGCAAACGTTATTTGGGTGGCAACAGATGGAGCTTCAGCCATGGTCGGGCGATATCGTGGGTTTATAAGCCATCTTAAAAGAATTATACCAGAGGTAATTGCGATTCACTGTGTTATCCACCGACAACATCTAGTAGCGAAAAATTTGAGTGATAGATTGCACCAATCGCTTCAATTTGTGATTAATGCAGTTAACAAAATAAGAAGAAATGCATTGAATACGCGTTTATTTGCACAATTGTGCGATGAAAATGATGAAGACTTCCAACGATTGCTGTTACATACCGAAGTACGCTGGTTGTCGAAAGATGCATGTTTATCAAGATCTTATTTACTTTTTGACTCAGTTTTAGAGTTTGTGGATAAATTTTAAAGCAGACATTGCGTATTTGACAGATTTGTTCAAAAAATTTAATGACCTCAACTTACAATTACAAGGGGACAGCCTCAATTTAATAAAAACAAAGAGTGTAATTTCAGCTTTTGTTGGTAAATCGAATTTTATGAAGGAAAATATTTTCAAACTTGTCGCAGGTAGAATGCATTGATGAAGATATTCAGACATACGTTCAACATTTGATTGCCCTGCATAATGATTTTAAATTCAGATAAGATAATCTGTCGATGGAAATACCACCATGGATCATAAATCCATTTGATGAAACGAAAGAGGAGAATGTGATATTACAAGAGAAGCTACTCGAGCTTAGCTTAGCACTAATGAGGAGCTGAAAGTCATATTTAAAAGAGGGTATCAAAATACCCGAAAAATATCCTGGACTGTGGGGAATTGTGCAAAAGCTTCTGATAGCGTTTACCTCGTCATATCTCGTAAAAAAAAGTTTTAGTGCCGTTACAAACTTATTAACAAAAAAAAAGGAGCAGATTGAATATCACAGAAAGGGGAGATTTACGATTATTCCTTACAAAACTCAAGTCAAATATTGATAATTTGCTGTCAATCCATCAAGTACATCCTTCTCATTAAAATTATATTTTGTTTGTAATTACCATTGTAGAAATTACATTACGTTATAAGTGTTTAATTTTAATTATATTACGATGGTTATAACAATAATAATTAATAGTGTAATAATTTATATGCTTATTTAAATTTAAATAAATACCTACAACACAAGGAAATATACTATATTTCTCTTTAACACTCCGAATGGGACGTTTTCTAAATAAAATTTGTGAAAATTGATTCGTTCTTGTGCTGTGAGTCACTGTAGATTTCAAAAAAGTAAAGTTGGATGGAGTCACTTTTTCGTTTGACCAACTTTGCCTTTTTGACATTCACTCACAGCACAATTAATTAAAATTTAATTGAACATTTGTTTAGTCGACTTTATTATCAAATAATTAACCCTATCAAGCAATCAATTCTAACCTTTGTTTTTTTTTCGAAAACTGTTAATTCGTCGTTAAAACTCAGCCACAACGCAAGTTTCCATAGATAGATCTAATCTTCACTTTTTTTTTGAGATTTAGAAATTGGTAGTGATGTAGCTACACGGGGTCCACCGGATCCAGCAAAATTTTGAAAGTGGTCTATAAAACAAAAGAGTTTGGGAACCTCTGATCTAAAGTGTTATTATTTTGGAATGAACCAAAAATACAGATCCAACTCTGAACTTGAATTTTTTCTAGTAAAACATTTTTCATTTCGAACGAAAACAAATCTACACCAAAATACTCGAATTATTCTAAAAATAGCGTATGTTTTTTAAAAGTAAATACATTCGCTTGCCAAATTCTTTATTAGAAGTATAGAGATGCAGCGCACTTAAAGTATTCGTTCGCCTATCGATGAGTAAAGTTTGATATTTTAAAGGACTGCTAAGAATCTAGGTTAGTCTACAAATGTTTTGAGGACGTTAAAAAACTAGATTGGTAATTTAATTTACTAACTTAATATAGTAAATGCAATTAAATATCCATTGCACGTCATAAACTAATGAAAGTAGACATTGCCACGTTGCAACAAAATTCGAGAATCTCAAGAAACATTTTATAAAAAACACTTTAAATAATTAATTCATTAAACCTATACATACATATAAATAAAAAAAATAGACAAAAAGTAAAGCTTTATTCGTCATTAAAATCAATAATTACAGATAAAATATCCTCCCGCTCAAATGGTCCCAATATTTCTGAATAATTTTTTCAGTATGACTGATACAACTAGATCATATTTGCGGGATTGCAGTCTGTAGTGTTTCCCTCCACATACATACAAATAATTTTAAATGAAGTTGCCATCCCTACCAATATGCCGGTTATAATAATTCTTGGCAATACCCCATATCATTTCAATTGGGTTTAATATACAGTGATAAGGAGGTTACCGAATAACTGTGTGGCCATATTGTTCTTTAAGTTGATCTACTTTATAAATTTTTGGTGGTTTATTTCTGAAAACTGTATTCAATAAATCTTGTTTGTACAAATTGAATGTTGTGTGTCATCAGCCAATCCTGAATTGTCTATAACAATCGTTGAAGGCTCAGTTAATTTCATAAGTAATTGATTCACGAATAATCAAAAAAAAAAATACTTCATTCATTTCAAACAGAAAATAGATCAATCCATCTCACTAGATTATGCCCTCAAAAAGGCTAAGAACATAGACAATGCATTTGACAACTTAACCAAAACCATACAACAAGCTGCTTGGTATGCAACCCCAGACAGTGGATCAACAGAACTAGAAGAAGTGATTCCCGGCTACATTGAGGAGAAAATAACCGAAAAAAAGGCAGCTACAGAGAAAGTTGAAACAATCTATAACAGCATAAAACAAAAGAAAGTTCAACAAAATAGCTACCGAGTTAAAAGAAATGCTAACACACCATTAAAAAAAGTGCGTTCAAAAATACATGGAGGACCTATCTCCTATTGAAGCCACATATTACTCACTTTGGACGGCAAAAACAGCAACACTGTCCTCCGATTAGTACTGACACGAACAGTTGAACAAGGAACGAAAAGAAAAATCGCAGGTCTTTGCAATCCATCTTCGAAGAGTGTTCCAACCGTTTCCCTTGGAAAATGATGACGAAGAAGAACATAAAATTAAGGAGTACCTGGAAGCCGTTTCAAATTAACTTTCCACACAAAAAAAAAGAAACAAAATAAGTGAAGTATTAAAAACAATGCTATTCAAAGTGTTTAAAAAAATATACATAAAAAGATTAAAAGATATCTTGGAAGAAGGAAAAATAATTTCCGAGCATCAGTTTGGATTCCGTGAAAAGCATGGACCAGTAGAATATGTACATAGACTTGTAAAAAATAGTGACTTTGAAACTAAAAGATACAGCTCAGCAGCATACCTTGATATCTCTTGAGCTTTTGACATGGTATGTCATAGAGGTCTTCACTATAAAATAATACTTAATATTCCGTATCAACCTTATCTCCTACTACAATCATACCTCGATAACAGACATTTAAATGTAAAACAAAACAATGAATATACAAGCTTTAATCCTATCAAGGCAGGCGTCCCTCAAGGAAGCGCCATAGGACCAGTACTGTACTTAATTATACTGCAGACCTCCCCTCTACCAAAGAAACTCTTGTGGCAACTTATACAGATAACACAGCAATCCTGGCACCTCACACTAACCCCAAAACAGCGTCAAACTATTTACAGAATAACCTCAACAAAATACAAAACTGGCTCAAAAAATGGAGGATTAAGGCAAATGAAACAAAATCTGCACATATAACCTTCTCTACTCGAAGAGAAACATGTCTTCTAGTCAAAGTCAACAATTGCCAACTTTTTCAAACAGAAAACGTAAAATATCTTGATAAAAGATTCACTATGGAAAACACAAAGCGAAAACAGTTGGGCACTAAATTAAGCAAAATGTACTGGATTATAGGGCGCAAATCCCATTTTTCATTGTAAAAGAAGATCTTGCTATACAAAGCTATTCTTAAACCCGTGTGGACTCATCGAATCCAATTTGGAGCACTGCCAGCAACAACAATATATAAATTTTACAAAGATTCCAGAATAAGTTTATCCGCCGCATCGTCAATGCACCCTATTATGTTCCAAATAGGGTTCTCCAACAAGACATTCCTCTAGCAACAGTGAAAGAAGTGATTACTCAGTTATCGTTAGTGCATCTCAATGCTCTAGAAAACAGAGTTTTTGAACACCATCTGAACTAACAGATAGATTTAGATATTGTTTTCATATTCAAGTAATTAAGTACTTAGCTTAAGATTATTTTAGGTAGAAGGTTCAAAGGATCTAGTCTACACGAGTCATTCAGTGTCAAAACAGTAGCATCATGTCTTACGACAGATTGCAACAATTTTCATCGTTGATGACGTACATCTGAAAAGTCCTAAAGGTACTTGTTTAATGTTTTAATGCGGTCGAATGCTTTATAGCTAATAATCGCGTTTAAAGGTTTAGATATAGGTGTCAATATCACCCTGTATTTTACTTTAAATCACATAGAGTTATCAAGCGTTTTAAAATTATGAACTGTCACATACGTATATCATGTGTTATAGTAATTGTCGGCAGCTGGTTTATTAAAGGCGGTATCTCTATTGAACTTCTATCGGGATTTTCAATCTATACTATAGAAATAAGTGGAATGCTATAAAATATATTTATTTTCTTGTTAGGACGATGAAATGCCACAAAATATAGTAGTTTGATATTATTTATAAATAATTTAAAAGAGAATAAAGCATACATACAATATTTTGTATGCATTGTCATTTACTTTTAGTACAGTGATACATTTCTTGTTAATTTAGATGTAGATTTAGGGCAGCTGAGTTGTCACTACCCGTTTTAAATGGTATTTGCAAGATTTCACTCCTGCCTACCACAATCGCCCAAAGTGTGCAGAGCTGACAGGAGCGCATTTCCATTTTAATCTCCCATTTTGCTCTCAAACCTGTTAATAATTCTGAATTCTTTCCGTTAATTCTGAATTTGCACCAACAAAATTAGTGCCATTGTCTGACCAAATTAGTAGTGGTTTACCTCTTCAGGAGATAGACCGTCGTAAACAAGCCAAAAATGCGTTGAGGTTAAATATGAGACTGATTCTAAATGAACAGTCTTAGTCAAAAATAAAAAATTGAGGATTAGGTTGTACTCTATCTTTAGGTAAGTCATCTAACTGCTGACATGCATGAACCGGCTTAGCCTTAAAACAAGTTACACACTCATGAACTACTCTCTTTACCAAATTTCGACCACCGGTAATCCAAAAATGTTATCTAATGGAACATAATAGCAATTGTGGACCAACAAGAAGCATGCGTTTGAGCTCCATTTCACCTAAGAGAAGACCCAGACTATATTTTCCACATAGTAAGAGCGGATGCTTTTAGCGTCATCCAAATTTGATAACTGAAGTGTACCTCCTACCCTGAGGAGTTTCCTGAATGAATTTTCTTTCTAAATGACTCTTCCTGTGCCAATTTTACCAAATAATTAAACGAATTTTATAATTCCATAACTTTATAGTACCAGTGGGCTTAGCCGCTATTGTGCATCAATTCTGCAGTCAAACAGGGTCGCCCGCAATTTGTACTTGGATGTGTGACTAGACTATACAACGAAAGTCAGCATAACTATTTATACAAGCCCAAACAAACTGCCCGCGTAGTTTCATACCACAGCTGACAGGCGCTATATCAATGAGTACGCAGTATAGCGTGGGGTCTGCCATCTTTCGGAGGATATTGGGCTCGTTAAATATCCCCATCTCTGGCTGGAACAGCAGAGAATTCGGCAAAATTTCTGGTGCTTGGGGTAACGTGCTCTCAGCATCGGTATTTAAACCTCTTAGTTAGATATAGGCCGATGTAAAAAAATAGATTTTTTAAAACCGGCAACACTTTTTTTTTGTTTTTTTTTTTTTTTTTCATAGACAAATTCTCATTCAGCCTGATAACTAGACTTTTGAAGTAAAACTAAAATATAAAACGCAGATGACGCTACAGTGCTTTAATTTTAAAATAACTATGATCTTGTTACACAAATTAGCAATTATCTAAATGACAATTCGGTCTAAACTAAACAGTAAATGCATCCCAGCTGTACGGCATCAATCACCCAATAATTGCATCTGAGGTCAAGGTGAGACATCGTTAAGCTTTTATTCGATAAATCTGTGCATCTCTCGAATTAAATAGGTCAGTGTTGAGTGGATTGTTTATATCAATTTGCACAAACGTACCTGCCGAGACCTTGCAATCTCCATTGATATAAAAATCGCAGATTAAATACAAGACTTATAAATTAGGTCCAGTAACGATTCCCTTGTAAATGGTAATTTTACGGTCATGTTTCAACTTGTTGTTGTCGGAAATGGTAGTTTAGTTTTTTTGTGAAAGTTTCGCTAAATGAGAAATCTTTATATACTTATATATAAATAAAACAAGTTTTCGCAAATGTCAGAATTGAAAACGTGATATGCTATTTAATAGATATTTGAATTGAATCTAATTATTTTAATTAAAACTTGTTTGAATTGAAAAATAAACGTTACTAATTTTTTACAATGAAAAGTTGAAAAATACATAATATTTAGTTTTCCATAGATGAGGAATATTTTAATGTATTTTAAAAACGAATTATTTAGCATTAAGTACCAGTGGAAACATATTAGGCCTACTAGTATAAAAAAATGGAAATTGAACATAAAAAGTTAATTATTATACACCTTAATGACGATAAATCAAAACAGTCTAACGTCATGTAATAAATTTCTAAAATCAAATGATATATACATTAAATAGACCAATAAACTGTATACGGCTGAATCAATCACTATGACAAAATAAGATAAAGACGTTCCAAAAATAAAAGAACGAATTATTATGAGCTAGTTCGAATTTGCGATAATGCCTACACAATAAGATCAAATAAAGAAACAAACCAAGAATGAGATACAATAACAAAAACAAAAACGAAAGGTTAGCAAAAAATTAAATGACAAACTATTCAATATTACACTGAGGTCCAGGAAGACGAAAAATACGTGGAAGATCCAAATTAAAGTGGAAGAGGATCAAAGTACGTAGAGGTGTTGTTATAAACTGAAAAGGTAGAATATAGGACAGGAACAAATGGAGAAATATCATAAATATATTCATTTAAAAGACTGACACATAAGATAGAATCTATAAAGCTTTGTGTGGCTTAACTTCAACTTCAACTATATATAAATACTTTCTCTGGTAGTAATTCTTTATTCATTTCAAAAAATTGAACTGTCATGAAATCAAGACGTGAGCTGGTAACATACATTAGTTAGAGAATGTCTTTCATAAATTAATTCAATGGTAATAAAATAATCGATGTCACGTAACGTAACAATAATTTTGAGAACAAATTGTCGCATAATTTGTGACCTGGTATCATCAGTTTTAAGCAACAAATTAGGTGAAGAGTGAATGGTATATATTAGTGTTGTTGTCAATTAGGTTGCGGAATAGGCTTCTCAGCACAGCTGTATAATAGCTCTATATTAAAATGCGAATGTACGTGTTTTTCTTAATTTTGTTGCTGCCTATAGTGCGAGACACACTGAAAATGCAGTATTTATGAAGCACGCCGTTGCCAGCCATCGCTATGCCAAAAAAACAGGTCCGGCCTAGGGAAAATATGAGCACGGGTTTAAATTTTATCTTAAAATTTGTATGTTCAATAATAAATAATAAACAATGAATTTTAAAATTGCAAATTTGTAAGTTAACAAGTAATAAACAAATTTTACGCAATAGATAAGACATATATTTGGATTTTATACTTCTTCCTTCAAGCCACAGTGGTATTAGCAAGTCTTTAAATAATGTCGGATCCATTTGTTTTTCTGATATTTATTTCAGCATTTACCTGATCATATCTTGGGATTTCCTTCTCCAATTTAATAGCTTTTGACATCAAAAAAATTCTTTGAGATATGGGTATCATTCATATTGTATCACAAAAATATTCGTTTTCCTATTTTTTATACTTCACACTCACTCTCACAGAGAATCAAATATGCAGAAAGCAAGACAGGTTATTTACTTAACCAATTTAGTCGGTTGGTTCATTGCGTAAAGGTTACGGTTTTTAATGCAATATTATGCAAAAATCTAAAAATCTAAAATTTGTGAGTTGCCTCCTTTCTGCAAAGAGCCGTCAAATTAGACATCAAGAAGAATAAACGGTCCTCATATATGCAACAAAGAATACATGCCCTAATAACATTGACGACTACTACTGAGCCAATCCTGTCACAGCTATCGAAAAGACGGCAACACAATGTGCTGGTCTTCTATTAGAAATACATTGCCTATGCTTGGCCATATTGCATTGTCTATAGGTAGTAATTTGTCTCTATTGTACCCAGAGATAACAGAGATATAACCAGATAACAGAGATATAAAGAATTCATTGATAAAATATAATATTTACGATGCCAAGATTAATTCGACAATCGATACACTCTATTTGTAGGGACGCGGCGAGGAGACGAAAAGTGAGAAGTAATAGAGGGAATAAAGAGAAGATACAGATACAACTTATTTTTATCAATGAATAAATGTGTAAGCCGCTGTGCGCTTATAATAAACAGCGAAAATATCCATGCCGGTGTAAGCCATGTTGCCACTTCCAACCTAACATGAGTAGATTTTGGAATTTATTGAAAATTATTACATCTAATTTAGTGAAATTACTTCTAATTTAGTTAAGTTTAATATAACTAATGATTCAAAATTTTTTGGGTTCAGTTTCAATAAACTAGGTTGAATTATTTTAGCTTTTTAATATATGTAAATAATTTTGTAAACAAACGAGAATAATGAAATAGGAATATGACAACAGCAGATATTATACCCTCCTGTATCCCTTAGAATATGTCTTATTTAGGACCGCTAGATATTTGTTAGTAGTTACACCTCCTGTTATTTGTGATTGTACCCTTCTACTTTTCCAAAACATCTTGTTCTGTTCTTTCTTTTTAACCTGTCCTTCCTCTTTCGACTAGGTACCTTGTATGGATCATGGTCTATTGCTCGTCAAGCAACTGGCCTTCTCTATTTATTTCAAAATTTAAAAATGGTTAACAGTTATCCAAACCATGTCTTGGGTTTATCATTATGTAGAGATCATAACTCTAAAGCCCAAATATAGCTCTTCAGCTCTATTTAACAGTATTTATTCTTAATTAAGACACCTTAGTAGTGTTTACTGATAATTAATTTTATTTAATAATAATGATGGTTTAACTTGTTTATTTTTAGCCAAAATTATTCGAGCAAAAATGTTTTCTTAACGTCGGAACTTCCAAGTATTTATTTTATTTAATGCTTCCCGTGGTGACACCTATGGGTCATTTATTTTGCACTGCTTCATTTTAGAATCTAAGTGACACTTAGCACTGATACTAAAGTTCTACTAAGCTAAGCACCACTTTCCTAAACCTAGCGATTTCTCAACATATACCATCACTTAACATCTAAATAATTCATATTCAAAATTTTAAAAGTTTTCGGACGTCATTGATTTGTTTGGATAATGACATAGTTTGTATATAGATACGAAATTAAAATAATAGATACTTGATCTCATCTCATAAGGGACATATGTCTAAAAGATAGGTGTTTTGACCTATATCGCGTTGTCTAGTTACAATTTACCGTTAAACAATAATTTTGTTGTGTTATGCTTTATTCGCTCAACGTTTGGAAGACATGAGTGCTGCTACTTCAATTTAGGTTGGTCAAAGAAACCATTTTAAATTTGGTTGATAAAACTACATCAAATGTGTTAGTAGCTTTATAATATGTAAATTAAAAACTTCAGTATCTCTATAGACAAAATAGCTATCTGTGTATTAAAAGCGAAAAGTGATACTTTGCCGCTTGAGACAGAAAGTTGCTAGCGAACTTTTTGCTCAAAATACACACAAGATTTTTTCTACGATCACACTTAAAAAATAAAATATGTTTTCCTATTCTAGAGAAACCCTCCATTGCCAAACAATTTGTTGCATTTCAAACGACTGGTGCAAATTATAAAAAGTACCTAATACTTAATTAATTAGTTTCACTTTAATAAGAAGACATTTATTCTAAATCGTTGCGAATGGCCCTAGACGTAAGTTATGATGACCATGATGAGATATCTTTGTAAAATCAAAAGCATTAGCATAATTTTTAATAAAAAAAATAATTTTTTGCTCTTCACCTCATTTTTAGTACGTCTTTTTATTTAACAAAATAATTGCAAAAAACGACTGATTTAAAACATCTTATTAAAAAATTAAAAAGAAAAAAGTGGTTGGCTCGCTGCAACCCACATTTTTAAATGTGTGCCCGCATGTGATTTTTTACAGCATAGAATGGCCTTGAAGACCTATTAATACCCATATGACATTAAAGAAAACGCAGACCTGTCTCGTCCTTTCCTTCATTTAAAAAGTAAATACAGTACGGGTTTTCGGTGTATCTCTTCTTCCAACATTTGGCTTTATAATTAGGCAACGATATTCGTTTTATTTATGTGCCAGCTTTAAACACACACACCGAGTGTTTGTTTAAATTTGTCTTTGCCGAACGCTGCCCTAGAGGCGACAGCGTTTTAAAATATTTACAGAAGGTCGAAAAAAAGGTCCTTTTTATGAACACGTAAATACATACGCCTTCGTGGTATGGTCCAGACTTTGAATAAAAGAAGCTCGATCCTCAATCTTTTTTTTTTTGGTTCTCTTTGTTACCTGCGGGTTTTCTTGCTTATTTGTCTTTGGAGAGTTCGGGGATGGAGTTTCTTTTTTTATGAGAATAAAAATAAGTCTTTTTATCTTAACACTAAAAAAGATTAAGATGTTTCCAGGCAAATTGGCTTAGACTTCAGCCAACTGCAAAAAATCCGCTGGGTATTGCTGTCGTCCTTTGTCTTACACGGGAGTGTTTAATTCGGATGCCGTCTACCGTGTAATTGTACAGGGTGTATCGTTTTATTTTCGTCTACTAATGTGAAGCGAAAATTACGGTGAAATCATTTTCAATTGTGTGTCACTATACGATATGAAAGCAAATATTTAAACAGGTAATAGGGATGATGTGGTACCAACTATACAGGTATATACAGTTAATTTTAAATTCAGGAGCTTAACTCAGTTCTAAGACGTACGTGCAGTAAATTATTTCAGCAGTAAATCACCTACCCAGTGATACCAACATGTCAGTCTGTATTATTATTAATTTCGAAAAATTTTAGTTTTTCTAAAAAATGCATAAGTTGGCTTCTTAACGAAAATATGGAGATATGAACATATTAGTTTGTGCAACAAGAGTAGATATGAACAATCCACTAGAATTGTACAGTACATTTTTTCTACAACCCACTAAAGAAAATCTACAAATTTAAAAAAATATTTAAGGTTATTAAGACACAATATATATTTAACCTCAATAACTTAAAAATATACTGGGAATTAGTTTGAGAGAATTATCACTTATTTAAAATTTAAAAATAGCCGGGTAACTAAATTATGAACTGTGATTGGTGGATTTCATTTTTTCGTTTTGTAATCTGTGAGTAGATAAGCTGTCCATGTAGGTGTAGAAAAAGTAATTTGATGAATACAATAACTTAGCCAACCTTTTACACTTTATTTATTCGAATACATTTATTTTGTAAGATGATAGCCAACTGGTAACAAATATTAAAATATTACAGTGTTTTACAGCTCAATACATTTTCATTCAATTTTATATATTTTTAACATTTTCAAAAGATAAAAACTTAAATATATCAAAAAATTTACATTAAAAGGTACTATAAATGTGTTTGGGATTTCTAAAAATTCTGACAAATAAAAAAAAATATTTTGTAAATCTTCCTTTACTCCACATCTACATACATTTATTCTTCTTCGGCTTAATTTTTTTTTGTTTTTTAAACAATGGTCTCTTTAATGGTATAGCAATCTATATTCTCATTTTTCTGTTTATTGGATTTGAAAAAATGGCAAGTATTCACTATGATGCACTCTGGAACCAATCCTTAAAATTTGTAATCAGTCTTTTTTGACCAGTTCATCTACTTCATTATTTCCACTTATTCCGCAGTGACTAGAAATCAAAACCAGACAAATATCTAGCTCCAAAGTCGTTGGGTTAGCTAAACTATTTCTGTTTGTAATGTTAAATAGGTCCTTTTGGTACAGGAAATTGCAAATTGCAAATATAAATGATTTCCCAATTGAAGAGTAGAAGTACTAAAGACACTAAGTGCCAAAATCTAAATTTTCTGGACATGTGCTTAAAACGGTTGTAAATACCATCATCAATGTATCCATAAAGGTTCTAAGTGTCATATAATTTCTAAGCTTCTGTAAATTATCATAAGGTGGCCCGTAAAAGGTAAAAAAAGATACACTTAACAAACTTGTTTTCTTAATTATCTTATATTTATTAATTTGATACTTAGTGCCTTTGGTATTTCCCCGACGGTCTTTAAACCTATCAGTAAATACATATTTAGGGATAGTTATAGTATATACGCTTGGCTACTATTATACAATTCTTTTTATTGAATTAACATTATTTTGTCCAACTTAAATTCTATAAAAGCAATCGCAACTTGTGTTTCCATGAGAATTTTAAATTACGGAATGATATCCATCAACTGAGTTTCTTGTAGAAATTGCCTAATAGTATGGAACATTTCCAAAACTGGTCTAATGAACATTTCTGTCAAAACAAGAGATTTTAAGAGTTTATGTTTTAAAACTGAAATTTTACACTAATTTAATAGTTTCCATTTTTTGTCGAATTTTTGGAGAGCTTATGACTTTCAAAATAAATCTTAGAATTTCTTATGGATATTTATTAGAGAAAATTACCGGCGTTGCTCTAAACCTCTTGGATATACGAGCTAACAAATCACCCCATATTTTTGCCTAATGACTTTCAACTCCCCCATAACCTTCGTTTCATTTGCATTAAATCGACTAGCGAAAACAATTTAAAAACGCCCTTACGTTTACAAATCCCAAAGTTGAAATAAAGGCAAATGAAAATTGTTCACGAAATTTTTATCGGTCCCGTTTCATATACCATACGCTCTCCTACACGTGGGCCGAACGAATTCCCAGTCAAATTAGAGAATTCAAACGTTGTTACTCAAATTAAACCGCATAAACTTTCTGGTAATTACCACTTCAGGTCGGGTTTTGGCAAAAAATTAATTCAAAGATAAAACGGGATTGCTCTAAACACTTTCAAAATAACGAAATTACCAAGAGACCCGGCTCATTAAAATTTTACATCTAGCGTGAAAATTTTTCAACCTGCCTCGGTCACCTTTGCGGTATAGATTTTTCCTTTTTTCGCTATTTTTAATTCAACTGAAAGATGTATTTTTCATTCGTCTTGAGATGCAATTTAAATGCAAATGAATTTTCGTTGTTGCGAGGGGATTTTCTAATAACACGATACAAAAAATTTAATAAAATATTGTAATTAGGGTACGGGATATGTTGAAATATACTGTTTGTTAATAATTTTATAAAAAAATGCACGACTGCCAAAAAAAGAGGGATAATATGTTTATTAGGGTTCATTTGATGTATTATAGATTAGAGTTAAGTAGAATATTCTAATATTTAAGCATAGTAATCTAATTAAGAATCTCTTTATATACCACATTTCGAAAACGCCTTCCTATCTGCTAATATCACCAATTTGCATGCGAAAATGACTCTCTAACAGGTTACATAAAACTGTCCGTGAGAAAAACAGCCCTCCCTTAGGCTGTCTGTCATGTATTTTCATCTATTTTTATCTATTTTCATCTATTTTCATCTATTTTCATCTATTTTCATCTATTTTCATCTATTTTCATCTATTTTCATCTATTTTTATCTATTTTCATCTATTTTCATCTATTTTCATCTATTTTCATCTATTTTCATCTATTTTCATCTATTTTCATCTATTTTCATCTATTTTCATCTATTTTCATCTATTTTCATCTATTTTCATCTATTTTCATCTATTTTCATCTATTTTCATCTATTTTCATCTATTTTCATCTATTTATTTTCATCTATTTTCATCTATTTTCATCTATTTTCATCTATTTTCATCTATTTTCATCTATTTTCATCTATTTTCATCTATTTTCATCTATTTTCATCTATTTTCATCTATTTTCATCTATTTTCACCTATTTTCATCTATTTTCATCTATTTTCATCTATTTTTACGTACTTTCATGTATTTTAATTATTTATTTTTATTATTTTAATTTATTTCATTTAATTTATTTTTATTTATTTTTATATATTTTTATTTATTTTTATTTATTTTTATTTATTTTTATTTATTTTTATTTATTTTTATTTATTTTTATTTATTTTTATTTATTTTTATTTATTTTTATTTATTTTTATTTATTTTTATTTATTTTTATTTATTTTTATTTATTTTTATTTATTTTTATTTATTTTTATTTATTTTTATTTATTTTTATTTATTTTTATTTATTTTTATTTCTTTTTATTTATTTTTATTTATTTTTATTTATTTTTATTTATTTTTATTTATTTATTTTTATTTATTTTTATTTATTTTTATTTATTTTTATTTATTTTTATTTATTTTTATTTATTTTTATTTATTTTTATTTATTTTTATTTATTTTTATTTATTTTTATTTATTTTTATTTATTTTTATTTATTTTTATTTATTTTTATTTATTTTTATTTATTTTTATTTATTTTTATTTATTTTTATTTATTTTTATTTATTTTTATTTATTTTTATTTATTTTTATTTATTTTTATTTATTTTTATTTATTTTTATTTATTTTTATTTATTTTTATTTATTTTTATTTATTTTTATTTATTTTTATTTATTTTTATTTATTTTTATTTATTTTTATTTATTTTTATTTATTTTTATTTATTTTTATTTATTTTTATTTATTTTTATTTATTTTTATTTATTTTTATTTATTTTTATTTATTTTTATTTATTTTTATTTATTTTTATTTATTTTTATTTATTTTTATTTATTTATTTTTATTTATTTTTATTTATTTTTATTTATTTTTATTTATTTTTATTTATTTTTATTTATTTTTATTTATTTTTATTTATTTTTATTTATTTTTATTTATTTTTATTTATTTTTATTTATTTTTATTTATTTTTATTTATTTTTATTTATTTTTATTTATTTTTATTTATTTTTATTTATTTTTATTTATTTTTATTTATTTTTATTTATTTTTATTTATTTTTATTTATTTTTATTTATTTTTATTTATTTTTATTTATTTTTATTTATTTATTTTTATTTATTTTTATTTATTTTTATTTATTTTTATTTATTTTTATTTATTTTTATTTATTTTTATTTATTTTTATTTATTTTTATTTATTTTTATTTATTTTTATTTATTTTTATTTATTTTTATTTATTTTTATTTATTTTTATTTATTTTTATTTATTTTTATTTATTTTTATTTATTTTTATTTATTTGTATTTATTTATATTTATTTATATTTATTTTTATTTATTTTTATTTATTTGTATTTATTTTTATTTATTTTTATTTATTTATTTTTATTTATTTTTATTTATTTTTATTTATTTTTATTTATTTTTATTTATTTTTATTTATTTTTATTTATTTTTATTTATTTTTATTTATTTTTATTTATTTTTATTTATTTTTATTTATTTTTATTTATTTTTATTTATTTTTATTTATTTTTATTTATTTTTATTTATTTTTATTTATTTTTATTTATTTTTATTTATTTTTATTTATTTTTATTTATTTTTATTTATTTTTATTTATTTTTATTTATTTTTATTATTTTTATTTATTTTTATTTATTTTTATTTTTTTTTATTTATTTTTATTTATTTTTATTTTTTTTTATTTATTTTTATTTGTTTTTATTTGTTTTTATTTGTTTTTATTTGTTTTTATTTATTTTTATTTATTTTTATTTATTTTTATTTATTTTTATTTATTATTTATTTTTATTTATTCAAGAATAGCTACCCTGGTCTCACACAACACATTATATTCTCGTATTATCCCCTGCGCATGCGTAAACATGGAATGTATTGCTACGAATACCGCCACCAATGTTATTTAATTTAAATACTGACATACGTCAAAATAGCGAGTTGTAAAACTAGTAGTACAAAAAGTACATTTTACTACTGCTTTAAAATGGTCAAAGTGGTATACAAACAAAGAAATTAAAAATAATCGAAATAATTATTATAAAATTTATAAAGCAGACTAAACAAATTCAATTTTTTTTTATACGAATATTCGTAACAAATATTTATATTATGAAACGAATGTCATAAACTCGAAAACACAATCATTGTACAGGAAGCTGCTAAATATCATGTATGACTGCCAAGTGTTTCAAAATTTGTTATTGTTATTGAGAAAGCATACTTTCGTATGTAACTAATTGCCAAGTTTCTGCATGTGTGTCATCAAAATCTTGACAGCCTGTGTCAAGTAATGAGGAAGTACTAAAAAACAAAATTCTTTGCAAATTATGCGTCTGTTACGCAGGAAACTTGCCAATTTAAAATTCACTACTCATAACTAAGTGAACTTTTATAACTTTTTAACTCAGGGTGATTTTTAAATCTAGCTTGTCTATAAAATTTTGATACAGTGCATACTGTGTATAATATTACGTTTTACAACTCACATCCAAAGTAAGCTTTTGGGCTTTCAAATTTCAACGGAAAATGAACATTTTCACTACTTTTACTGTCTGTAAATAAATATGTACGACAATGTTGCCGTGCCTTAATTAAATTCTGTAAAACTTATACTTCACAAAAATGCAACGCATCCAAAATTTAAATGATCAAATTTTATTTTAAAAATCACTGAAGTTCCCATATCTTTTTTAACATAAATTTTTAACCGCCCATCATTATTAGTGATCAAGCTAACCAACAAATAATTACTAGAGCAGATGTCGGCTTAAAGGTGTTCGACTAAGCCATTAAAGAATACAATCCAAATAAAAAAGGATGAAACTGGTTTGAATGGGATATTTAATAATACGTTTTAGCAGCAATTTTCAACCATTGAATACCTACTATTGCATCAATCACTTACAACATATATGTAAAGAGTAATGCCCATAATGATTCGTTCTTACCATGCTTAATACTGGTATACCTATAACTAGCGTTTTAGATTCGTATCAAAGATTTATGTGTGCTGTCCTCTTATAGTAAAAAAAAGGGAATTGATGCTAGTTATTTGAGTTTATTAAGCGCTGTTAGCATTGATGATGGTCTTTAACGAAACTGATACGTACCGCCTTTACTTCTTATTTTCTTAAACAACTTACTTAGGGATGTCGATCTTCATCCTCTATAATTTTTATTTGAATTTATCTCACATTAATTTAGAACTGTGTACACTGTAATTTAATACAAATCGTTTTTTTTTTTTACTTTAATAATAACGCTTGGTTATCTAGTTACATATGTATGTTACGGGTAAAGTTAGATTAACTGTTAAACTTAGGTTTACCCGGATAAACTGCGAAATACCCAGAAAACGTGGGTGAACTTCGAAATATAACTTACATTATACATATTTCGGGCTTTACCCGGGTAAACCGCATTCTATCCATTTTCGTTTGGTTAAAGTTGGGTGTAACAAAAACAACAAGGTCATAAATGTTTAAAAAAACATATTTATTTGAAAAAATACACATTTCATAAATCAAATTAAAAACTCTAAGACTCTGTGCTGTCAAAGTAAAGAATACCATAATCTATTTATTTAAGCAAGACAAGTAGCCGTGACAGTTCGAGTTACAAAGATTTCCTATTGGTTTACATTTGTTGGTCACGCATTTAGCTTTACAGTTGCAACGTTTATAACCTTGACCTCCTAAAAGTGACGGTTCATTTGCAATTTGTCGCAAACTTTTCTTTTCCAGTGATATATTTTCCAGATCTACAAGTTTCTCACTACATACAGAAAATTGATTCCTGGAAAACATTTCCTCGACAGTTCCTGGCTTGTTAGCTAGTTTATAAAAATTGTCGTCGGTTTTTTCGATAACTCTCATGAGAATGTTTCTAAAATCGCCCCTCCCTACATCAAATCTGGAACTTTCACTCTGACTGTATCTCCAACGGAACATGGAGGGAATTTTAAATTAGATAAGGCTTTCATCTTCTATGCTTGATTTTCTAAATTTCTTTTTGCGTCCTGTCTATTTGACTGTATGTTTCTTTAGTACAAGCAAAGTTCACACATTATATTGGCCGATGTACATAGCTCATCACATTCTGCACATTTGGTCTGATTTTCTGAAGTTTATATATTTCCTCTATAATTATTATCCACATTTTCTTCTATATTTTCACCTTCAATAATATCTTTGTGCAGGTTGTCACTTTCAGTAATATCTTCTTGCGGGATATCTATTTCTGGGTCATTATCCATAGGCTGGTCTTAATTTTACACCAAACTCTCTGACAACACTCTCAAGCTCTTCTTCGGAGCGTAGATTTTCAATAGTTTCTTTTGGAAAAGCTGAAGTTGATAGGCCGACTTTAATATCATGCCCAAACATGGGGACATGAGCTCGCTTAATTCCATCATGGTATGCCCCGTTTTTAATTAACTGGACACATCTCAGACCTTCTGACCATTCAAAGGTAGAAGTAGCTTACGCCAATACATGTCTAAAAAACCCATAAAACGAGGATATAAAATGTGGGTCCGAGCAAAGAAAAATGGATATATTTGGCAATTTCAAATATATACTGGAAAAGTTGATAATCTAAAGACAGAAAAGGACTTAGGTAAAAGAGTTGTGAGAGATCTGACAAGAGATTTGGTAGGAAAGCACCATCAAGTCTATTTTGATAATTACTTTAACAGTGTAATCCTACAAATTGATCTGTTGCAAGATCAGATATACGCGTGTGGAACTGCAAGAAGTGACAGAAAACATATTCCCCAGTCCTTCACCAAACAAAAAAAAAAGGATCAGACGAGAGTCCGATTGGAGAATAAGTGATAATGGGATAGTAGCTGTTCAGTGGATGGACAACAAGCCAATTGTATTTTTAAGTAATTTTCATAACCCAACTGATGATGATACCGTAAATAGAACACAAAAAGATGGCAGTTCAAAAGAAATCAGTTGTATAAAATTAGTAAAAGATTAGAACATACATATGGGTTATGTTGATAAATCTGATATGCTAAAAAAATGCTATGAGCTGAATTGCAAGCCAAAAAAATGAGGGCACCGTATTTTTTGGCATTTCGTTGATTTGACAGTAGTCAATGCTTATCTTATTTAGAAAGAAAATATTGATGGTACTGTCATGCCACTGAAGGGGTTCAAATTGTCAGCAGTAACAGGTTTGATCGAAGCTAACCTCAATGTGTCGGGAGACAAGAAGAAGTCAAACTGCAGAAAATTCATTCAAAGTACGTGTACCAATAGAAATAAGAACAGATAAAGCTGCTTATTTGCCAAAATATGGCACTAGCGTTCGATGTGCCAACTGTAGTACCAAGTTAGATTCTCATCGTACCAAATGGCACTGTTCCACTTGTACAGTTGGGCTATGCCTATCGGACAAAAAAAACTGCTTTCAAATATATCATAGCAAGTAGTTGCGCCGGTTGCGCCCTAGTGGTTAAACTGTTGAACCACCAATTTTTTCAAATGTTTGTAAAAAAATAAATAAAATATTGCATGTATGTGTTTTATTTTATGCAAAAAATATAAAAAAACAATAAAACATCGATTTTTTCTGTCAAAATCACATAGCCGTCCTCTAAGGGATAGACGCGCTTTTAGTATGTATTATATTATTATTACAAAATTAGTCTTTACTTATTGACAAGGAAAAACTAAAAACATTATTTTGATTCTATTTTCTTCGGATGTAGATAGACAATAAAGTTACCATTGTCAAATTCTTTTTGACATTTTTTGAATAATTATATTTTACTATAAAGGTTGATATTTGTTCCGTAGTCAGATTAATTTTGAAACTCATATATATTTATGATTTTTATAATTTAAATTTTTTAATTAGAATTTCTTGTAAATTGATTTCGTTACATGTTATAGTATATTGCCTATGTCTCTCTCCACTAATGAATGACAGAATACAAAACGATTCACAGGAAAAAGGGAGAATGGTTTAGAAATGGATTAAGATAAATTATAATTAAAAAAATTATGAAACAAAAATGGAATAAGAACCAAAAATCCCCGAAACAGTGAAGCAGACGACGTTATAATTACATAAAAGTAAAAACATTCATATACGCTACATGTCATAGGCTGATAACAAATGTAGATCATCTCATTGTTTAAAACCAAATATCCCGTTTTATAATTTATAAATTCTTTAGGTAACTCACATTACAACATGTTACTTAAAATTTAAATTGGGAACCAAAAAATTGTTTGATTCTTTTATTCATTTATATTTTTATTAAAAAATGTTCTTATCGCATTTTATAGAGTACCTAATTTATAATACCTCCTATTTTAATTATTAACAAGTTTATTTTAAAGCTGAAATCAGTAGCACTTTCATCTATTACATTTTTTTATTATGTAGTATTGATTTAGAATTTAGAGACTCGCTTTGAATTTGATATAAGTGCTTTATGTAACAAATATGTCACTCTTGACCTACGTCAAGCATCCATTCCATGTTAAACGGCGTCCATACACGAGACAGTAGTAAGGAGCGACCCGTAATCAACCAAACAAATACTGTGAAATGTGGAATAATTTATGTCCGCCTGATATAATCAGCCTTTTGCTACACAACTAGTTTCAAAGGTGTGGTTCATCACATATTAATAGTAAGTGCAATGCACTGCGAACCGTCTATCAGGAAAGTTATTTATTTCAGTTTGTTTTTAAATGTCAGTCGGGTTTAATCCTGGGTGGGTCAACCTGTAAAGAATTATCACAGTTATCTAGGATGTCGTTCGTACAAAAACGCTTGGAAGAATGGCAGTTGTTGGCAGTAAAAATAATGTATGTGTGTTATAATCGATGATTAATTCTTTATTGATTGACTGATGTGACAGAGAGAGCAAGAAAAAGATAAATTGCAGCAAAATATTATACATGTCTTCTATACAGTGCATTCAAAATGTATTTAGTTAAATTCAAATAAGTGATCCTATTTTCGCCAAGTGAAGCATTTTTAACTTTGGTTAAACTACATATATACAACAATCCGCAACAATATATACGTTATTCTTTACTCAAGTGACTTACAAAGTAGATTAAAGTAACTCAGATATATATATATATATATATATATATATATATATATATATATATATATATATATATATATATATATATAATATATAAAATTATTTTGGAATCCGTCTAACCATAACAACTTAAATAAGTAAGCTCTATAAAAAGAAAATTTAAATTTACTGGAATTATCATTTTCATGTCAATAGGGCACTGCTTATTCTGCTCTATTAAGCTGAAATGTCCTAACTGACAAAATTTCAGTTTTTTAGTTAAAAGCATATTTGTGATGCAGACATGCATCTACAAGTGTTTTCCTGTCCGAAAACCCTACCTACAACATAAAGCACTTGTTTTTTACATTCATTTTCGCCCTAATATTTACATAGTGGACAATATAAAAACAGAAAATCGTTAATATCTGAATACCAAAGAGTATTTGGTTGGCTACTTTCTTGGCTAGTGAATTAGTAAGTACCTTTCGATGTGGCGTGACCTTTGATCCACCTTAAGGTGACCACATTGTTGATGGATACTTCGGCCAAAGCTTCGTGACATTCTAGTACTAACCTTGAATAAATTCGTAGTCTGTTCAGGGTGAGTAGTGCTTGTCTGCTATCTGTATAGATGAGCATGTTCCTTTCAGTGATATTGTTTCTGGTTATTTCTTTTGCTGCTATGAGAATCCCCGTTAGCTCTATTTGAACTACACTGGCACTATTGCTCACAGCCCATTTTAGGTTTAGGTTTAAGAATCTGGAGTATATTCCACATCTTGGGGCTTGTTTTGTTTTAGAACCGTCGGTGTAGATATGAATCGTACCTGCCACTTCTGGCTCTTCTATTTGTTCTATTATAACTTTATATGGCTTATGAAAGATATATTTTGGTGAGATGGAGTCCATTGCTATTGTTTGGTGTTTCGGCCTCCATCTTTCTCAGAGCCTCTTGTAGAAGGTGGGCATAGATTGCCCTATCCGTCTTCCTAGGGTTCCGAGACATTATTTATTTTTATCAATATTTAACACAAATACATTAATTTTATTATACCTACTCACATTTAGACGATTTAATTGTTGAATTTAAATATTACAAATCTTTTGCTTCATACGAGTGGTATTTCTTGAAGAAAATATATGATAATATCGTTTATTTTTTAAGATCAAATAACTATGGAAAATATGCAGTTCTTTCCTATAATTAAAAAAAAAAAAATAATTTGTTTTTATTAAACCATATAAAAATTGGGTGACGAATAGTGAATACCCATAAATTTCGATTTACATTATTTTGAATACTTTGTCAGTCCTTAAACTACGAATAATAACCTAACTTCTGCTTAGATAATGATAAACTGCCTCTAAGTCACTTGCTAACTAAGATGTTAGGATGCTTGCTCGAAACTCGTAGGTAAAATAAAACGTTAATTAAAATTTTTTCCCGATGGGAGAAATATAACAAAGACGCATGACTTGTGATTTGACATTGACAGAAAGTCAGGTATTCTGCCAACGTAAAAAAATTAAAATAACTAGTTGTTAAGATTGACAGATATGTTTTAAATATTAGGATGAATTAATTGCGGGAAATTTGAAAAATGATACTTTTCTAAATTTCTGCTCCTAAATAGTAGGCACTAAATTCTCAGAAATATTATTACTATATTCAGCACCATCAATATTTATTAAAGAAATATAAAAAAAATTGAATGATATTCTGCATCTAAAACATAAATGGCAACGTTGCGTCACAGATATGTGAGGCGGAGAAGAGAACAACAGATTGAAATTGCCGTAAGGTAGAGAGAGATATACATATTGGCCCGAGCGACTTAGTTAATAAGAGAATAATTGATAATAGTGGGTTTAAAATTATTTTTATAACAGCTGTTCTATAACGTTGATTTCTTTGTTTTAAATATAATTGGAGAGTGATTAGTTGTGTAAGCGGTGCACATAACAATATAAAGAAGCCATCTTATGTTGGTAAGAGTTGAAGTTAATTAAGTGATCTGTAAGTGGGTTTTCTGTAAATAGGAAATTTAGAGTATTATTGGATTCAAGATTCAGAGTGTGAAGGTTGTTAATACCATCCAAACAGTGAAATATCTTATATATGTTGCAGCAAAACTATCAAGCACATAGGTGTGCCTGATGATGAAGTGAACAAACTTCGAAACCGGTCCCCATTCAAATTTTTTTGTGAGGTATAAAGGACCTGTTTTCTTTCTTTTCTCCACCTTTAATCCATAAACTCACACATGTTTACCCCAAGTTTTGTACTAGTGTATGATTTTTCTGTCAGTGTTGTCAGTGAAAATCTTATTATTTTCAAGGTGATTTAGAACTAGGTCTGCTAGTAAGGGATCAAAACCAACATATTTCTCCTCCTTTCGCCAAAGATTGATTTATATTTTAATTTTGTAGTCAATTGGGTTTTAATTTTAACCGCTGTCAAAAGCATATCTCTGTTATACGTATTATTTAAAATGAATTTTGTATTAATACTTTTAAGATTGGTAAACATTTTTCTCAAATTTTATTTGAAAACCTTTTGATATATAGGATGATATAAATTAAATTTCATAAAATATAACATAATAATATCTACTAAGATATTTTACAAATATCTATTGAAAATATAAGAACCAACTCTGGATAATTGTGGTCAAAATTGTGGGGTCTCCCATCGTCACCAAAATTCTACCTGGCCGCTGCATGTATCTCAAGTCAAAATGATTTGTGGCCAATTTGCCTAAGTACCGTAAAACCAAAATAAAGCCAGAGCAAACAAATTTCTAAATATTTTACACCCCAAGTTGTAAACTATTTCCACAAAGCTGATTTATGATTGTTTATGTAAAAAGCAACAGAGACGAATGTGCCATTGGCGACTAGAAAGATTTGTTGTTTGTGTGTTTAAGAAATGTCTCGAAAGAGATTAATGATTGTTATGATATATTTCGTTATGTTATTTTATGATATAAGTATTTTTACGAGCCCTCATTAGTTAGTTTTTTAAAGTCAAATAATATTGGCGAAAAATAAAAACAGGTGAGGAATAGATTATTCATTAAATATAAAAATGAGGATAATATTAGTGATTTACAATTTTAAAGTAATAAAATTTAAATATAATTTGGAAGGAAATCTAATCAGTTGTTTGAATCCCATCAGGATCGAGGTTTTTCCAATTAATATAATTAAAAATAATTGTAGTGTCTAGGTAGGATTCATCCTTTCACTAGTGTCGCTGGGAAATAATAAAAAAGTCTATATAGACTGTTGTTAAGACTTCTTTAGACTACACAATTTTTTGTACAAGATTTGATACAATTTCTTGTACAATTTAAATTGTGTAGTATCATACAGTATACCTATTGTTTGAACAAACCAAGGTTTAATGGAGAACACCGACTCGAGAAAAGAGGTTTTATTTAATTTAATTAATTTTGCTCATACCCTTTTATGGGTTCAATGTTATCATATATATTTAAGTTCTTTTGAGTAATATTTTAGAAGAGGTTTGGTCTATTTTATAATATGATAGTATATTACATAGACATTTTATTAATTTTATTAGCTCATAGGTTATGGTAATTGTACGACTGAAATCAAGTGATATTTTTATCGAATTTTATAAAAAAAAATATTACACTATACTGTACAGATAGCACTTATATTTTAAGCCAGCCATACTCAACCTGCGGCCCTCCAAGCTTTTTTTGCGGCTTGAAATATTATTATTAAGGTCTTTTTGAAAACAATTGGTTTGTTTTCAAAATCTTGAGCGAAACTCGCGAAAACATTCATCGGCCGTTGTGCTAAATATCATGCTAATTTTTAAATAAATGTTTGGATCATGGGGTTACTGCAAAAACAACATATCTCCACTTTCGACATTTTCGAGTTAAGTACACTTTCGTTTCCAAAATAGTTCATATATTATACGGGTTAAATAAGACAAGACATGATAAACAGATGGTCACCAAAACCTAACTCCATATTAATACATATACACAAACAAGAAGAGTGGCATTTATACCGAAATATAATCACAGCATTGTGTTCAATTGCTAATAGTGTGTCTACCAAAACCAGATACGATACATGTAACTTATTTTTGCTAAATGTATTAGTCCGATTTCTAATAGTGTGTCTGTCAAAACAAGATAAAGGCCAGAACACTTATTTTTATGAAAGTATTTGTTGAAATACTTCCATTTTGTCCAAGCCATTTGTTTTGCCTAGAGCCGTCTCTGGCCTCTTTCGATTGGTCCGAAATCGACAAGGTGATTACATCACCCTTTCTTTTCACGATACAGCTAACCTTCAGAAATCAATGGATGACACATGATGCCCGAATAGCCATGGTAAATGATTAATTGGTTAAGCTGTAGAGTGGTAAGACCGTAACGAGTGGGGATGCTAACGCTAGTCTCCATATTGTTTGCACGTTAAAACGACCAGAAGCACTTCTTAAATCATCGAAACACCAGCTTTTCGCATTGCTTGAAAACCCCAAGCCAAACCGACAGAGGAATGCCTAAAAGGGTAAAAAAAGGCTCTGAAAATACTTATAAAAAGTGCCAAATAATGTAAGTAATGCCAAGAAAAAAGATTTACTATTTAGCGTCATTACTTAAAATTTCAAATTTTGACGTTTGTTTCCCGTAAAATAAATATTTTTTGAGATTTTTCGAAATACAAAATATTTTTGAACTAGTTTTGGTCTATCTAGCTTTTTCATCTATTTTATAATAAATTTCTGTTATTTTAAACCGTCATTACTTAAAAATTTAATTTTAAAACGTTTATTTTCCGTAAAATGAACATTTTTTGAGATATTTCGAAATGGAAAATTTTTTTGGTATTGTTTTAGTCTCTCTAGCTTTTTCATCTCTTTTATAACAAATTTTTGTTATTTTAAACCTATTTAGCGTCATTTTTACACTTTTATTTTTGTGCCATAACCGACTAAATTATACCTATATATTTCTTTTTTATTGTCAAATGGACATACTTACTGTGTATATAAAAAAAATACTTGTATGCTACAAAGTCACATAATTGTGAAAAATTGTGATTACTGATATTTTATGTTAGAACTTTTTATCATCGCTGTGTTACTATAAAGCGTGGGGGTACAATGGCAATTTCGTTCCTATTGTTTAATCGATTTAGGTAAGGTTAGGGACAAGAAAGCATATTTATCTGGCATTTAAATCAACCTGCCGGCTGCATTTGAATATTGTCAATCTTGGTACTAAACGGACCACGCCTTCTCCATTCAGAGCGAAACTGAGCGAAACTGGAGCCAGGGCTGTTCATCAGACAACTATTTTCGTTACCTGTAGATCTTCATTTGGAAATTGCCTTTGTAAGTTTATTTTGTGGCAACCATTAGACCTGAACGCGGACTGCATTTACGGGGAATGTAGAGGGTAACAGTCTTCATACTACCTTTCTATTTCTCAATCCATGTAATAGTAGTCCTTATTTTATCTTGTTTTGTTTCCTATCTTCTACAACAAGTCTACTTCATTTATTTTTCTATATTTCTAACTCATATAGCCTTCTTCAGCTGTAATTTTTTTATTTTTTCTCTAATTCCTTCACCCATTTTCCTATGATCCTAAATATATTTACAGTGTTTTCTCCTATGTTGAATTTTCCTTCTGTCATTGGTTTAATATTTCTTTCAAACAGAATTTATAAATTAATTTGAAATGGGGTTAAATAAAATATACTGAAATAATTGTAGATAATTTACTCAACTCCATTTTGTTTATCAAGTGATTCTTAATCGATATTTACAGTATTACATTCCTATGTTGATTTTTCTTTCTGTCATTGGTTTAACCTTTCAACAATTTTCTATATTGTGAAAACTGTAACTAAGTCAAACAAAATTCGAGAAGAATTTGTATTTTAATTCAAAATAGGTTTAGAAAATACATACTGAAATAAATGTAATTTATTCAAATCCATTTCGTTTATCAAATTATTTCTGATTAAAACTCATAACTCTTATGACATAAGTCGCGCTTTCGATTGTGTTAACCAAAATTTTAGGTAAAACACATAATTGGTTACAATTATACAATTATCTTAATCAAACAAAACAAGATACTCAAGGAATTTTTTAAGGAGCAGTTCTGAAACCACTAAATTATTTACCAAAAACTATCTTAGTGCATTGTAGGAAAAATACTAATAGGAAAGCAGAAGAAAAATGTAAATAAGGCTATATAAATTATAATTAATTATTTTCTACATTATTACTAAAATAACAGTTAACCAATATGTTTGTGCAATTATTGTAGTGAAGAAAACACAATTATTTATAATGTGGAAAACATTAAAATTTTATTGATTGTTTTTCTACTATAACATTATTAAAAGACCTTTTTAACTTGTTTTGATATGTATTTGCGCCTTAACCAATCATTCTGTTATGAAAATTAAAGTGTGCATTGTTCGATTCTTATCAGAAATAGCAGTTTTATATTTTGTTTATTCGACAGTAATATGTAATGCGTAATACGTGAGGTAAGGTTAAGAAACATAATTACAGAATTTTACAATTTGTGTAATAATTAATAGCAACCAAAACATCATAATATATTAAGGTTAATTTATTATTTTAAAAGCCATTACTTACTTATTTTTTATTCGAGACATGATTGTGTCAGTAGGTTCAAAACAAACTTTATTTAATTGTAATTAATTTTTAAGTAAACAAGATGTTATATAAACCAGTCTATATTAATAACATTTTTTATTTCAATCTCAATAACATTTCAAATTACTTTCTACTCGTTCTAATATATTAAGGTGCATCAACGATATTCCTTAGTACTTTTAGTACTTTATTTTAAAACTTTTGGATTAATCTTCAATACTTGGTTTAGTTTATTTATTATTCAAACTCTAAATTCAATTTAATAAGGCAAATATTCTCGGCATTAGTTCTTCTCTTTTGTGTTTCAGTATTGCTTCTTGTTCAATGTGATATTTTATTTATATGACCGTATTTAAATTTTGACATTTTTTTTAATGACATTCCACCTTGCTTCATTTGTAGTATTATTAGCAATGTTGTATTTTTTGATCATACGCATTAATCGTATCTTCTCTTTCAGTAAATGATGATTTATCTACAAATTAAATCGAAAATGACGACATATCCTAATGATATTCCGGTATTTGTTGTTAGAGACTGTACTCAAATTCTTGCCTACTCACTCACTATCCTTCTAAACCTATATCTCAATCTAACATAATTTCCTGAAGCATGGAATGATTCTAAGGTCTGTTTATATAGAAGGAAACCATTGTAACATCGAAAACATTCAACTAATATCAATTTGAGGCATTTGAGATTCTTATTTACAATAAGCTTTACACCCATGTGGCAGATGAACTGCTGAAAACACTGAACAATCAAGGGCTGTTCGCCCAAGGATATGCCTATGACATAGTCATCCTTATCCGAGGGAAGCACCACAGTTTTAGAACTCATGCGAAGAGCTCTTAGGCTGACAGAAATGCGGTGCGTTAAAAAAAATCTCTTGGTAAACCCTGACAAGGCACAACTCATAACCTTCCCTCGGAAAACAGGGTTGGAGGTCTTAAAAACTCCGGCTCTGTTTGGAGGAAGGCTAAACAAAACGAACCAAGTAAAATATCTGGGTCTAATCCTAGATAGCAAACTTACTTAGAACCAACACTTACAAAAAGTGACCAACAAATGTAAAATATCTCTCATTGTAGGGAGACGGGTATTTGGAAAAACATGAGGATTAGAACGAAAAATGGTCCACTGGCTATATTTGGCAATATCAAGACCCATGATAACTTATAGAGCGGTTGTTTGGTGGCCAAAAGTAAACCAGAAAACAGCCCTCAATACCCTCTTAGGAGTTCAGAGGCTGACATGCCATTGTATTACAGGAGCACTGAGAAGTACACCGACAGCCTCTATGGAAATTATTCTAAACCTCCTACCCCTTGATCTAGTCATAAAGGGGGAGGCCAGCATGAGTGCATACAGACTGGAAATCTCCAACAACTGGAACCCACTGGGACATTTAAAACATATCAGAATAACACATGAAGTAAATGATTCTATATTAAACATGGAATCAGATCACATGACACCCCTCCTAACCTTCAACAGATTCTTCCAGGTCAACTGTAACTAAAACGAGGTAAAGGAGATAGATAAATACTTGACAAAGGTATCCAAGGAAATAAAAAGGGAAAAGAGGGATCAGATCTACCATTCACAGGACCCGAACCTATATTTGGGATAAGCAAAACCTCTGCTCGACAGGCAGTGAACATAAAACATCAAATTCACTGGCAACAGATAAATGGGCACCGAATCAGTAACCTCATGCTAAGGGGACCAAACCCACGCATGGCTACTAAGGCACTACAACTCGCAAGGCCTCAGATATCCACTATTATAAGATTACTAACGGGGCACTGCTTGCTGAAACACCTTCATGTGATGGGATTACACAATGATCCCACTACGTGTAGACTTTGCATGATATTCGAATGCAAAGCTCTTACTAGGCGACGTTTCACCCTTTTCGGCCTAGAACCGGAGAGAACGTCCCAGCACACTTGGAAGGGAACTTATTTAAACTAACCGAAGACACATGACTATTACAAAGATAGTACTTGAATACGGGGAAAGCAGGGGAATACAATAGACCCAAGAGGCCGCATTCTTCTGGGCCAAACCTAACCCTACTTGCTTACAACCGACAAAGATAAAGATGTGAGTCAGCAAATATCTTCAAGTCATCACGGATTTATGAAAGGCCGTTCAACTGTCAATGACGCACAATTCATAGCAGTAACAATTTACAGGCACACTCAAACGTATCTCATACATACAGACTTTTCGAAAGCTCCGTTACGGTGTTCTGATCATTTCACTTTCTTCTTCCGGACTCTCAACGTCTTTAGTTACTATTCAAGTCGTGCATAATCAATAAACGACAATATGTTGCATTTTCTTGATTTAAATCTACAGAATATCTAGCTCCCTCTGGAGTACTCCAAGGAAGCAACATGGAACCTCTTTTATTTGTGTATTATCTTTTCGTGATTGATTGCATTGACATACCAAAAACAGACAAACTTGATAGCTGAGCTTCGCGGTTATTTTTGAAAACTGATGGTTGAATTGAAAGATAATAAAGTACTTCGGCTTGCAATAGTTGCATTATCTAAATCAATATCCGATCCTTCATATTCTGTAAAAAGGCTAGAAATTATGTAACTTTATAAATTATAAGATAAATAGTTATTAAAATATTAGTAACGGGCGTGGCTTGTCCATAGGAGCAGATGCACACGTACGCCCCTAGAAAAATGGTGTAAATAAGTGTTCAACCAATAAAAACAGAAGAATGGGATTTACTCATAAGCGATTTGTAAAAATTGACAAAGGGAAATGCAAGGACTTGTTCAAAGATTAAAAGACCATCATAAAAAGTGTAAGAACACTGGGCGGGCCAAGTAATGAAAAAGTGAGTTTAACATCAACTGAAGGCATGTATACAATACATTATTTCATTATTGAAATTTTTCATAGAAGGAAAAGGTGGATATGACTTGATAGCTTGATACAATACGGGGAGCGCTAAAATCTTTAATTGATTTCTATTAAGTGGAGTAGAAATAAATACAAAAAATAAAAATTCTCTATTTTTATTATTTTACACCCAGAGTGTAAGTATCAAATCAATGTAATATTAGCAAAAAACTGTATAAACTGCAAACCTACTTAAATATACTGTACAACAACAAAATATGGACCTACGGAAAAATACCGAACCAAGGATTTAGTTACAACTAATATGGCATTTTCCGAAAATTAAAAACAATGCAAAAAAGAGAAATGACGAAAAAATCGAGAATAATGCACGATTATTTGGAAAAATCGATTAAAAAACATGCATGAAAGTTACAGTTAAACAAAAGATAGATCAATAACAATGAATATAAACTGCGTGTGCGCACTAGACGACCAAGATACATTAGCAACAGCGATCGCGTTCAATAACTAGCGACGACCAGGCCGTCGCGTCCAGTGTGCGCACGCCCTAAGAAAGAAATTAGAAGAGATAAAAGATGTTCCTCTAGGTATTCGATATATATGTAAATGTAAAAGATCTTATAATAGTAAATGTAAAAATTTGTATGAATTATGTAAATAACAAACAAATTTCTTAATTGCACTTCCAATGTTTACCTATTTGTCGTCATAAAAGACAATAACAAATATTTTATCTGTATCTATAACGTGTAAAGGGCGGAGTTACCCCACGACACTTAGGCCTCATTAAGCCCATTGTGCATCCTCCTAAGATGATAGGCACCTCATAGCTCGTGAGCCAGCCCACAGATTTAATGTAGTTGACAACGTCGCCAAGAGGTGCTTCTCTTATATCGGCCGGTGTTAGCCGATACTCGCCGAACACAAATCTTCTTATGAATGAGAGCGTCGAGCAATCGTAAAGGATATAGAGATGTTTCCGTACTTGGCAATGACTAGTCCGAATACATGTGACTAGGCGCAGATTCTGTCTAGTCATAGTCAAGTATTTGTTTGCTGCAGTGTTGTCAGGATAACTTAAGAGCTCCCTGGCAACTCTGCAGTTTCTTGTTTCATCCCATCTTTCCTTGAATTTCACAAGGAAATGTTCTTTAATTGTCAGGCCAATAGAAGGGTCAGGTCCAAAAAGTATTTGGTTCGCTGTTCTCTTGGCTAGTGAATCAGCAAGACCACAGCCACCTGAAACTAATTTTAAGAGGCTATGGCAAGACCTTTCGATGTGGCGTGACCTTTGATCCATCTTAAGGTGACCACATTGTTGATGGATACTTCAGCCAAAGCTTTGTGACATTCTAGTACTAACCCTTTTGATTTGGTACTATTATTTGCACTATACCTATGTATGCTTATTTACCAACGTTTGCTTGATAAATTATATTTAGAAAGAAACTATATTATGTCAAAATGAGTATCAAAAACACAAAGTCCGGTTGTCTTACATGAATCAATCAAGTTAAAGCACTGGAAATCTTTATGTATACAGGCTGTCCCGAAATTAGACGGTCGTATTTTAACAGCGTAATCTACATCCTAAAATAGGACATACTTTTGTAAATATTTTCTAAACGTTTAAAGATAACTAAGTGAAATTTTGTACAAATGCTTACCTTTTACGCACTATTTAATGGTCTAAACCCCAGTTTTTGATCATCTTCATAGGTGGGTAAATTAGGGGGACTTAGGGTTAAATTGCTCTAAGTTTTTTTTTTTGTTGACAGTTTTTAACATTTTTGGCTATAAAATTTAGAAAACCAAGGTTTTCTTTATAGTAAAGCATCTCGCTAGGACGCACCATTTTCAAGAGAAAAACATTTGAAAATTTCATTAATGTTATTTTATTCGAAAGTGTACCAACATTTAGTAGGCCTGTGGAATTAAAAATTTAATTTTTTTTTAACTTTGGAAAACCAGTGACTAAAGAAATTTTAGAAAATATTTACAAAAATGTGCCATCAGGACTTCACTTGCAACACCCTGTATCTCGAAAAACGAAACGTTTTGGGACCTACATATGTTCATATGAATTTTTACTCCTATTTTAGGATGTAGATTACGCTGTTAAAATATGACCGTCTAATTTCGGGACACCCTGTATACGTACTAAATATCTAATATATTAATTCGTCCTAAAACATTTAAAAGAGATCATACTTTTTATAAATTATTTCTGTATAAATTTTATCCAATTATAAAAGGTTGCTTTACCTAATAAGTGTACATACAATTTTATTTAATAATATGGTTTTATTTCTACCAGAAACTCATAAAATTCCTATATTGATACACATTATTCTATATTTGTATCAGGTTAATAAGACAATATGACTTATGTTAACCGTCGTTAAATAATAAATTCAATGCCAATTTTTCTAAACATTTTCTACTCCAACAATTCTCGATTGCCTACCGGCTTGCATTCATAGTGCAGTATCAAGTTGTTATCGCGACTATTTTTAGACCTCTAACACGAAATCACATAATCATTATTTCATTGTCAAACTAGTGGAGAGCTGCGCATGTACTGCGGGTAGTATACTAGCTACTACATACTATGAAGTTAGCTCAATAATATTTAATAACTACGCATTTACTGATAACCACAACAGAACTGACCTGGCCCAAGCTCAGCAGGCTTGGAATAGGTCGGGCCATAGGCGTGCTAGACGAAATATATTGCTGTAATTAGCGATTTACATTTTTTCTTTTAATAGATATGACAAGCAAGAATGAAATTACTATTACTTATAGTATAATAGAAATTACAGGATGGTGAAGTTAGCGAGAAATATTTTGGAGGTGATTCGAAAGTCAAATGTTAAAACCATGTCGGTAGTAGTTACAGATTCCTTATCAAACAACCAGTGATAAGTTGTTGGGACTCGGTGTCTCAGGGCTGTCTGGATCACGTGATTTTATCTGCTTATCTAATTTGCATCTAAAGCTATACATTTTATAATATTTTAGTCAAATTAATTGTTCTGTATTCGTTAGCTTTTATTGGACAGAAAAGTGTAATTAAATTTAGTTGTGTATATATTGAAATATTTGGTGTGATGTTTTCAGAATAAATACTCGGTAAAGTACCTAAAAAAGCTAGTATAATAGGTAGGTATTATTTTCAAAAATACTTCGACAGTGATTGCATGTTATATAAACATTTCTCTACAAGTACGGGAAGATTAGGTAAAACAAAAATTTGAAGTAACGAAGTAATTTTTTATGTAAAAGGGTGTTTATAAAACAACATCTCTTTTTTATCATCTTCAACTTTTTCCACTACTACGTCTTTTTTTCCTCTTCTTTTATCTTTTTGGATTCTTTCAAAACCATTTTTTCACGTCATGCTGTTTCTTGCCAATGTTTTTATTTCATCCCTTGTTTTTCCTTAACTATTTCTTTAATCAGATCTACTTATTTTCTTATTGGTCTGTTTTAACTGGTTTTCTTAATCCAACAATTGTTCTTATTATTATTTTCTAACAAGTTAGTGTCTATACTGTCCATATCAGTTTAGTTATTACTGCTTTATTATTCATTATTGTACAACTTTTCCAATATCCTATTTTTATCATATCCCATTTCTGCGAATTCTCTTAAATGATTCATTTCCTTAGATTAGTTTTTATTTTATCACTCTTGGATAATAGTTTAATTATTTAGCTTCATTTCGATATAGATACGTTCTAATAATATTTTGTTTAAATGAATAGTATATTTTGGTTAATATTATGGCTTTGTTATTATCTTTAAATTTTACAATCTTTTGTGGGTATACTTCGCAAATATTCATAGATTTCCTTCTAGTATTTATATTCTTGCTATTATTCTCTTTGTTATTCTATTTGCCTATCATTTATTATCATCAGTTTCTGTTTGATTTATGTTCATTTCCATTTTCATGTTCTCTATTTCTCTGGTTATTACTGAGGCCTATTCCTATGGGGCCTTAGTATTGCATTCGTGCAGACGAAAACATTTTCTTACCCCCCCTTTTTAAAACTTTTTTCATGTTTCCGATCATTCTGAGTCCGAAAATGTTCGTCTTGGTGTCTGTGTGTATGTATGCCGGCACGATATCTCTAGAACGAAAGTTCTGATTGACTTGCGGTTTTTATTTTATTTTGAATAATTACTCTAACTTAGAACCCTATTGATTTTCACAATTATCGGTTCATCCTAACTACTTTAATATCAATTTTCTTAAAATCCGCATATGCATTTCTTATGTGACAATTTTAGGAATTCCAATTATTTCTAACGTCAACATTCCTGACATTCTTAACATTCCATAAATTGCAAACATTCTCTAACGACCTGTCAAACAACAGCTGTTGATAGTAAAGGTGAAATTTCTAAGGCGGGTTGCGACCTTCATACTTGCAACCATATCCAGTTTGGGTTCGTGGTAGATGCGCCCGTGGCATTTGCGTTTTCCACAAAAAGTGTGGCACTTGCGCTCGAGTATCTTTTTCGAGCATACCTGTTTTTTAAGAACGGTCAAGAGAGTGGCACTTGCGCCCTGTTTAAATCCAAGTAGGTAAACTACTTAAAGTACTTAAAATATTAAATAATGATAATGAAAATGTGTTTAAATACATTATACCTATTACTATTATATCTTTATAAAATATTTAAGGGTTTTTACCCTTAATCTCATTTAACAGGTATTACAATAGTTGTTTCCTGGATTTTATTTAAAAGATTTTACGAGGGTTTTACCCTTAATCTCATTAAACAGGTGTTGGTGTATAGATACTGTTTTTAAATATATATAAGAGTTCCCCATTTGTTCATAATTTATTCGTAAAATCGCATCAAGACATTATTATAAAATCGAATACTGAGGTTCTTATACGTTTATTAAAATTTATATTTAATTTTTACGAGGATTTTTGTTATTTCCGTGTCATGACTGATGTAGCTGAAGTTACTTCCAAAAATAATTTTTTGGCTCTTTATAATGGTTATCAATATAGACTAAAAAAAGAAAACAAAGTTAAACGTACGTGGTTATGCATAAAAGAAAAAAGTGCACAATGACAACTTCGGAAAATAAAGTTAGTAACAATGCAATATTTTTTCTTTTTAAGTTCATCTTTGATTTAGTTAACATAATATAATGTAGTGCATTAAATTACTAATAAAATAAGCTTTTAAATTAAATATGACACTTTAAAATACGTAACTGGCGCTAAACTTAAAAGTAGTCCAATGCTCAGTAATAGGTATTACTGAATTCGCAATTCCTCTTTAAATGATCTTTTCGATAATGCGTCATACTTGGTACTTTCCCAATCTAAATAATATTAGTTAGAATGACGGAGGGGAGAAGAATAACATACGAAAATTAAGGATATGATGTAAAGGTGCCCCCCCTGCAATAAAAATCGCCCAGTTTTTTTTTTTTTTAATTATTCTTCAAGATATTCGGAGATACGGCCGCTAACAACTCTTAATCAGAGATACAAGAAAATAAAAGAAATACATAATAAACTTTTTTTGGATAATTATCCCATAGTTAGCCCATCTTCCACTGATACACCATAGTAAAAATAATAAAATTCAGAATACTAAAAATGTGTATCTCAAGTATTTTAAGTTTACCTACTACCTAACTACAAATAAAAACAGGGCGCAACTGCCACTAACCTGACCCTTCTTAAAAAGCAGGTAAGCTCCAAAAGTAGGATAGGGCACAAATACCACAATTTTAGGTAGTGGCCGCAAGTACCACGGGCGCATCTACCATAGATCCATCCATTTTGGAGGTTATTTTTATTCGAAATTAGCCGCCAAGCCTGCCAATTTATGAAAAATATATAAGCAGTTTCTTAAAAATGACTTTTATGGTGGTGTTAACTAAAGCGTACTACTATTTCGCCCTTAGCCACAAAAACACCTTCATCAAATTTACTGGCTCTTTGTCGCAACCCCATAGAATAATTTACCATCCATTTTATTTGGCAAAAATAAGAATAATGCTTGGCTGTGCTTGTCAAGTATCAAGATGTCAACTGTGATGTGTGAATGGCTCTTACATGTCAACTTATTTAAAAATATATACTTATTTTGATATTTATTGCAAATAATTTGTAGTGTATCTCAATTCAGGCTTTCCATAAATAAAGGTAAGGCAAGACAGATAATATATTATTCTTATACAAAGCACTTTTTTATTATATAAAAGAGAGGTAATGCTGGTTTTTTGTAGAGAATTTTTATTATACAATTTTTGATGACATATTCAACCAGCGAATTGTAAATAATAAGTCATAAATTTCCTCAATAAATAAAATTTTAAAATGAATCTTCTTACCTTGGTACCGAGGTATTTTGTTGTTTTTTATTTTAATTAAAAAGTTGTCATTTATTTGTATGTTGAAAGAAGACCTTTGTAAATTACATTACTCTCTATGGATCTACTTTAACAAAAAAATAGTTTTGTGGCTATAAGTTGCTATAACCTATCGTCGGAAAACTGTTAATAATTTAAACATAGTAAGCAAGTAATTAATATAACATCAAGTAATTTTTAGAATAAAATACATGATCCCAAAACAGAAATAATTTATAATAAATGCGGGTAAAACGAGTGGTAAAAAAACAATAAATTAAGGGAAATACTTAAAAAGGGCAGGTTTAAAAAGTATTATCACAAAAAAGTATATTATTGTTTGAGTTTACTTTTGAATACATTTATTGTTTTTTTATTTCTATTAAATTTTTTAAACCTTTAAATTGTTTTTTTTTGGTAACTTTTAGTGATGGCTAACCGTACATGAAAGTTAGATTGGCTTCTTGTATTATAGTTGTGATATTACGAATTATATTGAATTTTTTCTAATAGATCTGATGCGATGGTACTATGCCATTTTTATTTTATAAATAAATATCAGTCATGTACTGAACATAATTCTGAACTAAAAGCCAATTTATTTCTTTTAACATAGTTGCAATACTCATCCTTCTGTCCTTTATTAATATTATATAAATAGGCAAAGTAAGGAGCCCAAATATCTCACATGAGCAGGCTTAAGAGGTAAAGGGGCCAATTATTATTGGATAAATTGCTCAAACAAGTTTATAAACCCTATTCAAAAGGCGATATAGAATGGTTTCAAAAATCAAAGTTTGTGAAAATCATCCCATAGTTTAACCTAATTAATGCCAATGCTTCACAAGCCAAAAAATTCAACGTCCTAATACTACTATCGGCTTTCGGTCTTTCGTTTCAAGTTAAAACATTTCTCGTTTTTGTTACGCTACGAGTTTACCCTTGTGGGCCTCGGTCTTGATAAGGTGGGAACCACCATTTTAGCGTCTCTCGAATTAATTTTTTGAATTTGTATACCACCATCATGTGCCTATGTAAGACTTCTTAACCTTACAGGTTTTAAGATTTCTGTATCCAAATTGGATGATTTATTAAGTGTATGCAAGTCCTAGATGTTACCGGGTAGTATCAGCACCACCGAACCATTAAGGTCTTTGTATAGAGCTGATCTGTTTTTTACCTATGTTAACACATATTTTTTGTAATACATACGTCATTTTTATAGAGTTCACTTTATTTACTTGAAAAACTAAACATTGGTCCTTCGATCCGGATTTTTTTGGGACATAATGACCGATCATAAAGTAAAGAAATAAAAACTGTGGCTGTTGTGTTTGTTTTCTACGAGTTATCTATCAATAGGGAAAGCCTGGAGTCCGAGAATTAGGCCGGTACATGCAAAACAGAAACGGGATATAACCTAGTGCAGTATCGTCGAGAATGTATTAAATTTGAATTTACGAGGTGAGTTCTTACATTTTTTTCCTATATGTGTGTTGATTTTTGCAGGAATTAACTTGGGTTATACCTTTTCGGAGTTTTAGTTGGATTTCAACAAAAGTATTGAATATGGTGAATTTTGATCTAAATAAATGGAGGGTCGATGTAAACAGCCCATTGACTAGATGTATTATATTTATTTTCGTATTAAGTCTGACTTGTTTTTTGTCTTCTTTTGTAATATGCAAGTCATTTTTATACAGTCCACTATATTTAATAAGGAACTTAACATAATTACTGTGTTTAATTTCATCCCTTTCTCTTTCCCTTTCACAATGCTGTCCATAGTAATAATTAAATTAATGGGTTTAAACTGTCGCTAGGTGTGATCCATTTTTTCACCCTGTTATTTGTACTTTGCTTTTACCAATGTTAAAAGAAATACTTACGTAAATATACTGTACCAAAAAATATGAACCTGAGGAAAAATACCTATTCAAGCATTTAGTTCCAGCTAATATGACATTTTCCAAAAATTAAAGGACAATAGAATCAATAGAGAATTGAAAAACAATGACAAAAATTAAGGGTATTACATAAGAATTTGATGAAAACCTCCAGAAACTGATAAATACAATACAAACAATGAATAAGAAACAAATTGGAAGAAATAGAAGATGTTCCTCATGGTAGATATATTTTTTACTAATTATTTAACAATTATGTGTGTGTATTATGTAAATAACAAACAAATTTATTAATTGCACTTCTAATTTTTACCATTTATCATCATGACAGACAATAACAGAACTATTTGATGCCATTATTTGCACTGTCCTTATTTGCAGGCTTATTTACCAACGCTTTTTTAAATGATATTTTTATTACATCTGCTTTTCGTCGACTGTGTATGAAGGATGTTCACATTTACCAAGTGGTTAATAAACCCAATGCAGTCAAGGTTTTGTAAACAAATTTTAAGTGTTATATTTGCACCAACATTAAATACACTTCGTTTTGACAACAAACTCGCGAGAGATTTGTTTATAGTCAGTATAATATAACCAAATAAGGTCGAACTGCGATTGTGAGAATTTTATCTAAAATTCTATTAACGAATTTTATTCAAACATATATTATGAACGCAACTGGTTGCTATTAGTTTCAGCGAAATCGATTTGATAGCCTAAGGTTAGTTAGTTTCCTGTTATTCATTAAAACCATGAATGCATTATTAATTTGTTTAAAGAGAAGTCTTGTTTGTTTTAAATAAAAGTAAATAACGGCGGTTACTTTGCTTGTTTTATGATTTATTGCGTTTTTGTTTTATATGAAACTGTCTGTCTTATGTGTGGTATATTCAGTAGTTTTCGAATTTCCAAAAATACTAAATTATTACAGAATCCAAAAAAGAATTTCAATCGCATTAATTTCAATACATAAGCTTTGCTTTAGAGAGGAATATTCGACTACTCTTCTGCCTGAAATCTATCACTTAAATAGTTTTCAAACAATTTTAATGAAATTGACGAAGTCTACAAATGACGAACACAACTGAATATTTATATGAAGAAAGAAAAGTTTGCTCTACTCTCTTGCAAGACAGCATAGAATTTTCGTATTTTGTTCTCAATATCACATTTTTTATATTTTTTAGTGCAAATGAACCTCCTAATAACTTAAGATCATCTTTAAATGACAATGATACTACCACATCTACCATCAGGATATCTATGTACATTTTCTAAGAACAATTTTTCTTCTGACGAGATAGAAGGGGCGATATATTTTCCAATTTCCTCATTCTTTCTACATAGGAGTTTAATTGGAGAAACTGTTTAGAAAAATAACAATAATTATTGATATAATTGGAAGTAGGCTCAGCTGAACTCATGACAACGTAACCTAAAGTAGAGATTTGTAAATTCAGAAAATGAAAAATGCCTAATTTCCCTCTAAAAATATGAAAATTACACCATCGTATCCCCAAAGTAAAAACAAACCTAAGAAAAACTGGTAAAAGCTAAGAAATAAAGAGAGACAAAATACGTACACGACTTGGAATCGAACACGGACTACGGACTTGGGCCATCGCAGCACTTACACTTTGATGTCCTAATTCGTAGATTAAAGTCAATCAGATACAGACTCCTGTCGGAACATACGAATTCTCGTCCCATCTCAGCTCCCTAAATCCTCCTTAAAGTCGCCCTTTTGACACAGGGCACAAGGGTTGGAACTGACCAAGAAGAAAACAGAGGCAGTCGTACTGAGAGGTCCCCAAAAGACATAAAAAATACGGTTCAATCTGGGAGAAACCAATATCATACCGGCGAGAACCTTGAAGTACCTAGGTATAACAGTGACAGAGGGAGTTTCGGTCCCCATATAAATGAGGCAGCGAGGAAGGCCGGGAAGAGAGCGGCAATATTAGGCCTAGAGTGTTGCACAGGGTCATACAGTCTGTCCTGCTGTATGGTGCTCCGATATGGTACAATGACCTAAAAATCGCGAGTTCCAGGATATAATTAACTGACAGAAAGGTCCTATTAAGAGCAGGCCCGTACGTACAGGACGACCTCCACAAAGGCGCTGTACGCGGTGACGGGAATCATTCATATACACCTCATAGCGGAAGAGAGTGTTATACTTTATGAAATAAATGAAAGCAACGAAGTGATGAGGGATGCAGTAAGAAGCCATACCATTGAGAAGTGACAAAGAGAGTGGTCACAGATAACCGAAGTGGCGCAATGGCTAAAGCCATTGATACCGTACATCAATGTTTTGGAGAAGTGCGGCCACAGGAAAACTAGGAGAAACGCTTGAGGAGAATAACCTGACAAAAGTTCAAATCAAACGAAAACTGGGACACAGCACATAATTAGATGGACCGGAGGAGAACAGAATGACAAAGAAGAATAGAAGACCGACCCCAAGCTACGAAGAATGTCTTCGAAAGACGATGCCAGGATGGGTACAGATCACCCGCAAGAAACTCTACCCCACACTCTCTAATGATCCTTTAGGCATCGGGGATAACCCCACACTTTCCGATGATCCCGTAGGCATCGAGGGTCCGTAAGTGGATTTTACTTTCAACAAAAAAAAAATCCTTTTAACATCGTGTGAAAAGACAGTAACTATTAATTATTAGAACTAAATGTCTAAGATCCTTCATTCGTTCAAAAGCTTTCGTAAACGTAAAATTTTCTAAACTAAAGTAGTTTCAATAGCTGCAACTACGCTGTCAGGTGGAGTTATCCTGTTAAAAGCTACAATATTAGTGAAAACGGATACTTCCAAAATTTTATTTATTATACCATTTTTCCAGGATAATCCAAATCAGGGTCAGCTGAAATCAAATTTTATGAGCTAAGAAAGGAGGTTTTATCACTAGAATGATCAGATAAAGCACTTTGTACCATCTCTATTAGCAAAACTTTTATGGGATAACTTATTTTAGATTCAGAATATGGAAATAGGACTACATGGGCTTTTTTCTAGAATATAGGTTTCTAATCTTCCTACTCCTGAGACAATTAAATTTAATTTTGAATATGATAAATCTTTGTAACACATTCAAGGATTATTAGATTTGCAGAAGATTTGCTGAAAACTTTAGTATTTTTATCTAATTTTGTGTATTTTTTTCTAAAGCCTGTTCAGCTACATAGAAAATATGTGCTCTTCGAAAAATATTTTGCGATTCGCTTGTAATCTATCTAATTTTAATTCATTTAAATTATTCAGAATATTTTATTTAAAAATGACAAAAGGTGATGCGCATAACCAAAAATTATGAGGCAAATTCCAAGAACGGTTTTTACGTCAGCATAAGAAAGAATATTTTCATCTCGGCGTTTTTTAGACAAGAACAAACACAATTTCAAGTTAGCAATCAATTCTAATTTATTAAAATAGACAAATTAATTATTTATTGCAATCTCAATCGCAAAAACTACTAAATTTGGTTCAAACCGGTGTTGATCTTAAAATATTAACAACTAATCAAACTACATTCGGCTAAACATGTAACAAAATAAAATAATTCAAATCCAGATCGGACAGGGCTAAATAATAGTGCGTATTTAGTGGGCAGTATGGTTTAAAATATACAGAGTGGTCCAGTTTATTTAATCAGAATTTACCAGTTGATGGTTTATAGAAAAAAAAAAGAGCCAAGGTTGTCTCTTTTTTCGCTTAAAAAATCTACGGGTGATATGCTTTGTGCCGAAAATTAATTGAAGTGCCCTGTGAGTACGCCTCTCAAATTACTGGATCAACTGTAACATGACCAAAAGACGTCTTATAAAGTTGTCCACTTACTGACTATTTCATTAAAATCGATCAAAGCCATTTTTAGTTATTAATAATACACTATTTAACAGAAAACTTGAAATGCTGAAATGGAAACTTAGGAGAGCAAAATAGGAATATTCATCGGTAATTTCACTTTCAACATTAAAAAACCAGCGTACCCAAAAATTGTATTGGAATTTCTTATCAACTAGCGGTCCGAAATAATGAACTATAACTGCATTTATAACGCAGAAATATTTCGCACCACATATAGGGACCGTGCGTCATGACTTTAACGCTAACTGGTGACAAAAATGTGAACTTTTTGGGGGGTATTTATTAATGTTTTATACGGCATTTATTGTTTAATAATTATTAATAAAATGAAGTCGAATTATTTTCGTAATATCAATAGCGAAAAAACTTGTTGCATCCGTGGATGTACAAACACATCACTTTAGAAACCTGGATTTCATTCGATAGTAAAGAAATTTTATAAATTTCCACAGAGCACAATTATGCCTCACACCCAATGATATACATAATTACAAAGATTGCTTATCCATATGTAAATCAGACGACGAAAAGCGTATTTCACTGGGCAAAGTTTTATTTTTATCTAGCTTGTATCAATTTTGAGCACTTAGTTGTAAAGAAATCATTTACAGAAAAATTAGAATCTTTAGTGTTTTCTTGTCATTAAGATTTTTACATATTTAAATGACCATTTTATATAAATATAATTTTACAGATAATGGTTTATTCTGTTAATTAAAACTAATGTAGAATGTTATGAAATAAGAATATCCAATTTGACAAAAATATCACGGCCCTCTTTACAATTTATTAACTATTTCTCATTTATTATTAAAATAAACAAATCATAAATAATACATTGCAATTACTGTCAAAAGAGATTGTAACAAACTTTAAAATATTAAAAATCCAGTGATTTTTTGTAAATTTTTTTAGTGACATTACCATTAAACATTATTCAGAATAATAGATAAGTGTCCAATTACAACTCTTACCAAAGTTGTTCATACCTCATATCAAAATTGTTTACATTACCTTTTCAAAATTGTATTACATATTGCAATTATGTATTTTATGTAGAATTGTTTCTGAAATAGTAGTCTAAAATTATTTATATCCATCTGTTATAAAAATTGTTTAGATCTCTTAATATTATTTAACTACATGAAAACTCAACTTTCCAAATACATAATGACATGTCTTGAAGTAAAACTTTAATTATTATCTTTTTCTAAAGATTAAAATGCTGAAATTTTATTTTAACACATTTGGGCTAGAACGGCTCTATTTAGTGAGCACTAGGAAAGGCACATTGCAACCAGATTTTCATAATTTTTTTATAGTTGGGTGAGCAATCTATAATATATGTATCATTGAACATCTCATAAACGCCAGTGGATGAATGACATTTCGATTTACATAAAGCTAAAAAGATTTATAATTATTATTATCAATCTTTTTTATTAATTTACATTTTTTAAATGTTATTGTAATACTATTAAATTCAGTGTTACTAAATACCTATATTTTAACATTGGATACGCTTGTTTAAGGTAAAACTTTACAATTTATTGTCACTTAGCCATTTAAATCTTTTTGCTTAAAATGTATATGCATGTCCAGATTTTAATAATGTTTCACATTTTACGTCATTTTGACCATGTACACGATTGTTTGGTACGGGCCGGTATCTATTTTTAACTATATTTAATATTTAAAAAAATACCCTTCATTATTTACTTGCAATGTTTACCCCATTTAATTCTAAAATTAAACACTAGAGAGGGCTAAGTTCGGCAGTAGTGCTGCCTCTATATTTCACGCACGGTCCCTATAATTAAATAGAAATGTATCTGCCATATAGGCAACACAAAATACAAAGCGGCCAAAATAATTTATACATCTCGATATCTTGACAAAGATCTTAAAAACAATTTCCCATAAAAATAACCGATACAAATTACACTTACTTTGAAAACGAGAAATCACTTTCCTATCCATACCTAATATGTTTTGTCTACAAGAGAATAATATTCTCACATCAGATAAGCCATTAGCCCAACAAAATGAAAATATCTAAAAAGGCGCAGCGAGCTCCATTCATTTTTAGATTCCACGCTTTCATCCGATATATATTTATTATATTTAAAGAATCGTCTTGTATATACAGTAATACACTTTAACGGATCAAGTTTTTTATATACTAGATTCATTAAATTTAATGGTAGTTGGTCTGTTAGAAATGACAATTTATTCTGTATAAAGTGGAAAGAATTCCCAACTCGAGCTGTACCTACTCGTGTTCGGAAGCAATTCATACATTTTTCAGTACCACCGCAAAAAATCTTGTTTATGGAATTATTTTGTTTATGTACCTAACAAGAGATATCTTGCATTGTGTGCCTACTTCTTGTTTTAAGGCCATTTTGTCATGGTTGGACATCTGTAAAAGTACAGCGTAAACGATTTAGTATATATAGTAAGAATAAAAATAAACTGCAAGTTATAGAACTTTATAAAATATGAGTTGGAAAATCAAAATAATACAAGTATTAGGATAACAGCTCTTGCATCAAGTCATCAAGACCAGCAAAAGAGAATGATAATAAAAATTTACTTCCACGGATTGGTACCCTTGTTGGAACTTGTATACCCTAGATACCCAGATTTAACACATTGAGATTAACGTTGATTTAGAAGTATAAAAAAACATTACGGGTAGAAGATTTGCTTGGATTTGGATGGAAAAATGCTGTATTTTGAACACATTTCAAATTTCTTCTTACATTTCTGTAAAAATGCAGCAAATTGAAAAAGTGGTAAGTTGAACACAAGTAGAAAAATAAATTGTGTTAAATTAATAAGCCATGCAAAAATGCGAACGATTTTGTTAATAACTTGGAAGAAATATTCCAACCTAATGATTTAGTTAAAAAGATTAAGGATAATATTATTTGAGAAAGAGGTCCGGGGTTTGACCTGATAACAGGGGCGGATTTACTCAAAAAACTCCCAAGGAAAGGAATAGTAAAATTGACAAATATATTAAATGCAGCAATGCGCCTAAAACATGTTCCAGACATATGGAAGATGTCCGAGATAATTATGATACACCACAAACCAGGATAACCAGAAAATTAAGTATCTTCATATAGATCCATTTCACTTTTATATCTATTCTCTCAGAATTATACTAAAAACTACTGTTGAAAATAATGAAAACCGACTTAGAGAGAAAGGCTGTGATTCCTAAACACCAGATCGAGTGCATAGGAAAACATTCAACAGTTGACCAAGTGTACAAAATAAAATATATTATAGAAAGGTTCTATGAAAATAAAAAATATACTTGAAAATTTTCCTTGATATAGCTTAAGCTTTTAACAAGATGAGGTATGAAGGCTTACTATCTAAAACTGGTTCCCTTACAAATTGTAGAAATTACTTAATCATAGAAGAATATTTGACGATAAGAAAAATCAATACCGGAGTTTCACATAGAAGCATACTAAAGCCAGTAGACTTGATGAACACTAGTGATATACAAACAAGTATTAGAAATTAAAAATTAAAAAAAACCGACTTCAAAAACATGCAGATTCCATCACCACATCTAAACCAAATTTATACGAGACCACACCTGAGGTACCCCCTTACTAACAAAAAAGAATCATATATATCGGACAAGGTGGTAAAGCATTATCGCTAAACATACATAAAAAATGAAGAGTTTGAGGATTTTCTCATGGACTCAATTATTAGATTTTAACCAAATTTATATGAGACCACCCCTGAAGTACCCCCTTTCTAACAAAAAAATAATTATTGAAATAGGACACCGTGTTAAATAATTATCGCTGAACATTCATAAAAAAAAAATAATTAAAAAAAAATATTGCGACGATTTGAGAACCTCCTCCTTTTTTGAAGTTGGTTGAAAACAGATAGTACTATGGCACACTACTGAAGACACAACAATAAAACTTCAAAGATCAAGTGACGAAATGACGAGGAGATAAGAGGATCAAGATAAAAAAAAACACGTCTTCAGATACATCCCTGTAACACTCAATAACGAATCTATTACCAATAAAAAAATCGCAAAATACTGAGAAATAAACCCAAATGCCAAGCTGATGTGAAAAGAACACATAAAAAAGAAAACAAGTAGCTTAATATTAAATAAAAAGAATATCTCAATTATTCATACATAATAGGGTACTATTTTACAATAAAATATTAAAGTCTGATAAAAGTCATTGGGTACAGGGCAGGATGACGAACAAAATGTACTAATGTCCCAGTGGTAGGAGCTGCCGTGTGATCTCTCAAAATAAAAGTTGCTCATCAATTGAATTTTTTGATTTTTTTACTGGCAATAAAATACATGCTTTTAATGGTCTGTAACAATAAAAAATTCCTTTGCAAGCGTTTTATGTCGTCCGGTTCTGCTACTTCCGTTGTAGGGATTTTGGCCAGGTGACCGTCGAAAAGTGGTTAAATTGCTCTCAAAATGTTTGAATGACTCTCCTCGAATTAGTATTGCTTTTGCAAGCATTTTTATTAAGTAGTTCTACCTTATTCCCCATAAATTTGACATTTTTGATTTTTCTTCTAGAAAAGCCGGTGTAAACAGAAGGTTGAATGGCTAGAACTCTTTAACAGATAAGTAGATTAAGTTGATAAGTTAAAAAAAATGTAGGTTAGTAAAATACGACTAGTTTTGGTATGATTAAATTAAAATAAAATTAAAAAAGTAGGATGTGATGGCCATATTGACCGAAAAGAAAGTTTTAACATTCAATCATCTGAGTGCAATATGGATAATTAACTCGAGTTCTACAGTATACTTTTTCTACGTTCCACTAACGAAAAAAAGTATTTTAGGTTGTTATCAAGATAAAATAACTAATTTAAAAATAATATATTACTTTTACTAATTTATTTAACAAAGAAACCTGAAACAAAATTAATTTAATTAATTCAGTAATTAAACCCGAGACCTCTGCATGAAAGACAAATGACCTAGTCACTGTTCCATCGCCACAAACAATATTTTAGTTATAATACTCGTAATTAAATTGAGTTCATGTAGTTTTATTAAAATGTATGGTATCTTTTTAAATACAGACGACATAATAATAGAAATGCTATTATTTATCGAATCTACATAAGAATAACTAATTTTAATGTATATTTAATCTTAAAAACTGAAAAATATATTGAAAATTAGTTTTACAAAATTGCCACTTATTTAAAATTAAAAAAAAATAATAGTAGTCGAATGAACAAAATATGAACTGTGATTGGTAGATTTAATTTTTTTCTACTCCCAAATGGATATTAGCTGATCTACCCACAACCTACAAAATGAAAAAGCATGCGTTCAACTGAATAAATATATTTCATATCCACTGCAAAAAAATGAAATCCGCCAATCACAGTTCATATTTTCGACACCCAACTAATATTATTTTTAAAATTTTTAACTAATTCTGTTAAACTCAGTACATTTTTTTAGTTATTGAGATTAAATATATATTAAAATAATATATTTTTGTACAGAATCGATAAATATGATAATGACAGAAATTAAATTTTAATCAAACTATATGAAACTAATTTAATTACGAGTATTAAAACTAAAAAGCGGCGATGTAGCTGAGGACAGAGCTGACTTCCACGTGAAATGACTGGGTTCGAATCTGGGCTGGGACTAATTAAATTAATCTTTTTGTTCGTGTTTATTTTATTTTATAAATTAGTAAAACTCATAAATTATTTTAAAATTAGTTATTTTGTCTGAGTAACCAAAACTATTTTTTTTAAATTTGTAGTATTTATTAGTGGGTCGTAGGAAAAATATACTGTACAACTCGAGTGGATTGTCCATATAGCATTCGTTCTCGTGTGGTATGGCCATCATATCCACTCTTATTGCACAAACTACTAATTTTGCTTACTAGGTAGAACGAATATTAAATATATTCGTTCAGTTGAACGCAATGGCTTTTTGGTTTTGTAGTCTGTGCGTAGAATTGCTAATATCCATGTGGGTGTAAAAAAAATTATATTTTGCTTACTTAAGCACATTATTTGGAGTAATAGTAAAAGTAATTACGTTTAAGTAGATATTGGTGTGGATATTTTGACTGAAGATGTTTCGGAAAATATTAGAAAAAAAACTTTAAATAAGGTGAACAAAAAAGATTTAGTAAAAAATATAATTATCTGTGCTATTTTCCATGCCTGTTGTAGTATAATATATTGTAGTATAGTATAATAAAAACAATTGCTTGACTTTATTGTGACAAGGATTTTCTCTTTCACTTTATTTTTCAAATATATTTATGTTTTATCGCCTCATTCCACATTAGATTTTTTCTGTTTGCAAGTGTTAACATTTAACATTTCGACAATATTAATATTCCTATTTTATTTATAGGACCTACTTACTGTAATCATAGTAAACTTATTGAATCTACCATGCAAAGCTTCAAAGTACGGCTTACCTGAAACAAAAAAAAAAACATTGTTAACATTTATTAGTTTTATATTTGCTACAAAAGACGACCCACCAGTAATTGATGCATCCGAGTATATTTCATATTTATATTTTTGGATTTTTATGGTATTTCTACTAAGGGGAATTTTAGATAACCACCGTTTTAATTCGTGAATTAGAATTTTGTTTATAACTAATTTTCTTTCGTAATCACCGCCATTATTTTTTAACGCCGCAACTTTTTGTCGCTCCAATAACTTTGTATACAACCAGCCATATTTTATTGCAGGGCAAAAAGATATTAAGTATAAGGGGTTAAAGAAAAGGTTCTTTACAAAATAACAGAAAAAACACATGTATATGTTAATGTCCGTTCATACTTTTATAATTGTTTTTATTACAACTGACTCCTTGACATTCCATTTAGGTGTGCCAATTAAAATTGACTTGTGAGAAATAAAGGACCTTTTCTTTAACCCCTTATACTTAATCCCTACTACTCATATATGGCTACCCTCACTCAAAAAAAAAAAAGATATTAGTTGACCAATTAATTTTGCAAAGGTTCTAATTTGACTTTAGTTTTAAAAAGGAATTAATAGCTTCCAATCCTTTTAATTCTTTTTGTTAACGGTAATTTGATAGTCAAGTCGGTATTCCAGGTAATTATAAACCAATTCAGAACTAATACCGAATTAGTTTAGTTTTGTCGCGTAAAGAGAATTGGATGGAAGCAAGTGTTTATTTTTAAGTAAAGCGCATACAAAAAATTACTACTAATTCAGAATCAGTTCAGACTTATTTCCGAAAATAAAGCTATTATTGTTCCAACCATTTAAAACATAATCTAACACACCAAAAAAACATACCTGTTCCTTTGTAAGGACCTGTTGTTTTAACGTCTATTTTGCAGTCCCAATACCAGAAAAATAAAACAATACTTAAAACTTTTTGTTCTGTAGATAAATCAAAAGTTGAAGTTTTTCATTTAGTTTGTTAAATTATCGTTTGAACATTGTTCAATAGCTCCTATACTTCACTAAATTGAATTCTCCAATATCATTTACCAATTCCACACGGATTAAATTTTCAGGATAATTTCAAAGTTAAACTTCACACATCCAAGTTACACCGCTGTATATTATTTAGTTTCTCTTAAACCAGTTTTCGTCTATTCTACACGAGAATTTAGGATTCGGAAACTATATCGTGAGGACGTGAATCTCTGTCACGTGATCTGCGGTCCGTTGGGAAAGCAAACAGTAAATTGTTTTGGTAGTGTATACCCGCAATCCCTTCGCAAATGTACGTGCCAAAATTTGGATTATTTAACTGCTGAATCGTGTCCCGAAAATGATAGATATTTCCTTCCAGGGAAATTAATTTAAGCCATGAATTATTGTATTAGATATCTGCCTGTATTTGACAATACCTCTAAAATTTGTTTATAAACCGTTAAACTCGTTACTGTGATTAGTAAAATTCAAATGAATGAGGTTATGTTTCCTTAAATCACAAGCAAAATGAATATTCGTTAATGTTTCTAAAATGTTTAATGAGATGGATAAAAAAACAAAGAATGTCAGCTTAGCGCTATTATACAATAATTATAGTTTACTGAGAGACCGTTTGTTATATTACGCTATTAGATTTTGAAGTGGTCGTTTAAAAACTCTACACATACATGTTTTACAAATTCATTTTAATGGTAGAATTGGTTTGCTTTAAGAACAGTCAAGGTACCTCATCACTGATAGAACAGTGCCCAAAGTCGAAACAAATTCACAGGTGTGCACTTGTGTGTCTACTATGATAATTATTATGTTTTTATGAATTAACATTAAATATAACGATTCTTTTGTGAAACATATTCAGCTGGTTTTTAATTTCCCAATAAAAGTAGTATTCTTGAAAGAACTTGAAAGCAAAGGGTAAAGAAAGTGGAAGGTGAAAATGAATGCAGAGGCCAGATCATCCGACCAACTAGAAACAACGGAATTTTGATAGCAAATGTTACTAGTGAGAGACTGACCGATATTAATGTTCTGACAGACCTACTGAGTTTTATATAATGACTTCACATTTGTCTTATCGATGGCTTAGCGCACACATGTGTTAAGTAAGATTTTGCTAATATTTCACAATTTAGGTTTAAAGGTTTGAAGTTATTTTACAGAAAATGTATCTACTTTCAAGACTTCTTCGTTGTTTTTAATTACATAATGAAGCAAAATAGTACAATACTTAATTAGTAGGTAACCCAAACATACTGCGATGGATGTATACTGCAATAGTGAGACCAATCATCACTTACGGGGCTATAGCCTGGAGTAACAGAACTAGTTTAGCTACTACGAGAGCTAACATCTCAAAAGTACAAAGACTAGCTTGTGTTTGTGTTACTGGTGCAATGAGAACTTGTCCTACGGCCGCAATGGAGGTGATCTTAAACCTCACCCCTCTACATTTGATGACAGAGAATGTGGCAAAAAGGACACGATATAAAATGATCAGGAACGGAGTAACCAGACGAAAATCTACTTGCTTTAGGATTAAAGATACCTGGGACATGCCCCAGGATGAAATGCTAAAGAAGTACAGTTTTGTGAAAAACTTCAAAACCACAGAGCTGGGCTGCAAGAAAGAATGGAGCCAATAATCCATTACGCTTGCAACCAAAAGACGTGCTATTCAGTGGTATACGGACGGTTCCAAAACCATAGAAGGTACTGGAATAGGAGTGTATGGGCCGAGAACCAAGCACTCCGAAAGCTTGGGAAAATACCCAATCATCTTCCAGGCGGAAATTCACGCCATCGAGAAGTGTATCCAGTTTAACATCGAGAGAAACTATCATAGATAAGAGATTAAAGAGATTATTATCATGTCCGATAGTCAAGCAGCCATTAGACCGCTGAGCTCTTACGTAATCAGCTTAAAAATGGTCTGAAGATGCCTAGAACAATTGAATGAGCTAGGCGAGTAAAATAGAGTTATTCTCACTTGGGTCCCGGGACATAACGGGGTACAGGGTAACGAGATTGCAGATAGTCTTGCAAGGAAAGGGGCTCAAACACCCTTTGTAGGACCTGAGCCGTTCTGCGGTATTAACAGTAACTTAATACTAGGAGAGATTAAAAAAGAATTGGGCAGTAGGAGAACCGATAATTGGAACAATCTCTTGGGGTTGAGACAGGCCAAGATACTTCTAAGAGAATATAACCAAAAAAGATCGGAAGCCTGCATCTGCCTGAGCAAGAACAGGCTACGTATTGTAACATGGATCCTTACCGGGCATTGCCGACTAAAAGGACACCTAAGTAAACTGAGGGTAGTGGAGGATACTGAGTGCAGATTCTGTGAGGAGGAGGAGAAAGACGAAATCTCCATTCACATCCTAACTGAATGTGTAGCACTCCAGAATCCAAGGGCAGTATATCTAGGAGGATATAAAATAGAAGAGGGAGATTTACCTAACTTAAAGCCACTTCAAATCCTACACTTCCTTGAGAAAATATTATTGGAAGGGTCGTTATAGGCATTGAGACATTTCCTTGGTGCATTGGCGACATAAGGGGGGACAATAGATCTTTTAGATCGCAGTATATTAACACCCTATTCTCAACATAACATAACATAATTAGTAGGTAAAGTACAAATTTATTAATTATATTACTTAACACATTTGGAAGTGAATCCTGTACAGTTATCTCATTTGTGGAACGATTTGTAATTAATTAATTTGTCTTTTTAAACTGTTAAAAATTAATTAAAAGTCGCTTTAAAACAAAACAAGTTTATTGATGGCACAGAAACTGAATATTAGTAATATTTTTAAATATAAATATAGATAACATTAGTATTCAACGTCATCATAATCTAACAAGAAGTTGGTCATTATTTACTTAGTTGGTATCCCTACAATAAATTGTGTACAATCCTCTAAAATAATTTTTAGTTTTAAGAGCTCTAAAAGGTCCTTTTTTTTGTTGTGAGTCCATAGAGATTCGAAGTGTACAAGCATTTTAAGTTCCAAAGGTGTTAATAGTAAGCATCTTCTAGTGCTGTGAACTTTTGTGTGTTTATTTCAAAGAAAGAATATGCAGACAGAACATGCTTATGTTAGGTTTTTGGGACTCGATTCCATTTAATATGCAGCCATGCAGCCACTTAACGTTGTCTTCCTGTCACCGAACACGAACCACAAATGTGTCAAGTGCACACTTAACACATATATACATGCATCGCAGTTTGCTCAGGTTACATCCCTTTATTTTTCCAATAATATTCCTCAATACCATTAGGGCTTTTGTGGCCTTATTTACTTATACTCTTCCCTCTCCCTTCAGATAAGTTTGCTATCCAATTGCTATTCAATTCTCATATTCGATTGGAGATAATGAGTTGGAGAGATGTTCTACTATTAGGGACTTAGGTGTAATTTTTGATGCTAAATTAACCTTCTCAAATCATATTCAAGTTAAAGTTTCCGAAGCTTTTAGAATGTATGGATTCATTATTAGAAACTGCAGGCAATTTTCAAATATAGCACCCCTTAAATTATTATTTAGTACCCACGTGCGTTCTAAGCTGGAATATTGTAGTCTGATCTGGAACCCTTATTACAACTGCTACGTTCTGGATATAGAACGGGTTTAAAGAAAATTTTTAAAATACCTAGTTTTCAAAATTGATGGAGTATATCCCGAACGTGGTTGTGATTATACGGAGTTGTGTAAACAATTTGATATTAATAGCCTGAGCCTAAGAAGGAACACATCCTCGCTTATTTTTCTATTTAAACTCATGCACAATTTTATTGATTGTAGCGATATTTTGTCACAAATTAAATTTAATATACCCCGTCTAAATTCTAGAACCAACAAGCTATTCGAATGCCCTAGGGCAAAAACCAACTTGATGTTAAAATCACCCTTATATGTAATGTGTAACAATTACAATAAAATTAGTAGTCATTGCGATATTTTTCATTGTTCTCTTGGTGAACTAATTAAAAATGCAGTTACTTTCCTTAACGAAATATTGTAATAAGTATATTGTATTATATTGAATTCTCCCTGTGTTATTTTTGTAAGAATTCTTTTTTTTTTTTTAATATATTCTTGGCTTGTTCACAATATTCATTTGTTTTCTATTATAGTTTTTATTTTGCAACTTTTAATTAGTTTTCGTGTAAATATATGTTACATCACAACCCATAAGTAGAATTTACTTTTGTAATTTATTAATTTTATTTTTAGATACCACTTTATTATTGTTACTTACTATTAAGAATATTGTCCTGTAAATGGGAAACTGTTGGGCAATAAAGCTATTATTATTATTATTATTATTATTATTATTATTATTATTATCCACCGTTAGGCCTAGATATTTGCCTTCTTTTTCCATTCTATATCTACCTGGTCTAAAGTGACGGTTTTGAGATTTACATTTCCTTTCCCTTAAAAGGCTTCAAGTGTTGTTTTGGTGTGGTTTATACTCACCACGTGTCACCATCTTTTGGTGTATTCTAGTCTTCATTGGACTATACTTTCAAATTTTCCTCTAGCAAATATGACTATGTCATCGGCATAACCTTGAAATGGTATGCCGAGGTTAGTCAATAAAATTCGTATATGGTTAGGCTCCACATTAGTGGAGAGAATTCCTTGGGGACATCCTCTGGTCATGCAGATGGAGACGGTGACCTATCCTTTTAGTGTCTCTGCAGTTCAGTATTGCCAGAATATATTTTTGTTACGTACCAGATTTGTTTACAAAATGTACCAGATTGCATAAAAATGTGCTAGATTCTGTAAAATGTACCAGATATTCGAATTAATTGTGATATGGTTCTTCAAGGAAAAAAAAGGGTTTTTAGCGAACGAAAACAAAACAAGGAGCAGGACCCCAACAATATATATATATATATATATTACATGCGTCAAATGGTAACACGCTGAGAAAAAGGTACCAGATTTTTCTTAGAGTGTACCAGATTATTAGAAAATGTACTAGATCTAGTAGAATTGTACTAGACTGGCAACAGTGCTGCAGTTCTTATAGATAGCCGCTGTACCATCTATCTGGATGTGGTACTGTCTACTCCTTTACATGCGAATGCTCTTTTGTCAGATTCGTATGACGTGTATTGTCAACTGTACTTACCAGTTACAAAGTGTTCTTTTCTTAATAAATTCAATATTTTTAAATTTTACCCTATTAACTGTATTTTGCTTACTAATTTCGATTTTCATTTTTGATATTACATCAGACCTTACAATTCAAACAACACCTATAGGATGTTCGTTGGATTACAATTTAAACTTAGAACTTGTACAATATCAGGCCAGTAATTATTTTCTTGTACACATAATGTTATTTATGTTACATTTAATTAAATCTGTTCCAAAACACTCATTAATTATTTGCCATTAAAACATTTTAAAATTCTTATTGTCAATTAAGAATAAAATAAATGCAATATTCAAGTTTAAAAACTTTTCTAAATATATGAGTTTAAAACCCTACAACCGCCTCCTCATTATGATTCGAAATTTAAATTTATGTGGTGCATAAATAGTTTTCGGACACATTTTCTTAAAATTTTGGTTTGTCTTATATTATTGAATGTACCTAATGTTTTAATTTTGCATTTTTGATATTGACTTATCCTAGGTAAACATTTTTTGTCTAACAAGATGAATTTGCTGTTGCGTTAAAAAAAAAACACTACATACAACATAAATGAGTTTATGGGGTATATTTCGAAGTTATTTAAATTCACCTACCATCCACAATCCACCACCCACTGCGCATGCTAGTGAATTCCCCGTTATTTCCATTTACTCTACAGAAAAGTGGAAGAAAATTCTCTACTAATTTTAGTTATTTAGATTTGAAGAATATGAATTTTTACCAGACAATACAATGTGAAAATGTTCTTTCCAATTTCAAACACAAAGAGGGTTCTTCAGAGAAATCGGTAACATTTCTCATAAGGGTGCAATGCGCTTAGTTCAGAGAGTAGTTAGCAATTGGCCGACGTTAAATAAAAAAAAAATGCATCTATCGACAAATTTTTGACATCAAATCCAAATGAGCCACCCGTCTACGTAACAATATCACAGAACGTGCCGTATTTCCAAAGCCCACCCGATTAATCCCGGTGTTTATAAACACGTTTAACCAGGAATTACGATCCCGGGACAGCACAGCACCGGCAGAGCTTAATGTATACCGTCATACCGACTGAATTATCGTTTGTAACATCGTAACGTTTGTCTGATACGTGGAAGTCCAACAAATCGAGTTGATTAGGATTGAATAGGATATGAGCCAGACAAAGAAAACATAGCTATCGTGGAAAGGTTAATTAGAGCGACATCGATTTTGGAAAGGGAATTTTGAATCGAAGGGTAAAAAATGGACACAAATAATTAAAATGATTAAACTGAACGGAGAAAGACAAAATTATTACAAAGAGAGGGTTGCGTACAGAGATATTCTATGAAATGCATGAGGTACCTCTCAACTTCGACCGAACGGAAAGTGGTAGAACAGTCTTAAGTTCATTAAAGAGCTTATCTATTAGTCTAGCATTCTTCTATGTACCTGCGAACTAATTCATTTGTTTGGTTAATCTAATAAGTCTATATTTTTTTAGTCAAAAAGAAAAAATTAAAATATGAAGAAAACATGAAAATTAATCAATATTGTAAAAAACAATTTTATTTTCCAAAAGGATCCATGTTTTAAATCTTCTTTTAAAATTGTATATTCCTTAATGGAATTTTAGATTATTCTAGGTACTAATTATTTCATAGAGACAGTATTCCTATTTCTCAAAGGGTAACAGATGGAAAGTTGGTTAAATTAGAAAAAAGTTGAGCAGTTTTCTGCTCATTAAAAAATGGTGCCAAGAAACCTTTGATATCTACAGGTAGATTCAAAATATCGGATAGAAAATGAACGAATTTAAAGAAATACCAAAATTTTTATGTAACATTTTCCATACATTTTTATTTGTCAGAACATTTAGTTGTTGGGGCTCGTATATTAATGTAGATTATTACTATTTCATAACAAAGTTGCCGTGATTATTATGCGGGCGTTTCTATAAAGTAAATCAGGAATATGGTTTCGTTAAGATTAGTTTAATCATTAGTTTTGTAGGATTTTAGGAGGTTGCAAGTACGTTTTACGATCCTTTCCGAGTATACCGAGTACACCATATTGGAGAACATATTTAATTAAACCAAATTATAAAGTTTTAAGAATATGTAACCTTAGAAAGTGTGAAAAATAATGAAATCTGGAAAGAAGTCATCGTAATTTTTTCTCTCACCGAAGGTGTTTTGATGTTAAATTTTAGGAAATATTGAATATATCGAATAAGAATTAGACAAGTGACATATCGGTTGGGGCTCTGATGCCAGTTAGCGTTAGAATACCAGAATAACAGAACCACAACCAGCTTCCTCAGAAATTATTAATTAACGTACAATTTTCGTGTAAAACGAATATAATTTAACATTCTTAAGAGATCCCCACACCGCCTGATAAATTATTCATCTCTTTTGTTCGAAGCAAGTAATATCAACTGCGAATACACTGAAAAAGTTGTTTTTAATTTGGGATATGCGAATATAAAGACGAGTAATAGAAGCGACGCGATGCGTTATCAAAAAAAAATTATTTTACCCATTTTTAAACTATATACGGCAATGTTACGAAAACTATGCAAAAATTGGTAAAAGTTATTCTTAATTATTATTAGGTAAAAGCATAAGGATTCTAATAGTTTTTAAATAATAATTTTATCATAAGTAATAAGCAAGATAATTAACATAAAGTAACACTATGTCATCATATGCTTGATGTACAGCAGAATAAATCTCATAAACATATCTGTATCTGTAACGTGTAGAGGGTAGGTTACCCCCACGGCACTTAGGCCTCATTAGGAGTAGTTAATGGCGCACTTGAGTACACTTTGACCTTTGTACCCAAGCACTGCGTAGGCGCGGAAACGTCAAACGAAAACGTTGAAACGTCAAACGAAAACGTTGAAACGTCAAACGAAAATGTAGAAATGTCAAACGAAAACGTCAAATGGGAAAAACGGCATTTTGTAGAGAACTCGGTATAGATTAACGTTTGACGTTTCGGCGTTTTCGGTTGACGTTTTCATTTGATGGATACTTTATTGTTGATGGATACTTCGGCCAAAGCTTCGTGACATTCTAGTACTAATCCATCTTATGAACATATTAAAAGTGGTAGGTATAGGTACGTTTTTCATTTCATAAAATAAATAAAAGGTAAAAGATGAGCATTGTTTTTTAAAAAAAAGTTAAATTAGTTATTATTTAGGTGAGCAAAACTGTGCTCCAATATTGTTAATTTTTCTTTTTGTAAAATAACATAAAAGGTGTATATGCAACAAAAGTGGATATGCTGGCCATATCGTATGAACACAAAGTTTGTTGCACAACGCCGCCGTTTGTATACCAATTACCAATTAATCAGTGAAAACAAAAAAAAAAAAATTAAAATTACGGTCGGTACCTACTGTTAAAAAACAAACTCTTTGTAGTATGCGGGGCTCGTAATAATTTTTTTAAAGAAAGTCTAATTATAAACGAACCCTACTTTTTACACAGAAAAATATTGTAAGACAACGTTAAAACGTTCTTTTTCGCACATAAAACTTTTGTTTTCCGCTAGCTAAAAACAAACAGACACCTGGCATTTTTTCAGCTGTCACACGCGCCGGACTAAAAGCTTTTTTGCACGAACCCATTGGAGTAATGAGAAATTCAACACGTAATATAAAATGTTCCTCGCATTCTTTTCTGACTTTGGCAAGTTCAATTTCAAAATTGATTAAATCCGGCCGCAACACTTACTGTGCCCGTCTCTGTCTATCTCTGGGTGTTATCATATGTTTCAGAAGAAAAACGCTCGCATGCAACAAGGTTGAAATGCGACGAGGAGACACTGATATACGAGGTGTCGTGTGAAATATCCAGACGGTTTGCATGGTATGCGATTAAAAAATACACGCTTCGTTAAGATTAATTCGTTGCGATTTCAAGAAATTGATGAATTGGACGGGTTATACTTGATGAAGATCAGTAACGGTAGTCGTGGACTAATTAAAAGCTCGTCATCGTTTTGATAAGTTGCGTTGCAATTAAAATACAAATTTAGGATTGGAATTTAAATTCACCAAAGAGAGGATAAAACAAATGATACCAATCATATAGAAGAAGGAAAATAATTTTTAAAAGCAACATAAGTAAACTAAAACTAAGTGTACGCCATGGAAGGGACAATGATGAATAAAAATGAAAATAGAGAAACAGAAAAGGTATTGGGAAATTAAATTATATGTAAATAAATTATGGAAGAGAAGTACAAAAAACAAACGAGTAGAAGGCCACTGTGGTATACTCTAATATTCGTAGGAATAACTAATTTTGGTAGATGTTATGTATATGTCATATTTACGAGCCTTTGTTCAACAGATGAAGTAATATTATCTTCATTATTAATCCAGTTATGATCGCTTTGATATTACGTTTTGTCTAGTTAAACGAAACTGCCGATGGCCGATACTTTAGTCTTAACCATTTAATTGCTAGATAAGTTCCAGAATTTTGATTTTGCATAGTTTGTTATCAAATATACACCGTCTCACCAATAAAGCAAGGGGTTGTGCGTTCAATACTCGATACATATAATTTCTTAAACCTTCATGTGATTGGATTACACAATCATCCCACCACGTATAGATTGTGCATGGAAGAAAAATAAGTAACCTTATACCATGTTATCTTTACAACGACATACCTTTTTCAGTCTAGAACCAGAAAGATCGCTTGGTAGAGAAGGATCCTAGTATTGTAATAGGACTATTTAATCACAGTGATTAAAAACATGGAAAGCAGGGAAATACAATAGATCCAACAGGACGTATTATCCTAGTGTCCTATGCTATATCTAACCAACAAAGATACAGATAAAAAGACATAAAGAAACAAGGACTTAAACTGGACTGGACACATAGTGAGGAAAAAACCAACGAGAACAATTGATTCCACTATGACCGAAAAGAAATTCTGGAGAGAAATATGTAGCGAGACAGAAACAAATGAAGACATATTACAAAAAGGGCTGGTACCAACAGAAAATTGTAAAAAGAATAAAAAACTCTCTAAACGTTAGCGCGAATCAAAAGGATCGTAAGGCTTGATGATGATGATGATGATGAACAGGAAAATTATGATCAGGATGATAATCATGAAGAACAGTAAAAGTGTTTTGCATGGTTTGGTGAATACTATATTGGACTGGTAAACAATTGTCTATCAAATTTCAGAATATTAGTAGAGTTCCAAGTTGCAATTTATCTAATAATTTTCTTATTTATTCGAAGATATCATCAAACAGGATTACACTTGGATGGTTTCATAGTTACTGTTTATATGTACTGCTTATTACCTTATTAATAATTAAAATCCTTTATAATATAGATAATTACCGAAACATAAACCTAAAATTGAGTTTTGACGTGAAACTAACAGATTATAATAACGTTAATGGCAACATGGCTATTAACCTATAGTAATTAAAATGTATACGAAACTGGTAGTTCAAAATTCTACAAAACAAGATCCTAAATTATTGCAACTGGAATTATTTATTACCGCACAAGCTGAATTTCAACTGAACAGCCGTCAAAATCGGCAATATGCCACCAGCAATGCATTTCCATTTGATGGTAATGAATTATTACTCAAAATGCTTAATTATTCTGATTTGTAACAACGTAATAATTATTGTAAATCATTTGTAATAAATTATGTATGTGTAGGAGAACTGCATGCCGATGTAGTACTAGAAACTAGGACCATTTAAAAAATGTCGATCATTATGATGTGTCAAGCTATTATTCAAATAATAAAATATCTCTCTGTATTGAACAAAGGGTGAGTCATTCTTTATTGAAATCAAATATTCTTTACAAACTTGCAAACTGGTTTAAAACAAAACTAAATTATTAGTATTTTGTTTATTTATACGATGTAAGAAAATACGAAATCTATAACTCATATATTTATTATAGCGGGCCATTTGCAAAACAAAGAAGACTTTAACCCCTATGAATTCTTGCATAGAGTCTTTGAAAACAAGACAACTGGGCTCTTTGGAAAAGATGCAACCTTCAGTTTTTTTTCCTTTGGCCTTTTGCGTCTAACCTTTTTCATATTACCTATTGTATTCTAAATTTAAATTTCAATATATTTTCCACAGTCACCCTCTATTTGTAAATTTTTTTAAATTTTAACTAATTTGTTAACTTGTTTTCAACTTTACTCAATGCGAATAGTGAAGGTGGTATAATTCCTTAGTTCCACACAAGCTAACTTCCTTCTGGAGGTCAGATATGATTTTTTAGGGGCTTATCCAACACTCACTATTCTATTCCCAACACTGGGTTATGTCACTCTGTTTGTTATATTTTAATTGTTAATTTGTTCAAAATTACCTTTTATTTATAATTTTAACTTTTGTCTTAAAAGTCTTGCTCAGATTTTATTTTTACCCATATTTATAAATTGTAAGTTTACATCTACAATTTTTGTAGATAAGCACCGATGATGGCACAATGCCGAAAGCGCTTTGCATTTATTAGTTAAAAAGTTTTGCACGAAATACAAGTCATTCCTTTTGAATCTAAACTACGTCCATACAGCTGTCAATCTTTTTTGGTTATTTTAATGTTTACATATATTTTTTACTAGAGTCATTCAAGGGACATCTCGAAAAAAATTATTAAATAAGAATAAAAACATTTATGATATGTTTTTATATATAAATCACAACAAACTACATAAAATAACATTAATTTAAGCAATAAAAAAGTTAAGTACGATCAGAATTAAAAGTAAATTTTCTATAAATGTAAAATTTTCGTAAAAAATACTTCTTGTCTCAGGGCTCTCTGGGCTCTGAAACACCTGCCAGGTTCAATTTGGCATTATGGCGTTACATTTGTAACCAAAATTATTTAGACAGTTGTATAACAAATGAAGTGTTATAAGTCAGCTCTTATAGCCTCAAAAAGTATAAAAATACGAAATGAGTGAACATTTCCTTTTGTGTAACGATTAATAACACTTCCAAAAAGAGATAACAAGCGATGATCGATGAAGCTGGAATCGTAGCTTACTATCATCTTTTTCTTTCATAAACCAGCGAAAAATTGACTATACCGCCTACCAATCAAAATTAATTACATTAAATTCCACACGTGTTATGTAGAACACCGCAAATAGAGAAATATAAATATAAAGAATTAAGAGAAAACTCGGATCGACACGGTTGAATTGCCAGTTCCTTTCTTTAATTGGAAATCGATGTCAGGACCGAAACACATCAATTTATGCTTCATATAATACTCTTCTCATCTAAGGGGTGCCTCAGTAATTATTATATACATTTGATATGAAAATTAGAGCCACTACAGATAGTTGTAATAAATGATTGTCTTCGAAAGCCATGTGTCACAAAATATTAAGAGAAACCGTTTTCTTCCGAAAAACAACTACTCCTTTGGCTAATACCATAAGCTACAGTGGATTAATAATAAATTATTATCAACAATATAACTTTAATTTTCTATATTAATGAAAACGTCTTTGGATCGGTTGAGTACTTTTTTAAGACTCGTCAGTAAGAAACAGATGTTCTCTATTTCAATCTCTAATAAAACTTGTACATTGATATTGTGTTAAATTATAAAGAAAGTAGCGTTCTCTATACTTAATAAGCAATATCAAATCTTGAACGTAGTACCCAGTTCAAAACCTAGGTAGAACTAATCTCAGACACAATGTGACATATCATTATTGAGTTTGGAATTATTTTAATTTAAATTAAGATAAAAACATTTCCAGTTGCATCATTACTAAAAAATATACAAGGCTTTAAAGAAAGATAGACTATAGTTTTATGTATTAGATCTTACATAAGCAAAAACTACATTCTAAACTAAACATGATTAATGGTTTTATTTTTCGACTATATTACTTAACCTTAAATAATTTTCTTTTAAATTCTTTTTCTTTCTTAGTTGAAGTTGTAGTGTTAATGCAGTCATACAACTCTCTTCTTTTATTTGTGGTTACTCTCATACATCCTTTCTCTAACATCTCTACCTATTATAACTTGAAAAAATTTGCAAGCATGAGCAATTATGATATTTAAATATTGTAACTTACCACAAGTTGTAGGGAGTCAAAAATGATTACATTGTTTTTGAGAGTATTTCATAAATATTTAGTTTATTTTGTAATCTTGATTTCTATCTAAAATTTATGGACAATCAAGGAGAAGCTTCATTTCCTTAAAAAATTGACAACTATCATTTTAACGCGCGATAATATTTTAATTTCGACTAGTATAAAAATAACAAATGTATGTTTAATAAAAAACAAAAAAAAAATATACTACTAAAATACGAAACCTACTAGGTTTTCTATTGTTTTGGTAGAAAAATTTAATTTATAATATGTTTTCATAAACTTTAATATTTTCATATTGAATGTATTTTTATTCGAGTTTTATATTTTATAGATACATTGCATATCTATTTAAATCATCTGTATTTTTTTTTATTGATCAAATAACCCTAAATTTAAGGCTTTCACAACTACAATCACTATGTTTTTTTTCATGGAACTGGAAGGTAAAACTCCAAAAACAACACAAATGAGTTTGAATAATAAAGACTAGAGAGAAGGAGGCGAATCGGCAATGGTCAATTTTAAAATTTCTGTCCTTTTTATAAAGTTCGCCAAACTGACTGTAGTTGGCGTATTGCACGTCACTGCCGTTCATTTTCTATGTAAGTTAATGCAAAATTAAGTAATTTTTTTGAAAACTTAGTGAAAAGGATCAAAATAATGTGAAAAAAATTACCTGAGCACAAGTAACATGAGTGACAAAAACATCAAAGGAAGATTTACTTCCTTGTAGATTGTAAAACAGGATAAAAATCATATGAAAAATTTAAAGGAGAAATTAATTCAATATCTTTTTAAAGCTTCTAATGTAAGTAAATAGTCACAACACGTATCTTAAGAAGTGTAGTTTATTTTATTACAAGTTTCTATATTATAAAATTTTACAGTCATATATCCTCACTTACAAACAACAATAATCACAAGGGCGGCTCCAGGGGAAGGTACATAGGGGCCAAGCCAGGGCTGTCAGAGGTCACTCTTTGACTATTACAGCACTGGGTACGGTGATAATGGATTTCATCAATTTCCCTCCCTCGTCTCACTTTGTGGTTGCACAGGTTTTGTACAGTGGAGATTTAAGTGAGCTGCTCAATACACATGAAGAACGATGTAGGAAGGAAATTGAGTAATTGTTCAAAACCCAGCCCAAACATCTTGCCAATCTGGTGCCCACTGCAAAGTTGTGGGTACTTAATACTTCTTATTACATCAACATAATAGTTATAAATCCTTAAGTCAGATTTGCAATAAAAGGAGGGGGAAGGAATTTAGGGTTGGGACACGAGTTTGAGAGAAAGAGGGGGGAGTTGGTTCTTTAATTTAGGGTTGGAGGAAGGGGTTTCAGAGGTAGGGGGGGTTCATATTGACAGCACAGAGTTGTTATTATTGATCAAATAAGCGTTTAGAGGGAAAATGGAGAAATTATCGGTACATGCGTATATACTGATCCAAATTTAAAATTTCGGTGCTCACTGAACGCAAAATTTGATGCTTTACAACTTTTGTAATACGAGTTTTTCACGTAGAGTGGCCGTTTTTACATCACAAATCTCTAAAATTGAGTTTCTTGCAGTTTTCACAAAAGTTTTCGATTGACGATAGCGACCTTATATTTGAAAGTTAGGAAAGTTTTTCGACGCAAAGTTTTATGCTCTTTAACTTTGAACAGAACGACATTTTTCGTACGATGCATCGTTTCTATGATATGAGCGGAAAACCAGAAAAACTCCGACAATTTTGAGAATTTTTGCGTTTTTTGACCTGAAGCGGCACTGCTACGAGGCAGCAAACTTCAGATTCGTGTTCAGCACCCCAAAAAACATATACTTCCGTTGAGAAACTTTCTGCCGCTTTCATGTTACCGAAAAACTACCATTTGATCAGGCTAGTATTACGATTTTGGTTGGAGGACCTTTTTTTTAGAAAGCAGGAAGAGGAAGGAGTATATGATTTTGGTATTTTGGTTGAAGCACCTTTTTTTTTTTAGAGGCTTGAGGAAGGATGATATGAGTTTGAGGATTTTGTTGTAGGGGCTCCGTAAAGAAACGCGAGGGACCTGGCAAGAGGCTAGAGCAAGGAGGATTTTGCTCAGAGAACTTTTTTATTAGAAATTTGTTTAGGGCTCCGTTAAATATTTCGCTTTTCAAAAAGGTTCCGTCACCAAAAAAATTTGAGAACCACTGATCTAAAGGCAATAAAATTAAATAATTTATCATTTAAAACATGCGAGATTTAATAAAAATAAATACAACAGTATATTATGTGCTTTATTTGGCGATAAAACAAGTTTATTTTCATTATTTTGACAAAATTATGTAAAATTCCCATAAGAAGCCATGCATTTTGAACAGCGCTAGCAACAACAGTGCCCTTGCGGTGAATTAAAAAAGCTCGATTAGCGATCGTTTTACAACAGCGCCCTTGCGGTGAATTAAAAAAAGCTCGATTAGCGATCGTTTTTTGGGACCGTATTTCGAGTATATCGATTCGTCTCTTTATCTCTAGTCTTAATACTTTGAATATACTTCAAAACAATGACATTATTGTGTAACATTGGCATCTTTGAAACTAAAAGGTGACGAACTATTTGTCTAACTGTCCCTGTAGACAATTTACTAACTAATATCATTATCATTTTACCACTCCAATAGCAATTGAACTACCGCTTGTACTGCAGCTGCAGGAGTAAATAAACAGGCAAATTATTTTATATTACTGGTCCCAAAAGTTTAATAGTATCATTTTGAATTTATAACTACTTGTAACATAACCTCACTTTTGGCAAACACTGTATATCAATATGATTATCCACGCAATGAAAACTCATATCATTACATGCTTAAAACTTAATTAAGGCACTCAATTACATAGCCTGACGTTTCTATTTCGAACGTTTCCAAAGAAGATAATATAATAAAAGACACGCTCATGATCTCACATTAAGGCAGTCCCTTGCAGCTACGTCGCATTCGTAATTCTTTGCTTGACTTACCAGCGACTTCGTACTATGGATTATAGTTAATTAGTCTTGAAATCTCCGACCAAGAGTTTAATGTCTATATTAAGAAGAGACCTATGGATTATAGGAGAAGCTCGTGTTTAGTTAGATGGGCTGCGGTATTGTCTCAGATTAGGCCATTTATAAGCTTATGCCAGGGAATGCGCTTCTTCTTAATATTGGAAAATTTGTCTCTAAACGGATTTATTAATATACTAAAAACAGATAGCACCGGTGAGTGAAGGTAGGAAAAGGAGGTATTTGGATTAAAATCAGCACGGTGGCCAATTCCAAGTTTTGATTTTATGATGAAAATTCTTAGAAATATGATTATGAAAGTTAAGATTAAATCATCAAAAAACTTGAGAACATTAAATGTTATGTGATTTGACCGTGGCTTGTTTGGTCAATGACCGGCATGTGTGAATGGTTAAAAAAAATATTATTTAAAAGCATCGGAATTATGTTTGATCGGACCGTGACTTGACCGTGACTTGATCGTGGCTTGACCTATAGTGAGAATAGACCTTTAATTTAATAAGTATTTTGTTTAATCGTCTCTCTACATCAATGGATCTTGAAGCACGTTTTTTCGGAGATATGTTGTTTTTGATCCTCTGTGTTTTTTAAAGCCTGAATCAATTGAATTATATTTGGATTCGATTTTCTAATTGTCATATTGAGGTGACTATGCCAGGATTAGCAAATATTTGTTATTCTGTGATGTTCTCATTGACAAATCCACAAGTCCTGGATGGTTGCTTTGGCTAACCACGGTGCTATAAAATAATCGTTGTATTCGATAATGATAATTTGCTGATTAGCGGGACTATACTCCATTGTATATAGCCCAGCTCTCGTCGATAAATTCTGGAGGTAAATGTGCTAAAGCAGCTGTAAGCTTTATATGCCTTTTAATGTCTGGATCTGCTCTATATTTTGCTGTGAGTCTCAAATCTTGAACATCTCGCCATAATGCTTGGTTGAAATGGAAATTACAACCTTTAAACTGACAGTCGGGAAACATTTCTCTAAGTGTAAATAACTAGATATATGTTCCTTTTTTTCTGTTTGGTAGCAATGTGTATAATGCTGGACGCGCACATGTAGTCATTTCACTGCTTTCCAGTGTAAAGTTGATTAAATAAACAACTACAATTTTTAAAAGTTCCATTTCCAAAAATAGTTTTGCTTGATGCTAGGCTTTTTATCACTTCCAAATCCAATTATTCTATTAATAGTGCCTTCATCGAAAGCAACGAAATTTCCATTTTTTTTACAATTGGGAATTTTAGTCTTCTCAGGTTTTCGGCAATAACGATATTCCTAATGCATTATTTCGTTGATGGTAACGATGATTTGATATTTTCAAAATCTGGCATTTTTATAACGAATTCTAAACCTGCATCAATGGCTTGGTAAATTTCTTCCTGAAAGATTTTTGGTATCGATGTAATTTCTTCTCTAGCTCGTTTTCTGCAGATTGATTTGCATTTTTCATTTTGTGTGTACGCTTCATTTGGAATTATTAGAAAAATGTGTATGTTTGTATGAATTACTTTATTTTCCTGATCTGTTGTCATTCGTCCACTGCATTGTCCAATTACACATTTCCAATTATTGCTAAGGTTTTTGTTCATTCTTTTTAAACAATACTTATACCCTTCAAAAATAATTTGCGGATGACCTCGAATACTTCTGATAATTTCAATGGTATCCATGTTTAATAACAAAAATTAAACTAAAATATATTTTTATTTATCAGTCTTTAAATAGGTTAGTATTTGGAAGGAGCCTACCCAAAACATATAAATTCAAATTAATGTAATCTATGTAATTGCCTATTAAACACTCATATTTAATTTTCCCAATGATATGCACTAAAGACCTAATAATAACAAAGTTAATTAAATATCAGGTTCTTAATAGGTAATGTTTCTTGATTGATCTGCACTAAAGACCTAATTGCAACAAACCTAATTAAATATTAGATGCAGTGGCGGCTCGTGAGCACTAGCAGCAGGGGGGGCACACACTGTAAAGGAATCCCGGGATTCGTTTTTCCCTTAGGAAAACAAGTTCTACGCTTAATGAAAATTAAATATATTTGAAAACAATCATTTAGGGTGAATTAGGGAGAGTATTATTATTATTATTATTATTATTATTATATAATAACGATTTCTGAATTTGACTACAGGTAGCTAAATGTGACCACTCAAAATGCATTTAACTATGTATATGGCTATTTAATCAAAAAATAATTTCATATCCACTCTTGCGAAATTTGCGTAAATTTCTCAGAAGAATGCAATTTACTTAACAATTCTAACTTGTTAATGCATTTTAAAGCATACGACTTTGAAGAAAAGGTTTTTGGCAATTTAAAATCTCTCAGCGAAAAATTTCTCTTTTTTATTTTCAAAATAGAAAAAATATTTATATCTCTATTTGATAGTTTGTCAACTAAGCCTGGAATTTCCAACGCATACCTTTTTGAGATGAGCAAAATAGAATTTGGTCATCCTTACCAACAATTTGCGAAAATGTACACCATTAAATTATTTATAAGACTCAGAATTTTATACTCTTAAATATGCAAACAGAGATTTGAAATCCTCGAAAAAGTCAGACAAAACCAAAAGAAAAATTAAAATTTTGTCCCATTTATAAATATTATTGATATTTTTTCATCATATTTTTGACTGCTTTATAAAAAATAATTTATTTATTTCTTAACTATTCCAATGGTCCACTAACGTTTTTTCGTAATCACAATAAATAAATTATTTATTACCATGGTCCAACAAACGCGCACCTTAAGCCGAAACCGGCATCGCCTTTGTGAGGGAGCCGGAAAGGATGCCGCTGCGTACATTCGTATCTGGTCTAGGTAATCTGTGCCATGGGTACAGCACGTCACAATGAATACAGCGCCTCGCTTGTGACGTATAATCCATCGCATGTGTTTATCTCTTACTAAGCGATATTGTCGTTGTTATTCTTTTACGCATCATAATGAGAGAGAAAAACAACAGAGGCACACATTTACTGTGCCCATCTTCCACTTAATTTCGGAATTCTCGGAACGTCCCTCAACGCCCGGTCGTCCAGTGTCGTGCCAACGCATTTTGCGCTGAATAATAGATAAAATAATAATAGGCATTGAGGAAAATATAAAATATGTAAGTTATTTTTTTTCTTGTTTATTATAGATACTAGGACACTAAAGACCTAATTGTAACACACCTAATTAAATATTAGATACTTAATAGATAATGTCTTTTATACAGGGTGTTTCGGAGTACTGTTTAAAAATAATAAACAAAAACCTTAACAAGACTTGGAAATGTGTAATTGGACAATGTAGTGGGTGAATAACAACAGATCAAGAAAATGAAGACGTGCTTAAAGATATATTAATTTAGACAGGCGATTAAACCGAATATGTACTGAATTAAGGGGAAAAAAATTCGGCAAAGCTCTACTTTAGTTGTCTAATACAACTGATTTGCTGACATCGATTCACTAAAAATAACAGTTCATCTCAAAATTACAAAATACTTGGAAAAGAATTCACAAAAAATATCGCATACCCTAATCCTAATACAGGTAAATAAAATCAAACGGCCCGTACTGGCATCATTAGGGGCGCGGCCCATAATGGAACGGCCCGTAGTGAGAACAAGCCACTGCAAAAATGTTAAAATATTATTACTGGCCCAAATATAAATAATATCTTTCACTTCAAAAGATATGCAGTGTATTTAGAATCAATTTAAAATCAAGTCTAAAATATGCATTTATTAGACAATAATATGTCATGTATAACTAACCTAACTTGTAGAAATAAAATGTAAGCAATTTTCAGTATTGTTTGCGTTTGAAAAACATCATTAAATAATCCCACAAAAAGTTTACGGTTGTATAATGGCTATATTAATTACATATTCATATTATTGTGTGTCTATTAATGGTATATTCTTTAGTTTTTACGACAGTATAAGTAGGCGTCTTGTTTATTATTATGGTTTTGATTTAATACTGACAAGGTCTTTTTTGTAAACAAAACAATCATTCCTTTAATACGTTCATAAAGTTCGAGAACAATAAAGATGATGAGTCTGGCAAATAAAATTAAATGCATTGCATAATTTGGTCTAATAATTCAAACAAAATACAGTATGTGTTGTATACCTCAAAAATATATAAAAAATGAATAAAGGACTAAAAACCTTGTTAGTTTTTTTGTCAACATTACAATAATGTTTTTATTTACACTAAAAACATTGGAAATTTAAAACCAACCACAAGTTGATTGACATGCAATCTGCAATGTAAACTGGAGAATGTTACTTTAGAACCACAAGGCACGATCTTCAGAGTTGAAATACTTGTTTCTTGTTTTTTTTGAACGTTTTCATTTACTGTTTGTAATTCGCGATAATCAATTTGAAGTTTTTTTAATCTTTTAGTTTCTACATTACTAAAGCTTCAGAGAAGTACATACGAAAATGCTACACAATATACCTAAATAACCAAATCAACTAAGCAGACGGATTTTCAACAGAATGCCTGTATGAAAATGTTTCTGTGTGACAAAAATGTTGCTTTTTGTTATCATCTACATGAAATATACATATACTGTGACTTGTTACTATGATTGTGTTTTAAACACTAATTACATTTAATATCTAATAACGGACTATCTCTCAAGTATCTAAGTAGGTTAAGCTTAAAGCCCTAAGAATATTAGAAGTTTATGTTTTATTTTGGCAATAATTTAAGAAAGTTATACGCGAAGATAAAAAAATGTTAAAACCTTAACAGTCATCAACCACTCACAAAATTTAAGGAAACAACTTAAATCTCACCGAAACGAACATGTTCGGCTACCTAATAAATCCCATTTGATTTATAAAGACTGTTCACTTTAAGTTCTTTAAAACTATTTTTTAAGCCGTTATCTGGATGCAACTCTTTTGAAATTATATTCCTTCGCATGCCAAACAACCATTAACAACAAATAATACCGCATACATTTATTCGTAGACATTATCATTTCGAGCCTCGCCGTTTCATTTTTCAACCATCTTTATCAAATAGAATTCACTGGCGCAGGAAAGAGATTTCCAAGGTTTTCCAAGCAGACAAATTTATCTCGTGTTCAAACTTTAAAGATATCTATTGTCTCTGCAGTAGATAACCAGAAAGTGTCAAAGAAAAGCTAGGCGAACACCCATTCGGGGCGTTTTGTAATTAGAGGCCCTTAATTCTATTAAATTAAGCTACAAGAGTTCCTAAAAGACATGGGCGGACTCGAAGCAGTGAATATGCAATTACATTTTTGGCTCATTCTTCTAATGAACAGGACACATATTCAATATAATTTGCTTCTAAATGTTTATCTGGGTAATTTTATTTTTAGGGTATAGAAGGTTATGTCAGAGTTAGATTAGATTTTATTACATTTGTCTAGTTTGGTATTTTCTGGTAGGCTGTTCGATGCCCACGCCGACACACTGTCGGCGTGCGCATTTAATAAGCAGCCCCCCCCCGGCACAGGTGTCGTCATTGATATAAGTCTATTAAATGGTATGTTATTTCGCGGTCATGCCAGTTGAGTAGTGGTCGCGGTAGGGACACGTTGTAACGACTTCAGAAAATCTTTTTTTTTAATTGGTCCCGCGTTTGAGTTTTCTTGTGCTGGTATACAATAATGGAAGATAACGCAGTTCCAGGGCCGTCTGGCGTGAGGAAATTAAGGATTAAGAAGTCAGAACGTCTGACTGATGATGAACTATTGGCTTTGGCTTGGAGTGAATCCGAGGAAGAACCTTTTCAGAGCTCGGGTAGTGAATGGAGTGGCGCAGAAGAGCAGGAGGAAAATTTTGTCGAAGATTTCGACCAAGTAGAAAGTGATCCAGAAGATTTTGAAGTAAAAATACAATCACCAGCAGACATTACTTGGGTAGAAAACCCTTCGAACCTAAAAAACATTCCTTTTAGAGGACGATCAGGGTTGAAAGTTGATATACCTGGGGAGGGTCGACCCATATACATTTTCACATTATTAGCAGATGATGAATTATTTGATTTATTAGTACGCGAGACAAATTCATACGCCGAACTGGCATTATTGAGCGATCCAAATCCTAGGCCACACTCGCGAATAAGCTGGTGGAAACCAGTAGACCGTATTTTTAGGCCTGGTTTTGCACATGGGAATTATTCAATTACCACGACTTAGAGATTACTGGCGAAAAGATCGCTTATATAATTTGGCATTTGGACGTTTTATGAGTAAAAATAGATTTTTAATTATAATGCGTTGCCTGCATTTTTCACCAAATCGATAAGAAGGAGAACCAGAGAACACATTAGCTATTAACGAATCTATGCTTTTATGGAGAGGAAGGCATATTTTTCGCCAACACATAGCAAATAAAAAACATAAATATGGAATCAAATTATATTTACTCACTGAAAGTACTGGTACAAAAATGAAAATTCAAATATACACGGGAGCAGCTGACGATATGGGTGGTAAAGGACATGCTGTCAATATTGTCCTTCATCTGGTAAACAACTACTTGGACAAAGGATATAGTCTATACATAGACAATTTCTATAATTCAGTGGATCTTGCTAAGCAGCTCCTAGAAAGAAATACCTATTGTACTAGAACTTTGAGAAATGGAAGGAAAGGGAATCCTAGTGATGTGTCAAAAGTCAAACTAAAGCCTAGCGAGTCAGTTTAATGTTATGATAGTCAAATTTGTGTAGGAAAATGGAAGGATAAAAGAGAAGTCCTTTATATTTCAACAGAACATGAAAATTACCTTATTTCTTTGGCACACTAACGTTTTTGCAAATTTGTTGAAATTCTTCATTTTTTTGAGTAATGTTAACTCAAAGCTGTTTAGGTGTTCAAGGGGTTATTAGCCTAAACTTTTTATTTCAAAAAGCCCTACAAGAAATAATCCAATGGTGTAAGGTTGCACGACCTAGGCGGCCAATTAATCTCTGCTCTTCGAGAAATTATTCTATTGCCAAATCTTTCCCCTTAAAGATTGAGTGTTTCATCCGATGTGTGGCAAGTGGCATGTTCTCGACATACATAGCTTCTAATTGTTCTACAAATAATTTGTTTGGAAAAAAAAATAAGAACCAATAACGCCACCACACAAAAAACCGCACAGTCACTTTAACTGAATATAGTCGTTTTTCCAATATTTCTCTTGGATTTTTCTCGCCTCATATTCTGCAATTCTGCTTGTTTACTTATTAACCGATTTGGAAAATCGTGATTCGTCGCTAACGAGAATTGTTTTAAAACAAATCGATATTTTCTTGCCTTCTTTCTAAAGCCCAATTAACAAACATACGACGTGCCACATGATCATTAGATTTTAATTCTTAACTGTATCTAATAAGCTTTTAAATTAAGATATTTTTTTTAAATGTTATGCAAACTCGATATTTTAATGTTGAGTTGGTGTGAACGTTTTCAAACTGACATTTTCTGGAATTCACCAACCCTAGCCCTTCTCGAAGGCACCACGATTGTAAACATGCCTGTTAACTTCTACCCATTTTGTTGAAATATCTACATAAAACTCTCAACAACTTTAACAGATGGCGCTAAATTTCTTCCTAAACGCGTACGGCATCTTCTTGCAGTTTCCCATTGTGGTAATAAGTTTACACAATAAAAACGAGGTCTTCTATGGACAGTTGTTCCATGTTGACCAAAAAACAAGTATTTGCAAAGTTTTTACTTGACATATGTCACCATAGGAAAACTCTCAATGAAAATAACCAAAAATAGCGGTCAATTTAAATCGGAATGTCAAAGTTGGACACCATTACATTCTTTATATTTCTTTAGTTTTTTAGGTTTCTACTAAGCTTCGTATCTAATTCCTTAACATTTTCATGAATTTCGTTTATAGTTAAATTATTTTTTAGTTTTATTTGTGAAATTTATATGAAGAAATTTGGTTCGGTTTATTAGGCTCTATTAATCCGCTGGTTTTTTTACTAATATGTTTGAATGGATTCATTTGTATTTGTTGTTATTATTACATACCTGTTTCTGGTGAAATTTTAATCGCAATTGGAGCATACTCTTTTGTAAAATATACCAGTGAATCACTCTTCTACTTCATTGTTCTACAATTTTTCGTGTTTTGTAGACACTTGAGTTATTCATCTTTATTCTTTCCTGTCTCTGATCTTCTCTCTCTACCTACCAATCCCCTTCTTATGTTATTTATTATTTGGTCATTTCCAGAAAATTGTCGGTCTGTCATTTCGTCGTTGCCATTTGATTATCTTTTTAAGTATTATTGATTTAATTCCTTTTCTTTGTACGTGCCCGTATCATTGCATTCTCTTTGCCTTTAGGTTCACCTTTTGTACTCCTCGACTATTCTCTGGTTCCACTATTATCCTAAATTGTTTTCAATGCTGAATACAACATTTTTGACATTTTATTGATACAGTAGATGCAGACAGGACCACAGACGCTTTACTAGAGACGCTGATTTAGTTGTAAATACTATTAATAGAACATTGACAATTTCATCTATTACGAAATAGGATATCTTTGATAATTAATGAGTCTTAAATATATGTTGAATCACACGTTGCACTAGGCGACAGCCGCTCAATAAATAATTGTAAATCATGCCACTTCCTTTGGCATGTACCTTATAGGCTAACACAGCCATCCTAAGCCTGGGACGTTTTTAGTCCAGTTATTTCACTTTCAGCAAGCTCGTTTTTATCTTAAGTTGCATTCTCAGCACATGTCAATGGAAAAACAATTACTTAAAAATTGTTGTATTATTAAAACACCAAAGTACATTTAATTTAGACACTTACAGTTAGATAGTAACCAGCCAGAAGGTCCAAGGTAAGAAAAATCAAGCTAAATTTCGAACACACACTACAAAATCAGCCAGAAGGTCCAGATATCCAAAAGTAAGACAATTTAAATTTTATTTTATACTAAACGCTAACGACCTACTAGAAAGCCCATCCATTCCAAAGCGAGCTAGCCTAGTCTGATTTTCTAACACGGCTATCGACAGCTCAAATCACAACATCCTAATAATGATTTAATGTCTGGATTATTCTGCATTTCCCGGGAATATTTGTAAATCATGCCACTTCCATTGGCATGTAACTCATGTGCTTACATCATCTTTTCTAGTACTAATGATTTTAATTTCACTAATTTCCTCTTTGTAAAAGTGCTATCCTGATTTTGTGAGAGTGTTTTTTTTGCAAATAATTTAAATATAAACTCTCTACGTTTTGAAACAGTCTGTATTTCTAAAGAGCAGATGTCACTCGAGTTCTTCATGGAAATTACATAGCTACATATAACTAAACTATGATGCCATTACCAGCCGTCCCTTTTACTATCGTTTCGTTACAAGTGAAGAAAAAACGGGTAAAAGTGAAAAACTCCGATTGTCTATTATCGTTGAAGGGCGTTCGTGTGGAAACATTCGCTTATTCCTTAAACTTTCAGACATGAACGCGAGCTTTATTATCAGCGAACTTAAAAAAAGTCTTGAAAAAGGTTATTCGCTAGCTGGCTGTTACGTTCTCTATTAGGCTTTGACAGCTGCAAATGCTTTTTTCTTTATTTTTTTTTTCGGTATAGGAAGTGTCTTGGGAATCAACTCGGACTTTTCAGATTTTCTCCGGGAAAAGTAAACGTTTCGATTCTTAAAAGGAATAATTCGAGAACCAGTTAAATGAATTGGAATGATATTTTTACGGTAAAAGCAAACAACTTATTTCCAGATGCGCTTCGTTGATGGAGAAGTAATTATGTTTGGACAGCTTTGCAGATCGATTGATTTTAATACTTGCATTTTTCTGTATATTTACGTAATAGTTTTTATAAGGTTGGCAAAGAAATAATTGATCATAAAAATAATAATTATCTGTTAGACAATTCTTTCAGGCTAACTCTGGAGATTCTGCGCTCAAAATAAATAAAAAGATTTGACAGAAATCAAACGCCTATTAAATGTACCTATATATTTTCATCATTCGTTAGTCATTATCCTGACATTTCACTTTCAGTCCCATGTTTTTGTCTTGTATTGTTGGTGTCAAAAAGTTATTCGGAAAGGCCTTAGGATTGTGACGGCGATGGTGTTGGGATGGATTTTTTGATTTGAGAAATGTCAGTGGGATTGGAGATTGCCAAGTTGCGATTAAAATAAATAATTGAACAAACAAGAAGGTAATGAATTATTGTATCAAGACATAAAAAGGTAGAGACATAGCAGGAAGGAGAGTTGAGTAGAAGAAGTTTTTGTGGAAAGCCCCATGACTCTAATGTTCTAGGATATTGGAATGGTTTAACCTCTCCGAGTTGGAACAATATAAAAAATTAGCCAAATTGGTGACCCAAGTGTGGTGTCGAGTATTTCTATGGAAATTTATTCACTTATTGTAATATACTGATCCTTGTATGTTTGGTGTAAGATTGGAATGAGATTGGAGTGAAAGGGGAAATAGATGGAATTAAGAAGTTATATTCAAGTAAAAGATCGACAAGAAGAGAAGACTAAGGAGTGTACAAAGAAAATAGATGTAATGGACATGTTTCAGATATTAATGATGAGAATAGTAAGAAATGAGAGAGAATATGAAGGAAGAAACACGAGATATGAAAGAAAATATAGCTGATATTGTAGGAAAGATAGATGCGGGTTTAAATAAAATAGATGAAACTAGAAAGAAGATAGATAAGAATATAGAGAAGATGGAAAACTTGAGGGGAAAACGGAAACAATAAAGGAAGAAGTAAAAACATACACAGACAACCAGATCGAGGAATAATTATTGGGATAATAATTATAGAAATTACAAAATTACAAGATGATAAATTTAATAAAATAGAAAACAAAGAAAAAAGGGTTGGTAAAAAAGTATTACACGACTGGCGGATGTTAAAATAGAATTTGATCATGAATCTAGAAACATAGTAGGGATAAGAAGCTGTATAAATAAATGAATATGTTGTAAAAACGAGTATGTGGTCTTTAATAATAGAATAAATGAACCAAACACTATCTTTGATAGTAATATTAAGAATCTACACCACAAAAAAACGATTATTGATAAAGGTACAAAGATATAAAACAAATGAGGATATAAAGAGAATAATTGAAATGCTTTTAACAGGTTAAGCCGGATTCTGGAGGAATAGAAAGAAGAAAGAAATACTACTATGAAAATTTTTAAGAAACCTTTTATTGAGTATTTTTAGGGTATAATCATTGATATGTTAAAATACTAACTTAAGTGAGTATATTCATTAAAATAGAAAGGTACAGAAATACTTTTAATAGTTGACAATCTAAGGCTTCATAAGTCGTTGACATCAACAATAAACACAAATAAAAACTAATAAATTTATTATAAGTTTACAGGTGCTTATATTTTAATCTAATTTTTATCATTGCCAACTCATCGACCAACTCAAATTTATTGAGTGTATCAATTATTGCTAGTCATAATTATTCATCAAGAAAAATGATAATAGATACCTAACCATATGGCTTTGAACTAGTCATATCGTGTTTAATCGTTTGAATAATAAACATAAACAAAGGAAAAACAATATTTTTAAATTTCAACATTTCATTTTGAGGAATTAACTTTATTGACATTGATTATAAATAATGCATTAGTTATAAATTGCTATTCTAAAAATGTGAGGGGAGACCTGGGAACAGTGGTCACCTTTTCCAAAACGCAGCCCATTTTGTTAATAATATACAATAGATATCAAACATATCTGTGTTAACATCAACAATGGTATACAAGGCGTCATGCAACACAAAGATTAATAGCTTATTTAATAGTTTAATTTGAAAAAAATGCAAAATTATATGTCCACCGTAGCGGGTACACTAGTCAGAGCTCCTAGGTATACTGTTCACAGTCCTGGGGTAGTGAGAATACATATATGTTAACGAGATTTCAAGAACTTTAATGCTAGAAACAATAACCCAGCTAAGGTATATAAGTTCGTACAATGTTGTTTAATATTTTAAGATGTGAAATTGACATTCTTGTTTTCACAATGCTTTAAATATATTTTCCTCGGTGATAAGATTAACCTCAATTTTTATTTTGCTGCTACTCACTATATTTTCCTAAAACAGTATATAAAAGAGTATATAAAATAGTATATAAAAGAGTATATAATATAGTATATAAAACAGTATATAAAACAGTATATAAAACAGTATATAAAACAGTATATAAAACAGTATATAAAACAGCACATAAAGAAGTGTACAAAATACTGTTATTTCTTTTATGGGCTACAGTTTTCCTTCTTCATATTAACAAGTAATGACCACCGTACCCATTCTACCAATGACCAGAGTGTGTCCCAGAATGCAACTAATTTTTAACTGTTTCTCTATTGAGAAAGGAAGTTTATTCTTAATATTCCCTTCATACAGTAGAATATTCATACATATAACAATAAACTTCACGAGGAAAATAAACTTATTTTAATTTTTTTTACAAAAAATTTGATCAAATTTAAGGACCGAAAAGTTACTAAAAAATTAAGTTTAGACCTTTTTCCACAAATCTGCTTTACCGTATTGCAAACCCAAATACTTAAACTACTATGAGACCAACAAATTTAATTTAAAATATATTTACAGATTACCACGGTGCCCATATGTCCACTACTGCACCTCGGTTTCTCCTACATCTTCATTCAATTGTTTGTATACAAATTCAATTTGAATACATTTCCAAACTTTCCCCTGCAGAAAAAACAACGCTATATACGCTGAAACAGCCGTAGTTATTTATTTGTATTGTTATTTTGACTATCTTCGCCCAGACATATATACCTACGTCTCGCATTCGTTGTTACGACAGGACACATAAAACCCCGGTGTAGTTTATAGAGAATATATTGCTAGATTTAAACGCTGATGCCGTTACAAACCATTCTTTTTTATACCTCCCCTCGGGAAACTCATAAAAAAAAGAAACGGCAAAGAGTTAAAAAGCGATTGAGGAATATCATTGGAGCTCTTATTCCTTCAACTTCGTAACCATAAAAATAACTACCAGACTATTTGTGATGCAGCTCTTGAGTGAATACCTTATACAAAAATATGTAATTTTTTATCATTATATGGTATTACATACCTACCTAGTACATTTATTATGATGAACAAATTGATGAAATTTCATTGGAAGTCCTTGGAAATATATATAAAATTTTAAGAAAAGCGAGACCTGTTCCTACCCCAAATTGCAGGACTTACTTTGATGCCCTAAAAACTGAGAATTGTTGCAGTGTTCCAAATATCTGGAAGGAACGAAAGAACGAGTAAGTTTTTGTAACTTAATGATTTGTAGTGATACTAATGCTGTGCTGTGATTTTAATCGATGTTCATACTGTAAAACCTAGAAATAATACAGTTTATGTGATCCAACCCTAGCAAAATAACACATAGAAACAATCACAAACGTTAATCGACTTTCAGCTAGGTTTAAAAGAAATCATGCAAACGGACATCGTTGTAATCAATTCATATTAGTTACAGATCCGAAAAAGAAAATTCACCTGCAGCCGGCAGGGATTGTATAATCATCTGTTGACATATTTAACACAAGAATTAAAAAAAAATGTTATTATATTTTTCAGTAGGTAGCGCCACTTTAGGAACATCAGTTAGAATCCAACTGTGAATGATTATGCATCATAAATATTTTTAAATAAAGAAATTAAACAAATCTCGGTCAATGATGGGATTCGAACCATGGACCCCTGGATATAATTTTTTTTTGGCATAGGCACATTGCAATTTAGCCAGACACAGATTCGTTTATAATTAGAACTACCCAAGAGGTGTAAGAAGAAGAAAAACAATAAATGGTATAGGACGGGGACACTCGCTTCTTGTCCAGGATCCATCAGGACGTTTTTTTTTTAATAGACAAACAAAATTAGGCCTCGGTAAGAGGGTAAACAAATAGGTATAATACAAAAGAAACAAGATTAAGATTCCAATCATAGACGAATCTCTTTCCGAAATTGTAAGAGGCAATTGATAATGTCATCAGAAAAATGTATTAAAGCTGTTTCAATATTTAAGGGGGATAGAATGTTATTTTTTATAAGATTCATATAAAGCGTGTTTGAATGTACTGCGTATTTCTTGCATTGGAAGAAAACGTTATTAAGGTATCCAGTTGTTTCATAAAAGTCACAATTTTCATCTTCTTTTACATTAATTTTAAACAAGTGTTTGGGTTAACTGGCATGACCAAATTTGGTTCTAATTAAAGATGTAGTGTAGTGTCTTGGAATTATATGATTTTTAAACCAGGGTGAGTTTGGAATATGTCTTTGAATTTAAGTGTACTGATTCGAATAAGTAGAATAGAATTCTGACCAATCATGTCTCCAATTTCTCATATTGTTGGATTTTATCAAGGCAACAATATCTGGGCTACAGGTGGTTTGAATGGTGTTAGTTCCTTTTTTTATTGCAAATTTTGCTAGCATATCAACATATTCATTGTGTTTGAGTCCAATATGAGCCTTTGCCCATATAAAGGATATCTTTACGTTATTATTAATTAGTTGGAACAATGCCTCTTTGATCAAGAAAATGTAAGGATTTGAATTAAAATTTAAAATATCCAGAGCTACAGCCGAGTTTAAAACAGATAAAGAATCTGAAGCAAATAGAGCTGCTTTAGTGTTAGATTCTGTTACAAATTGTAAGGCTTCTAGTATCGCACTTCTGCAGTGTAACTAGAAATTTGAGATCATTTGTAAAGAATTTGTAAAGAACTTTAATATGAAGAGACGGGACGTAGTAGGCGCAACCAGTGCCTAGGTCTGACTTGGATGCATCGGTGTATATAACAGTATGTTCAGGAAAGCTATTTAGGTTACAAAGGAGTAGATTTGAACAATTATGAGGATTTTCATCATATGAAAAGGGTAGATAAATAGTTATTTCGGGAGAAATTGTTCTGAGTGTTTGTTGTCAGAGTAGAGAGAGCATCCATCATTCCATATCCTTTTCTATATCCAAACTGATTACTTGGGAGTAATTTTTCTTTAGTTAACCACCATTCGAGTCTAGCCTTGATCATGCGCTCCAAGGTTTTCAACACACAAGACAAAAGTGAGATTGGCCGGTATGATTGGGCCAAATTTGGATCTTTTCCACTTATTAAAATTGGAACTACAATTACTTTCTTAAGGCTATATGAAATCATTAAAAATATCAAGAAGTAGTATTTTAACTGCTAGAGGTAAATGTATGAGCATAGGATATTTGATATTGTTACGCTGGTTTTTGGTATCACAATTTATTTCAACTGAACTTTACAATAACTATAATTCAACTTTGACAATAACTTTACAACTGATAATATTCACGACTTATATAGCTTGTTGACCTTCTCGAACCTTCTCGAAATGTCATCTAGAATGTTCTTGACGTGTAATGACATTTCTGGACATTTCTGGAATATTCTGTCTTCTTTTACTTGCACGTTTATTATGATAGCCGCACGCTATTACAGGGTGCTGCGTAACATTGCTCCCTCCTCTCTAGTTATTCGCCCCGAATAACTTGATTACTGGGATCTGGTTGGAGCCAACGGGGAGGATCTGAACCACGGTATGGCGCTAACTTCTCAATGTAAACTACCTTGGGTTTACTTCTCGTTGACAACTGAATGCGGTAGATCAGGTCGTCTATTTTCTTGAGGGCGGTGTAGGGGCCTTCCCAGTTCCGTTGCAGCTTCTGACAGAGTCCTTTTCGGCGCTTGGGATTGTACAGCCACACTGGATCGCCTCTCTCAAAATGTGTCCCTGTGGCATGCATGTCGATTCTAGCTTTTGCTTTATCGCTATTAATTTTTAACGAGCGAATTCGTATACCTTCTCTAATCTTTCTTTCAAGTTCTGTATGTACGTGGGAGGAGTACGCATTTCTTTTTCACCAGGAGGCTGCCTTCCAAACAGAAGATCATGGGGAAGTTTCATCTCCCTTCCGGTGATCATCATGGATGTGGTATAACTGGTCGTTTCATGTTCAGAACTTCGGTAGGCTAGCAGAAATAGAGGAATTAAAGTGTCACAGTCCTTTTGATTATCAGAGACGAACATTGAAAGATACTGGCATATCGTTCTGTCGTGTCTTTCTACCATTCCGTCGGACTGTGGATGTAGAGGCGTAGTGCGTGTTTTCCTGATGTCTAACAGTTTCATTAATTCTTGCCATAATTCGGATTCAATATTTCGTCCTTGGTCGGAATGTAATTCCAGGGGGACTCCGTGTCTCGCAATGACGTTCGTCATAAATGCTTATGCTACTGTCGTCGCTTCCTGATTAGGAATAGGCACTATTTCGGGCCACTTTGAAAAATAGTCCATAACAACCATCAAGTATTTGTTTCCCCTTTCTGTTAAGGGAAGTGGTCCGAGGATATTAATAGCGATTCGTTCTAAAGGCTCTCCGGAAAGGTACTGTGCCATTTTATCTCTACTTCTTGTTTTGGGCCCTTTTCTGCCATTACAGAGGTCACATTCCTTACACCAATCTTCTACATCCCGTCGGCAATTGACCCAATAAAATATTTCTCGAACTCGTGCGAGTGTTCTTTTAGTACCAAAGTGTCCTCCTGAACGGCTGCTATATTGTCAAATCCAGGGCTAGTATTATTGTTATTACTTAAAACATAATTTAATTCATTAAGTGTCAGTGGTTTTAAAAGAAAATGATTTACTGGATTATAATGTTGTGTATAGTTGGTTGGGTAAATAGCCGATGGTGGCGCGACTTTATTAAAAAGGGATCAATCCAATTGACTATGCAAGTGGAAGATTTATATGAACAAGTTCTATTCATTATTCTTGTCCGTTGCCAAAGTAGAGCAGACTGTGTATTTTTATTAAGTGATGATATCCAGCTGATCCAGTTTTTTCTTGATTTATTTTTTAACTCCTTTTTTGTCTTAGTCATAATTTCTTGATATTGAACATAGTTGGAGATATTGGAATTATTTTTGTAAATTTAAAGAACTTTTTGTCGTTCTGAAATTAACCTATCACACTCAGCATCTCACTAGGAAGTGTCTTTTGTTTTTAAAGAATTTAAGTTGTGGAATAGCGTGTTCGGCTGCAATATTAATTGTTTTTATAAAAAAATTATATTTCTCATATGTATTGAAGGCTGAACAAAAATTATTATTAAAATCACGTTCTATTAAATCGGAATATAAAGGCCAGTTAGCTTTTTTAGTGTTCTACTTACTTTTGGGGAAGATTATATCCTTTAGAGAAAAATCTACCTGAAATTCAACATATGCAACAAGGTGATTTGATCCCAGGGTATCTGGAAAGGCAGACCAGTTGATTTTGTTTGCTATGTCTGGGGAACAAAGAGTTATATCAATACTAGAGTTTTCGGAATTAGGTCCTGTTAAGCAGGTAGGTTCATCATTAATCAATATCACAAAGTCGGAATATTGGATAGCATTAATAAATTAATTAATATTAACTCCAGACACTAAACATTTATTTTATAAATTTAATTCATGTGTCCATTCAAAATTTGTTCAATTATTGTTCCAATTTTAAGCTAGAAATTATTCATCTTACTCTTAACTAATACCTAATAACAAAGTGCAGATTGTCAGTGTTTACCAACTACAGAACACAAACTAAAAATCAGTGTAGCCAACACATAATCCAGGTATTACGACTGCCAGTATAAAGGGGGGAGGGGTCACTAGATACTCTAAGGATGCTATTATAGACCATATTTAGTTTCATTAGATTAAGTGAGGTACAAAGCAAAAGTATACATTTTTCTTAATACTACAATTTCACCCGGCCTTAAAAATATTTACCTTGCCGTTTTCATATAGGTATTTAGACGCTCAATAAAAAATCTCTGTGTTCCACCTTTCGTCACGTTTCATAATATGCAATTTCGGCCATAATGAAAGATTACCAGCTCAGGATTTCTAAAAGCGAAATAAAAACAATCCCCAGAAAAGCCTCCGTACGTGATATATCAAACAATTTCTCTACCGTTTCCACTGAAATCATATTTCAACAATAATAATTCAAGTCTATAAACGTACGCTTCCATTTATGGGTAAACAATTTGTTAGAATAGGTTGAAAAGATTACGATTACGACAGAAAGTATTTTACGTTTTTTACATGACGGCAATCAATCATTATTTGTCTAGTTGCAGTAGAAAATTAGCTTTTTGCTTTGGAACTATTAGTGAAAATATTCAGGTTATGTATATATACGAGGTGTTCTGAAATTTCCCATGAATATTTCAATGGTTCATAAAGATACATACATACTATATAAGTCTGTTAATTCATCACGTACCTACATACGAAAAATAGACTCATTTTTCATATAAAGTATATCAATTATATAAATGTACTTACGTGAACTATGTAGGTATTCTTTTATTAAAAAAAATACTTACCTGAAACAAAAGATATATTATAAATAATAAGAAAGATATCGATAAACAAAAGAAATGATTAATACGTTTAGCTAAATCCTAAATCAATTATAAAAAAACCTACATTCCATGATTCGACAGTTGGCAACTTTGCACTAAATTTTAAGCCAGATAAACCTTGAACAAAGCTTTAGATTCTGATCTGTCTAAATTACATGAATTTCCAATAACTCACAGTCTAGTTATGGGTTAAAGTTTATCAAACTCGTAAAATTTCATTTATGAAAATGTAGTATAATATAATTATTGTGATTCAATAGCGTGGGTCAGAATTTCAAATGTTTTTTGGACTTAACTGCTCTGGGGAACGCCACACAAGATTTTTCGTTTATATCTAAATATGTAAGTATTTTTTATTAAATCATACGGTGTTATGTATTCATCCCGTAATTAAATTTGTATGCCCGAAAATAACAAAATCAAACATTTTAAAAGTCCGTTCACTGGCTATATCAGTCAATTAGGGTCTAATAAGTTTGCACATGTCTTCTTATTTCAGTTGCGCGTTATTTTTGCTTAGCAGATTGAACTTTATTAGTCACTTTGAAAAATGTAAGATTAAGTTTTAAATTTCCCAGCTCAACATTAGTTTTTAGCGTTTTTTAGAGTTTTTAAATAAATATTTATTGGATAACTGATATAAATGTTTTAAAACAATATCATTTTCTTTACAACTGGACTCTGATTCACACTTATCACTACTTGCCGTTTTGCCTAAATTAATAATAATTGGTTCTAGATCAGAAACATTTAGTTGCTTGTATTTTTCCTAATCGAAAACAATTACGATTTTAGTGTCTTACATAATTGTCCCACTGAGTATCGGTAACATTATTCAAAGCTTCTGACCAAGTCTGAAATACATCTTTGTTGTTAAAAATTATTTGTCATAAAACCGTTTGCAATGGGACCACACCCTCTCTATCGTACTGCACTGGCAGTAATATGGAGAAGTATTTTATGACCATATCCCTCAACATATCTACTTAGGTGGAATTCTTTTCGTGGTAGATTTTGACGTACAACTTCCCAAATCTGATATTTCACACCATTGATTGGATAATTAATGTTCTTTTTATACAACCATTTTAACATTTTATCGTTTGTCCAACTATAACATGGAATTGGTTCCACGTACTGCGAAATATAACTGGCATTATCGATTATAATCAAAGAAGGATGTTTCAGATTAGGTATAAATTTGGTCTTAAACCATTTTTCAAAATTTTCTGAGTTCATATTATTATGGCAATACCCTCTTTTTGTTTGATTTTTAAATATGAGGTCAGCATTTTTTATAAATCTTTCTGAATTGGCACCATAGACAATTATATATCAAATTCCATCTCCTGTTTCTTTACTTGCAGTAGCCAGTAGCCATCGTTCCATCTTGCCAACTTTGTTTGTCCCTTCCCTTGCTATGTACCCACGCCTCATCCATAAATACAGGCTTAAAGTTACCCACTTCTATCTCCTAGTTAAAAATTTTCAAAGACATTTTTTAACTGACTAGATGTTTGTTCCAAACTGTCTGTTGTTAATTCTTTTAAAGCGAAAGCCAATTTTTCGAATCCATGTATAATTGACCGTGCAGAAAATTTTACATCAGGGACATTTCAAATTGACTTACTTTCTTAGACATTATTTTCACATCCTCTAAATCAGAATTTGTTGGTTTACATAAATCTATATATAGATAGTTTTCTACGAAATATTTAATGCCTCTGCAGCCATTTGATTCATTAAAAGTATAGCAACTGAAGTTATGGAATGATAAATTGTTTAGAACATAAAAATAATGAAAGTGTATGGTGAGTTGCGAAATGACAGATTACTTAGAATATTATTTATCTAGCGGCAGACATGACAGATGATAAATGACATGTAACGCCATCTATCGACAGACAGAGTAATAATAAACGACGCCATCTAGATACAGTTGACAAATGACAGGTAAAGTTATGCAAAAAGTTACTAAATCTAGCGACAAACAGTATTTTTTACCTAAAAATTTAGTGAGAAAATCAGTGATACCAACCTACGAAACAAGATTCTAGATTTTAAAAAGTTACTGCATTTTGGGACTTTAACGGTTTCCCATATTAATTTATGCAAGGTTTGAGGTAGAAGTGGTGTAGCTATACAATTGTGTTTTTCTTGGAGGGTTGAGTTTGAATTTTGAGTATGGTTTTTCGATTATTTTTAGAAGTTAATTTTATTTAATATGATTATTCAAAAAGAGTTCAATTAATGACCTTTTAACGAATTTTTATTTCAAATTTTTATTAGAATAAAAGAAACAGAAATGGGAGATAAATCAGAAAAAAAAGAGGCCTTAGGACTTTAAATAGACAGAATATGTGACTACTGAAGGAATGTGCACAAAGCCAATGTATGTGAGGTGTGACCTCTGGTTATTTGAAGCAAAGGCCAAAAACTTATTTTATATAATTAAATTATTAAAAAAAAAAAAAAAAAACTTGTTAAAATACTGACAAAAACCAAGCCTAAAACTGAAACACTCCTCAAAAAATATTCTAAGAAAAACAGAACAGAATGTTGGCCTCTTACACACTTTATCAGTCAGCATAGTCAGCATGCTCAAATTATCCATTATTCGTAAAAGTTGGCCTCTACGTACTTCTTTGGTCGGCAAAGTAATATTTAAAAAATTACAAGTAGATCAGCAGCGTTTTTTACTGGCACTGGCAATACGCATTGAGTATATTTGTGTCCTTGTTTATCGATATGGAAAAGAAGACAAGAGAGAAATTTTTTAAATAATTTGAAGATTCGGAAACAAATCTCAAAAATCCCCTTACGAATTATTAAGACCATCCCGGACCCCAAATGTAAAAATAAATACTTGTAGATTTGAAAAAAAAACCTGTCTTTGCTGGGAGTTAAGCCCAGATCTCCACGTTTGCAGAACGTGTACCCATTGACTATCGAGATTCCTAAATGGAAATTTAAGGTGCTAGTTCTAGCCAGATGACATTCACGTTTATTCCCAAATCTACAAATACCTCCAATGCAGCATCTGTGTACACCGATACATTTAAAATTTAATAATTTTTCTTAATACTGTGCATATTACTAATGACCTAATGACATTAAATATAAATCGCGTATTATTGGCCCGGTTACAACCATGAAGGTATAATAATAAAACCTCATTTGTTACAACTCAGCCTTATGTATAATACTATTATTAATAACTATAAATAGACCCTTAGTTGACTTATTACTCACTCAACTTTCCTACACCTCCCTGAAACCGCAGCAGCGATATTATAAATAAATCATCGTTGATGAATTCCTGAGGAATGAAACACAAATCGATTTTCAATATTCAATCCAGTGCAATAAACTGGCTAGTCGGATGCGAACTGTGTAGAAATGAATAAATCGAGTCATCTATCAATTATTTATAATAGTTTCGAATGCATTATTGACTGGTGAATTGGCGGAGGTGTCGTTGTAAATTCGCGACTGTAACTGGAGACAAACAAATTTAGACTTCGATAAAGCATTAGTTCGTCAGCCAGTGGTGTGTAAGGAAAATGGAAAGTGAAATATTCGGGAAAAATATTTTAACAGAAATGTAAAAGATAGTCAAATATTTTAAAAGTTAACCATGATCTGATACTCCAATATGTCAATAACCTTGAAAAGGCCATCCCTATATCGCAAATCCTTTTATTGAAAAAATAATAATTATCACCCTGTAATATGTAGAACATGATATCTATATTACACCAATTGTAATATAACTATGAAAAAATATATAACTTCATAGATATAACTTATATTTCGTGTAATCATAAATTGTAGGCGTCAATCACGAATTTTCCGTCAGAAGTTATTATTTTTCTTTATTTGAAAGAACCTAAAATAGAGGTATATAAAAATGATTTGTTTATGGAAGTAAAAGTTATTTCACAATTACTTTATTTCCCATATTTTTTTATATTACATTTCTCATAATCTCAAATAAAGGTGTTTATTAACACAACCTTCCTGCACATTTTTCGTTTTACAAAATATTTTTTTGGAAGTTTCTTTCCATATAAATATTTTTTAAATTTGGTTAAATTGCAAGGTGGAAAATATGTAAAATTAATGGCTGTTTTTTTAATTCAAGGCCTGCTTTATGAACTGAAGCCATGGTAATGTACGATGGTACTTTTGTGTTTATGTATCTTCCAAATTTAAAAATTAGTTATGCATAACGGTAGCTTTCAATTCTCTCAAGGTAATCAGAATAATTACTTCTACAAGCCAAAAAGCTGATAGTATAACCTTCACGGCTACGTGCACTATTTGATATTATCATTTGTACGTCTTCAACAATTTGTGTCATACGATTATTACCATTGCGTCTCCACATCTTTTTGGTCATATATTTTTTTAAACAAAAGAAAACACATTTGTGAAAATCTATATTTTGATAGCACAATATTTTCTTCATTCATCTGCATAAATGCGATGATATCTTGCACTCAGATACAGAAGAAAATTGTAATCTTCAAAATATTAATACTGAAGGGGTGGTTGGATTAGTGGTTAGAGTCAGTACTTTGAGATCTAAGGGTCCCAGATTTGAATCCCGCCGGTGACAGCATTTTTGTTATGAATTAAATATTAATACTATTGCATTGGTAGGATAACCCACTCGACCATTCAGTGTTGGCTTTTAATTAACAGTGCTGTTCCTAAAGTGGCTTTGGGAACCGGTAAAAAATCTTAAAACAGAACATGAGGCTAATAACCATAGCAGTTCATGCCGATGACAGAAAAAACATAATTCTAAAGCCTATCTCCAGATACGTAAGTATGACTGTATTAACAGTCAAATCAGACTAAATAAGGACAGCATCTACTAAATAATAACATTTACTTAAGTCATAGCAAGAGACAAAAGATTAACTAAAAGATTTACTGCACCAACTCTAAATAATGTCTTTAAAATCTTGGTTCAATCTGGTCATTCTATTTCAGTCATGGTATCCTGTTTATTACTGTAATTCTTTGTTATTAGATTTAAGATTTTCTTGGACATTTTTGTGATTTGCGTACACTTTATTATCTTTTTTATCTTTAATATCAAGCAGTATGTCAAAAGCAAGCCGTACCCATGGGGTGTCAAAATTTTTGTTTTATGTGGAAGTAGCAGAACTGCTTATGACTTTTTAATTTATCAAGGTGCAACAACTGAAATTGACTAATAGTTATCTAAAAATTTTGTGCTAGTGCGTCGGTTATTTTGTATTTAACTCAGGATATTCCAAGATACCAAAATTTTTTTTGATATTTTTTTTTAAGTTATGATTTATTTCAAGAACTGCACAAAAAATATATTTATGCAACTGGGACTATCCGAAAAGACAGGTTTCAACGACCACTTTTCATGAATGAAAAAAGATAGAGGATTCAGCGAAGAAGTTATAAATGCAGAAGGTACAGTAGTTTGTCTAAGTGACAAGATAATAAACCTGTTTTATGGTGTCAAATTTTACTGGAATTAAACCTGAAAATGAAGTAAAGAGATAAAATAAAGTTGGAAAACATTAACAACAATAAAACTACCACAATAAAGCTTTACACTCAGGGAATGGGTGGAGTGGGCAAATTCGATCAATTGCTCTCCTACTATCGGATACAAATAAAATATAAAAATGGACACTTTTGATTTTGCTTGCGTAAATAGCTATTTGGAATATAAAATAGCAATGGAAGCTAAATAGGTACCAAAAGAAGATTTTCTTGATCTGCTATAGTTCAAGCGGAAAATTGCTGATGCTACAATATTAATGAATCAATCTGTACATGGACCTCACGTCAGACCATCCATGTGCAAATTCTCCACGAAACTCCCCGATTCCAGTACCTAAGAGAACGCCTTGTGAGATGAGGCCATTACGAGAAATCCAAACAGATTCCATAAGTCATTTGGCAGAGTATAATGAAAACAAAGAGGCTACACGTTGTAAAAAACTTGAATGCAAATTAATAACCCACATGTTCTGCGGAAAATGCAAAGTGCATTTAGGTTGTGTCAAACATCGAAATTGTTTTATGTGATTTCATCTGAAATAACTTTTATTTTTACTGTTTTTAAATTTAATAAATATTAATGTCATACTGCAATTTTTGTTTAATTTATTCCCGATGTCCACTGTAATGAACTTAAAAATATAAAAAAAAAATGAAAACAATAAGAATAAATGAATTGCTAGTATCTAGATACCCTAATTATAAATAATTAAACGAAAAAAATGTTTTTGCTCAATGCGGGGCCTGAAAGGGTTAAACATGTTCAATAATATTTTGAATAGTTTTAAAATCTGTAGTGGAAGCCCACTACTCTTTCTAATCATAGTGAACAAGATTGTCAAGATGGTAAAAGAATAAGGAAAACATTTTAGACATGATAATAGAATAGAGAAATTAAAAGACAGTTCGATTAAATAATTTACTATATGCAGATGACAGTACTGATAACAAAATTAAAATACAAAATGAAAAAACTTATAAACATCTGGACAAAAAAAAATAGAAAACATGAGCATGGAAAAAAATTTAAAAACGATATGAAAAACAAAGAGATGATAGAAATAATAAAAGAAATAAAATGTAAAAATATAATACTAAAAATAATGACAATAATGAAAATAAATCACCCTGAAAATACTGCTCTCTAAATAAATCAATTAGGCATTTCAACGACTTGTCAAAATTGTGCCAGTGGGAACTGACAGTTTAGATATGGTAACCCTGTGGGCCTGTTGTGATTGACAGGCTCAATGATACATATGTACTTATCTAGATTGCTCAAAGCGGGTAGTTCGCGAGCGGCCATATTTCCTGACAATTGCACATTAATTTGAATCGGTTTAGAATAAATGTGTTTTAAAATCAATAACTTTCAGCCTTTAAATATATATAAAAAACATAATTAACTACATTTTTTCTTTAAGGGAAAACTTATGTTTATTTTTAAAAACTGAATGATTAATCTATAGAACTATTTATATCATTAAACCTGTCAAATCACCAGGCCCACAGTGTTGTCATATCATTACCTATCATGTTCCTATCAGTGGCCTGTCATTATCTACGGGCAGCCATTTTGTTTGGAATGCCTACTACTAGAATATAAAGATACTAATACCTACAAGAAAATTAAAAGTTTACAATACAAATTCAATGAAAATGAAACCTTTGAGAAAAATAGCAGAAAAAACTAAATAGGATAGAGCGAGAAATAAAGATATAAGGAAAATAACTAAACAGGAACCGATAATGACAAAAAGCAGCTAGTAAAAATGATATCAGAATAGTGAGAAAAGTAATGGAAATAGGTAAATCTAGGAAAAGACATCGAGGAAGGCCTAGGAGGAAAATGTATGGACCAGAAACAGAAAAGATTGGAAGAAATCGTTCTGGGAGGAAAACGGATCCCAATCCAATGCCTGAAAAGGCAGAAAGATACGAGAACGAAAGAAATTTATACATTTATGTCTGCTACTTCGGTCCAATATAGCTTCCCTTGAGATCTATTACACGGCATTACATTACAGAATTTTTTACGTAGCATCGTCCCGAACCCCGACACTGGTTGTAATATGGTATCGTAACATCAGTTTCTCCATCTACTCGAGAATTTGTAAGTTTCGATATTTCTTTCGCTTTGTTTTGGGTCGTTTTCTTTGAAATACTGGCTAATATAGTTGTTTTCTGGCGTAATACGTCGGTCCACGGCTGAATTTATAGTTATAGAATAACGGGAATCCAGCTCGTACGGATAGGGGTATAAAAATAATGGAATAATGAAAGTGTAATTGTCGTTTCTGTCTACGTTTTATGTTCAATTTTGAGGTTGCACGTTTCTTGGAAAGATAAATAGCTTTGCTGTAAGTTCTAAATCGAGACGCATAGATTTGTTTTTTTATAGAAAAGGAGAAGAAAAACGAATTTTGCTTTTCTTCAAATAGATTACAGAAAAAAACAAACAAATCTAATTCGAGACGTATTGTTATTCAAAATAATTATATCACCATTTTTGATCTCTAAAACCGACTATTTATTGGATAAAAAAATTAGAAGATGCTAAGTAAGGACTATTCGGTGGATCTATTTATTTATTGAGTAGTACACTACCCTAATAACGTATTAAGAGTGATAATAAAGTAGGAAAAAAATATACATACTAAGGTACAAAGAAGTTGCAACAATAATTGGTAATAACAATGTTTGTTCGAGCCCCTAAAAAAATATAGAATAGAAAAAACGTGCGTTCAAAATCACAATGAAATGAAAAAACAAATAATTTAGTTACCTATTATAATGGACTACATTATTGTGACGTACAATGCCTCTGAAAATACATACTGAATTTAAAATTCGACTATTTTGATTTTACAAGAATAAATAAGATTATTTATAAGTCGCATTGAAAACTTTAAGGAATTATTTCTTATTCAATGTTAAGACAAAAAACTCATATAAACGTAGGTCCTACATAACTTTATTTTAAAAAGACAGGTTGAAAAGTAAAAGAAAAATAAGTTTTTCCTAAATAACTGGAATACCAAAATTAGCATCATAAAATGAAGACTCTTTTAATGGGAAATAAAAGTTTTCTGGATTTACCAATGGTGTAAGGAATTCACTTAAATAAAAATATAACTGTTTTTTATCAATGTCATATGATATTTATATTATAAAATTAAAACTATACAAAAAAAAGATATTTTCAATTTGACGATCAGCTTGTTTGTTTTCAATGAAAACGAAGATACTAAAGATATACATAAGATTTAATTATTACTGCTTTACCTGGATGAAAATAACAAAAAGTAAGAGACCCATAGAAACAAAAATACCCTTCAGGGATTTGACAAGTGACATAGCTTCTATAAAGAAAATGCAATTTTTGTCTTCCAGTTATTTTTTTCAACCTGCAATTTCATGATAAAGCCGGTTTTGATCTATATGAACTTTTTTAATAAAATTGAGTAAGAAATAGCACCTTAAAGTTTAGCTACATACTTAATGATCACCCTGTAGTCTAACCCCTACAATATTGTGTCAATTCGATATTCACTGAATTGTAACAACATGTACTATGTCCCAGTGGTGGGAGCTGTCGTGTAACCTGTCAAATTAAAAATGTTTCTTATCGATGGATTTTTCGTTTTTTTGCAGGAAATGAAATAATTTGTTTCTAAACCTCTAAAACAATAAAAAAAAATGTTTGCAAGCATTTTTTGTCTTCCGGTTTGGCTACTTCCTACACTTACACCGAAAGTAGCAAAAACGGACGACAAAAAATGCTTGCAATGTTACAGACTTCTAGATGCATATTATTTCATTGCCAACAAAAACGAAAAAATGCATCGAAAACAAAAAACATTTTTAATTTAACAGGTTACACGATAGCTCCCACCAACGGGTCATAGTACATGTTGTTCACTGCCCTCCCCTGTACCCAACTACAAAAAATAGCAAGCAAAAAACACGGCGTGCCCATTTTTGGTTCAGAGTAGGGACTGTATGGTCTAATGTTATTGTCCTGAAAAACTGAGTTCTTTTTTAAGATAATTGTGATATTGCGTTGTCTTGGAAGAGCACTATTACATCTATTGGTGCGTATTCTCTTTCACAAACATTACTGGTCATCAGAATAGAGTACTCCTGCTGTAGTTTGTTTTAATTCGGTATATTCCTCTTTTTTAGTAGTTTATACTCATTTGGGAGTATTTGTCCCATAATTATTGTTTTCTTTTTCTTCATAGACAGTTTCTTAGATCTGATTAGAATGTTGTGTTCTGAATCCTTCATTATAGTGACTTTCAGTCTCTCCAACAGTAGCCTCTCAAATATTTTTAAAATTAATGGTGGTTTCTTCCAGGTTCCTGGATCCATGATTTTCGTAAATAAATTTAAGCAGTGCAATTATATATTTTTTCTTAAATCAAACTTTGCTTGCCAACGTAAAGCAGCAAAATTATCAACACATGAAATCTACAAGGTATTTTTTGTCCTTTTGGCTTATCTCTTTATTTGTGTTTCGGTGTTAAAACCTTTAGCTGCTCCCAACTATGAACTCTAATATTTTGTGGACTGTATTTAATATAAGTTATTTTTCTATTGTAATCTTTATTTCAAATTTCATTTGACATTATATTTTTCAATCTACAATAACGGTTTCTAACAACATTTTTTCGCCTTCTCATAAAATTACATTTTATATAAATTTCAGTGGCGTAACAAAAATATTAAACAATTTGCACGTTTGGATTTCTATCGCATGTCTCCCACTTACATTAATATGACTCTCTCTTCACTCATTTCTCATACACTGATACTATTTGATTTATTATCCTACTCATTATACAATCTGTACAGTATGCTGTACAAATAATCGTAAAACCAAATTAATTGTTGACTTTTATATTCCTCATTTGGTATACCTTTGGGAGTCAGCTTGGTCAAACGAAAATAATGCATGACTAAAAAACAAACAGCCTTAAACAATAATCACGTTTTGAAAGGCTGAAAGCAAACACTGATAATTTATTAACCTATTTTCCGGTTTTACGACTATGCATAGGTATTTTTGTATAAAAGAAAATGAAAGTACAATATAATGTACTTAGTAGAAGCAGTTAATTTAATACCTAACCTCAATGCAATTTTTCTAATTATTTAAATGCTTACATAGGAATTATATTTGGGCTTAATTGCCGATCATGATGACGAAATAGCAATAAAACCATTCCTAATTGCTTTATGTTTGATTTTATTCCTTTATTCCATTAGGCTATCTAATAATTATAACTGTGCCTAAATGGAAATTTTTTTGATTTATGAAGGATCCATTTTGTTTTCGTCCTCTATATTTTTTCAGTTTCCACAACTGTCTTTTTTAATTATTGAACTGAATGTTAGGTATGAGAAGGTATAAGTAGTATTACTTGGAATAAAATGAAAGCCCTAACGTTTGTTGGGTTGTTGAACAGAAACATCCAGCTGTCATTATGAACCTGTTACATACAGGTCTTAATAGGTGAAAGATTATGCTAGAAATCCAAGACAGAGTTTGTTGTAATCCAGTTAACTCAAAACAAAGTTTGATACTTCTCCACCACTTTATTTTGAGGGTTAGAGAAAAAAATCTTCAAACAAAAAATATTCTTATTTTCTTAGTATTAAGATTCAAGCATTTTCTGTAGCTAAATCATGAAAGAAATCATTTTATTACTAGTCGTGGATCTAGCGGCGATCATCTTAGAAAGTTGAAATGATTTGGTCTGTTCACAGTAATAAAATTAATAACTAAATGCGTAATTGTGGATTCAAACATTAATAAAAAAAAAATGGAACAAAAAGGTAAATTTAATTATTATTACTAAATTGGCTTATTTGAGTCCAAAGAACATCGTAGAAAAACTATTTAATTATGGATTTTTTCTATGTTTATCCACTGCATTAAAAACGAAAAACACATAAATCTTAAAGCGCTATTAAAAACAAACTATTTAACAGATTGGTGCTGCATAGTCGATGTTGCCAACTAAACTATTGAAATTTAAATATATCAAGGAGTGAGTTGCATACATAATAAAGCAATCTTCTTAAAAACTAGTCAAATATCATTGTCATGTTTTACTTTCTTACGCAGTAAATCCATGGATTGAGAAAAAATTTGTAAAGTAATGTTGTGGTTATGGGTAACGTCTACTCGTATAGCGGGTGAGAGCATTGTATAAAGAACTATATAGTAGGATAATCGCCATGTAAAAATTATTGGAGGCAATCGCGCCCGACATCTATTGGTAAAATCATTGAACTAACGATTTTATTTACTGGTTAGATACGCCCTCTACGTCAGATGTTAGAACTTTATAAGTGACAATTTCGTCAAATTAATTGTCAGTATATATTTTTTTTAGTTATTTAGATTAAATATAAATAAAAATTAGTGATTCTTCTAAAGAATCAATAAATAATAGCATTCCACAAGATATTCGTCTATATTTAGAAATAAACTGAGATTTTAATGAAACTAGAAGCTGTCTGATTATCAGCGTTAAAAAGTAAAATTTTTTCATAAGCCTTCATAACGAAAATTTAGGGTACTTGTCTACGAATCGAAGGGTTCCGAGTTCAAACTCCCGAGTGGATACGTTTTTTTTATTATTTAATTTTATTTTCTAAATTCTTAAAACTTAAATTAATTTTAAAACATTAATTTTACGTTAATAACATCTAAATCTTCATGCTCAAATTTCGTCTTTTTGCTATGGCCACTCGGGATCATCAAATTATAATAGAATATTATAAGGTCCGGTAATTTTATTTAAATCTTTTGACAATGAAACTAAAAATGTGTGTGTCTAAAGGAGAAATATACCGAAAATAACAAGTATTTAAATTTTGCTAATAAATTTAAATTAGGTATGTGTTAAAAGAAAATACATCATTTTGGATTTGAATATACAGTGTGTCGCAAAATGTCTGCACCAAGAAAACGCCCCAAATTACATTTTTTTTTAATCTACGTAAAAAAGTGCGAATTAAATTTTTTTTACTGAAAATTTATGGTACCTAACAGGGTTATTCATTATAAATTATCCTCCCTTTATGCTATAATTATTATTGTGTAATGTTTACATTGACCGAATTTTGTAAAAATGTCATCAAATGACCATATCAGTGGTGTGCATATTTCACAGGATATATATATTATTCAAATTTCGAAATGATCTTTATTCTTTCCTGATTAATTAAACGTCGAATATCATAGATAATCTATGTCGAATATCTTATAAATATTTACACTTTTTCTTTCTCACTGTAAACTACTTATTTGGATTATTTTATTATCAAACATAATAGTTGTGATTTTCATAGCTTTTACTTTAATAATGTTAACTTTTTCATGTTTACATTATCAACGTTAAATTACTCGAGAACAGAAGGTATAAGATAGGGTTATCAATAATATACATTTGTGAAATTAGAAAAAAAATATCCCAGAAATTTAATAACATAGAGGGTATCCCATTTAAAAAAGTTTATTTGTGTTGTATTCCGTGAAATCTGAATACGTGTTTTTATGGCATATTTAAAAAAAGTCAGTCATATTCACAAACTTTTATTTAAAGCTTTTTTTGAATATGCAATAGTGGTTATAAAAGGTGTCTTTAATAATGAATAATCTTGTACATGATCTCAAATAAATTTGTTGAAATTAATTTCATTTGTAAAAATGTCACTTCCGCTTCTCCCGTATTGCTAAAAAAAATTGTGTCCAGGTCCAGGATTTGATGGTGGTAATATTAATTCTACATACATTTTTCAAGTAACATTGTTCTCCTATTTTTAGAAATAAAGGTTAATGTTTAGCCAAATTCATATATTTTTTTTGGACACACAGTATGTTTGTATAATATTAAAAACTTCCCCTACTAAATATTTTGGCTCAATCAAAGTAGATTTCTTAAATTGATTATTGTTAGAAAAAATAGAAATAATATTAAATATAATAAAGAAATTAAAAAAATAATTTAATTTAATAATTTGATTTAAAAATTAAAATTTTGGGTTTATATGTATAAAAAATTGTAGATTTTAACTGCTTTTTTTTTAAGTTAAAACTTGATTTTTTGGGGATGCCACACCCTCCATCTCCCTCTAGGGGATGGTGGTGGTAAGATATTTATACAAAAATGTTGCAAATCATTTCTATTGTAAATATGCCAAAAATAAGATTTTTATCTCGTCTGTAACTATTTTTAAATGCCAGCCCACACATCCGAACTATGAAGATTAAAGTCGAAATTTTTTCTAAGTTCAAAATTGGAAATTTTTTTTCAAAAAAATTGGAATTTTGTGTTTTTATGTATAAAAAATCGTAGTCTTCAACTGTTTTATTTAAAAAGTTCTTGACTTGATTTTTTGGAAATGCCACCCTCACCATATCAGATAGGGGTGAATTTTTTAAAGCGATTTTTATTTTTATGGGATAATACATCCATATACCAAGTTTAGTTTCAATATTTCGACCCTATCCCCCAAAGCCGAACCCCAACCAATAATCCTTATAGAACCCATTGTGTTATTTACTTCAATATTAAGAATTCATTTATATTATTTACCATCCATCTTAAGGGTTTTTTTATTACATTGTTACGCACCAGATTAAAGAAATAACCTGTTGTTTATAATTACTTATGCTAAGTACTTAGGTATTTAAATTAAAAATACAATTTTTGCAACACTTAAGAAATGTATTATTATTGTTATTATTAATATTATATAATTTATTTTAAATTAATTCGGATAAAACCTGTAAAGAAAACGAAAAACAAAAGCATATTTTCTATTTTATTAATTTCAAAACAGTTATAAATACACAATTTTTTTTTGGGAACTCGTTCCTTTATTAACAGTAAAATAATTCAGTAATAAAACATAAACACAACTCATTCACAATACCTACTACCCGTAGACGCACTAACGCACAATAACAAACAGATAGAAAATAGTCCAAACATTCAATCACGAGTGTATAAAATTTCATCCAAGAGCTAAAAATAGAAATTTATCGATCGGTCTCAGTCATTCTTAAAAATTTCTGCTGGACCCTCAACTCCGCCCACTGCAAAGGAATATCGACTTATCCATATTCACTAGCGCCATCTATTAGTAGTATCCATTTCGCTCCAATGAAACTTCCATAAGGTGAGACTACTATTTAGTTCTTTATACAATGGTGAGAGTATGACAGTTAGAAATACGTCACACTATAAGTTATGTCCAAAATAGTCTTCTTACCTGGAGTAAATAGCAAAGCATCTTTCAGGTAGAAATTCACTCCACAGAGAAGTGTAACCAGTTCAACATCAAAAGAAACTATTTCAGACAAGAGATTATCATCATGGCTAACAAAGCGCTGAACTCTTACGTAATCAGCTCACTTAGGTCCTGGGGACACAACAGGGTAAAGGGTAAAGACAGTCCAGATAAACATGCAAGGAAATGGCTCAAACACCCTTTGTAGGATCTGTGCCGTTTGTTTATATCAGCAGTATCACAATATTATTAGAGATTGAAAAATAATTGGGCAGTAGAAAAACCGATAATTTGAACTCTAAGACAGGTTGATACTTCTGTATAACTATATTCAGAATAGATCGAACTGGCTACGCTTCGTAATAAAGATTTGTTATCAATCATGGCAACGTCTAAGTTATGATAAGGTAAAATATAAATTTCAATTTCTATTTTTTGCAATTTTATAACAAGAAAAAAGTTGATCCAGAATAACAATTATCAGTACAATTTGTCCTTTCTTGTAAACTTAATCCGTTGACATTTGATTATCGCACAATTTCGTAATACAAAAGAATTTGACAATCGAAGTTTTTATGAATCTAATAAAACTCAAGGTCAAATTTTCTCATTAACGTTAAAAAATGAATGCGAAGTCTTTGTGAGAGTACGAAGCACTTATCGACAAAGGCGCGAATTTCAATATTGGAAATCGTCTGTACGTAATAATAGAAGAAAATTGGAAATCGAATGGAATTTTCTCATTCATGAACAAAAATTCATATATATTGGAATGAGAAATGTTTAGTGTCCGTAAAATAACTTCAGCTCAGGGAGTTAAAAAAAAAACACAAAATCAGAACCTAAAAAATTTTACTTTTTTCCCATACAAAACGATAAATTAATCATAGGATAAAATTGTTTTTTTTTTTTATTTTATTTTGCTGCATCAACCTCTAGGGTTATTAGCAGAAAAAAATTAATGAATACATTTTACAATTGTTAAATTTTAAAGTAGAAATTATTCGATATGAGAAATTGTATAACTTTGTCACATTTTTGAGTTATTAGAATGTTTATATATTATTATCTATGTCGTATTGAGATCTTTCTGCACTGATATTTGCACATTCTGTCACTAGATGTTTTACACCTAATGAAACTTTGGAAGATTTGGCAATGGGTTGCTGGTTCTTTCTTGAAAATATATTGGTGTGTTAAAGATGAGTGAAGTGGCCCATTCGTAGTCGTTTTATCACCACTTGATCTTCGCTTATAAGGTAGATATAGTTTGTTACTTGTGGCTGGACTTCTTTAAATTTGTCTGTTTGTTCCCACTGTTGTTGCCATGTAGTGTTTATATGTTTTTTTTATTATTGTTTTAAAATCGGTTGTAGGGATTTCTTCGAGAAAGGGGATACGGGTGTTTGATACGGCTTCAACGGCTCCTTGGATCACTTTTTTATTGAAAAGTATTCCAGTACAAGAGGGTATCCATGTGAACTGTATGTATTTTCTCCAATATGCTATGAGTTGTAATTAATCTTTAATATTTAGAAGGACTGGATGGGTTGGATATATCTATTTTATTCCTTTCATAGCACTTAGTGAGTCAAATAGTAATTATTTTGGCGTTGAGTTATTTCAATATTTAAGAGCCTTAAGATAGCATACAATTCTGCTGTGTATATGAAAGAGTGTTGGTGAAGTCTGGATGATGAGGTATACTCGTTTTATACAAATGCAGCTGCATTTAAATGCATCGGTAAAAAAATACGATTTTATTTGAATATGAAATGAATACTTAGGTAATAATAATATATTGATATGAAACCAAAACTTTCTTTTAAGGCAATTTTCTTATTGAAATTTGCAATATCTTATTGCAATCATAGTTAAAACTAAAGACTAATTAACTAGTATTTTAAATTTTAGGTACACATACTTATTACCTATTTATGTATGCGATAAAAAAACCATTTCAATTAATTTATTGACAGTATTATTTTTTATTGCTCATTGAAATTAAAAAAAAGTAAGTGAATTACAAAGTGGCAATCGTTGTTACATATGAAGTGGATTTTTTTGTAACAAAAATAGTCTTGTAATAGGTATTATTATTATTAAAATAATTTCGTAGTTATGGAGTTACCAACAAAAATTAAAGTGTTTATTAAAAAAAAAGAGGAATTCAGCTTCTAAAATATGTTTGTTGCTTATAATTAAATTAATATTCCTAATTAAACAGTCTAATGCTGGGTAAGAAATAATAATAAACTCTTATTTAAGGCCGAAATTATTTTTGCTAATTTTATAGTTATTTTACTTACTTGGTTTAGTACTTGTTTATACAGGTACTGGCAGTGCTGAGAATGGTTTATTCTATTGAATTTTTATATTATTTACAATAATTTAATTATTTTTTAATTTTTTTTTTTTGAAATTTATGTACTTCTATTTAACTCATTTAATTTTATTCAATATTTCATCGTTTAATTATTATAATTATTTTAATATTAAAAAAAAGATATTAGTGATATCTAGAAATATTTTATTTATTCATCAATGCTACACTAAATATTTATTATCTACTCCATCTACCTTTAATTAGATTTACTATAATATATTTCTACTTAAAATGCATTATCAATTTAAATTAAATATTTTATATTATAATTATTATAACAAACGATGACATGACTCATGTCATACACGCAAATGCATTTGTCTTAAGTTTACAAATCGACATAATGTCGTTACTATTATTATTTAACGGTTATAAAATTTAGCCTATAGTTTCAAAATTAATCAAATTCCTGTATGTCATTTTTTATGACAAGGAGCAAACAAAAAGATTTAAGTGTTCTTTTCTAACTTGGATGATGGAACTTCAATAATCTACAGCTACTACTTTATAGAAAAGTAGTAAACAGTATTATTTAATTTTAATTATATTCATTTTACTTTTTAGAAAATCTAAATAAAAATTTTTATGTGCATTGTTTCTTTTAGCACCAAATCAACAACTTCTTACTCACCAGTCTGGCAACCAAAATTTCTTTCGTTTGAATGCTTTGTTTTTATTTGTTTTTTGTTTTAATTTGTATTTACTTTAATCAAAATCATATTTATACTGTTATTGGTAATCGTTGAGGATACTCTCCATTTTCTTATCTTCGCACATGCTATACAGTATGGTTCAAATGAAAGGAATAAATTCATTATAATGGAAGTAGTTGGTTTTTCGAAAAAATGCTCGGACAGGTCAATTTTGTTTACTCAAAGCGCAATTTTTTAAATAAAATTCAATTTTCCCCCACTTCCCATTATTGGGCAGTGACGTCATTGACAATTTTTTTAAATAGTAACCCCAATTTGTTTTTCTTGATTTTGTTAGATCTTGCAATTTCCTACTCGGAAACATAATATTTGAAATATCTTACATAACAATTTTTTTTGAATAAAAGTCATTTAAAGATCAGACACATACATTTTATTTTATTTTGAGAACACAATAAATGAATAAAAGACAATTATTTGTAATTAAGTGCTTAATCTAACAAAATAATAATAATACTATTAATAATAATAATAATAAAAAAGAATTTGTGAAATTGTCATTAACTTCTTTTTATTATTATTATTATTTTTTTAGATGAAGCACTTAATAACAAATAATCTTTTATTCATTTATTGTGTTTCAAAATAAAATAAAATTTATGTATCTGATCTTTAAATGACTTTTATTCAAAAAAAATTGTTATGTCAGATATTAAAAATATTATGTTTCTGAGTAGGAAATTGCAAGATCTATCAAAATCAAGAAAACAAAATTGGGGTTACCATTTAAAAAATTGCCAATGACGTCACTGCCCAAAAATGGAAAGTGGGGGAAAATTGAATTCTATTTAAAAAATTGGGCTTTAAGTAAACAAAATTGACCTGTCCGAGCATTTTTTCTAAAAACCAGCTACTTCCATTTTAATGAATTTATTCCTTTCATTTGAACCATACTGTATAGCTTTTTCTATACTTGGCAATGACCAGTCAGAATGCCTGTGGTCAGGCACAGGTTCTATCTAGTAATAGTAAAGTATTTGTTAGCTGTAGTGTTGTGAGAATAACTTACAGGCTTCCTGGCAACTCTGCATCTTCTTGTTTTATCCTATATTTTCCTAAATTTCACAAGGGAATATTTTTCAATTAGGTTTGTCATTACCAATGTTGTCAGTCCAATGGAAGGGCAAGGTCCAAAAAATATTTGGTTGGCTGCCTTCTACGTTAATAAAACAGCAAGCCGGTTACCTTTCGATGTGATCTGACCTTCGATCTATCTTAAAATGACCAAATTGTTGATGTATTCTTCAGCCAAAGCTGCATGACTTTCTAGTAAGTAAATTCGTGGTATGTCCAGACTAAATAGTGCTTGTCTGCTTTCTGTTTATTTTAATATCTTTTCTAGTAATTTCTTTCGCTGCTATGATAATTCCCGTGAGCTCTGTTTAAACTACGCTAGCACTATTGCTCACAGACCATTTATGTTTAGGTTTAAGAGCTGGAGTATATTCCACATCCGAAGCCTTGTTTTGTTTTAGAACCGTCGGTGTAGTTATGACTCGTACCTGTCACTTCTGGCTCTTTTATTTGTTTAATTCGGCCACATATAATTATTTCCATTTATTATGTAATTGTTTCTACTGTTAATTCATTTTTTGTTTGTTAATATATAGTGTTGGCCATTAAAATTATTTTTATTATTTCAATAACATAGCAATGTATAATTTTACATTGTTTTTGAGGAAATTCAGTTTTTCTTTAGGTTTTAGTGATCATAAACAAAGATTGATTAACTGTTTCCATGTTTTATGTTAAAAGAAGGATGTTGACCTATCAGCAAGAAATAATACTCAAAAGCATCGAAAAATTTAAGAGTGGATCTTATACAACCTGTGATTTCTTATCGTGAGAAATAATTTCATTCATTACATCCGTAAATAACTGAACTTGTTTCGGGATGTGTAGGCAATTTATGAGACATTGTAAAACGAACCAACCATCTAGGTGCTTGAAGTACAACCTTAACTAAAGTAGAAGATGATGGACGCCGTAGCGTTGTACCTGCATGATACATTTTTTATATTTTTTTTAAAGTAGGTTTATTTTATTTATGAAGTCAAAAAAGTTACGAAATAAAAATTATAGTTATAAAATGCACATATATTTTAAAGACAGATTTACTAGACACATTTTATAAAATCTACCCACACATTGACCAACATTACAGATGACTAATACAAATAAACGGATTATATTGCATCCATTTCTGTCTGAATAGATACATGTTTGTTGTTAGTTGGAATAAGTTAAATCGCCTACAGATGAGTCTATAAAACAAGGTTATATAATTTATTATGTATTGGATCAATTACTACTGGTTCATTTGCTACATATGTAATCAGTTGATCAGGATTGTAAATTTGCTTTTCTAAAAAAATAATATCAATATGTAGGTATATTGCGTCATTGTGCAGTTCTTATTTTTCAGGAATTAATTTTATACAGGGAATCCTAAGTTAATAATTTTTTACTGTGTGTAAAGTTATTAAAATATAAAAATCAAAATTAAGAATCTTATATTAATTTATCCCAAAATCTATCGATTACGGTCCTGTATTACTTAAGTAATGGGTAAAACTTTCACATTCATGCCGTTGTAAGGATCATTCTCAAAATTGAAGGAATACAATTAATTAAACTGCAACGTTGTTAACATTTTTCTTTAACTAACTCCCACCTAATCTGTAATTACTCGTGTAACCTTTAAAATGTGTTCTTCTAAACGCATACTCTACTGAAATTGCACTCGAGTGAATTATAATAACCGATACTCAATTGAATCGTTAATCATAATAAATATCGAAAAAAAAAAAATACTTGTTATACACAAGTCCAGGCCAGGATTTATATATTTTATCTTTCTTTCTTATTTTTGTGTTTTCCTAAAAATTATCAATTTAGGAATTCACCGTGTATTTATATTAAAAAATCTTAGGGTTTCGAATGTAAACAATTTAACAATTCGTTGCCCTGCGCTTCTTGCTTTTCATTACTGACATTTAACTAATTATCATTTAAATTGTTAGATACCATAGTCCAAGCTAAGGAGTACCTTATTGCGGGAAAAAGTCTCCAAGCTCTTTGAAAATATCCAAGTAGTTCCATTATAATATTTAAAAAAAATTCGTTAACTTAATATCCTTAATTTTACTGTTTTGGTTCTATAACGTAAATTCAAAATTCGCTCGACAAGCATGTTTAATGGGCCATAACGGGTCTGATAAAACTTCGACATGGAACTACACGTATTCGATTTACCTTCAGCATAGATTTTTAGAAAGTGGATATCTGAAAAACTTCACAGACATATAAACATGCGAACTGTACCCGAATTTTATACGCTTTTCTAAGATTGGTTTGTACAAAAAAAAAATTCGGCATAAAATGTGTGACTGAAATTCAAAAACACGAAATTCGATTTAAAATATTCACGAACGTTTGTTGGCTGAAAATGAAAAAAAAATCGAAGTTGAAAAAAATTTTGCGAATATCAAGAGAATGCAATTTTGTTTCAATGTATGAAGCTTAGTTAGGTTAGGTAAAATATGAACAAAAATACCTAATAATAATAAATCTTTATTTCAGGAGTGTTACAGATACCTAAAACGAAATAGAGTCAACAAAATACATAAACAATATTGTCATAGGTCATCAAAAACTCATTTAGATTACCCAAATATATAAATAACACTTTCTTGATTTCTGTCAATTTATTAATAATTGTTTTAATATATCTGGGGAGACTGTTGAATATTTACATACAGTTATAGTAGGCTCCACGTTCTCTTATAGTTAACTTTTGGTATGGATAGATATAGTCTTGGTTTCTAGTGGGATACACCGACTGCGATTTACTAGTGTCGATAAAGATGTTTTTAATAAAAAACAAAACACATTCCCGTACATAGATTGCTGTCAATGTTAATAATTTATTTTGTTTAAACTTTCCTCTACATGAATCTCCTACTTTCATTTCTAAAATATTTTGCAGAGCTCGTTTCTGGCAGATAAATAATCTTTTAATTTCAATAAAACTTCCAAAAATTAATACCATACCTAATATTATTTTCAATTGTAGAATGATATACCATTTTTAAGGTTGAAAAATCTAGATACTTCTTTAATAACACCATTCCAAGAAATTTGACACTTTTCTGTGGGACCAGTAAAACATCATGTAATGTGAAACTTTGTGGTTCAGCAATTCGTGACTATTTATTTTTAAAAAGTAGTAAATTTGTCTTTTCCCTATTTATAATCAATTTATTTTTTGTAAAACACTCATTTCCCACTTCAAGAATATGGCTTGTTCTTTGTTCCAACTGCATCATTGTACCACTTTTAACCAGTATATTCGTGTCATCGGCATAATTTGTTATAGAGCACCAGTCCACATTTTCACTTATTTTCTCTATATTATTGATATCTAGCACAAATAGAATTGGTCCCAGTACGCTTCCCTGTGGAATTCCTAGACCTACATATTTATGATCAGATATAATTTGTTCTTTACCATTTTTTAATTTAACTCTTTGTATTCTCTGATCCAGATATGAACTAATCCATTTTAGTGACGTTCCGCTTATGCCATATTTGTTTAACAATATATCATAATTTAACGTATCATAATGCTTTTGACAGGTCTAAAAATAATCCCATTGGTAAGTTGTCGTGGTTAAAATTCGATTTGTAAATTGGAATAGTGCAGTTAAGGTTGATTTATGTTTTATCAATCCATGCTGGACGTTGTTTAGCTGTTTAGTAGTTTCCATAAAGTTTATGATTTGTTTACACATGATTTTCTCAAATATCTTCGAAAAAGATGGTAACATACTAGTCATCACCTTTTTTATAAATAGGGACTATAAGTGAAACTTTTAGGCTATCGGGAAAAATGCCAAATTTCATGGAAATATGACAAAGATGCTTACCTATAATATCTATAATGTCTTTAATTAAATTCATGGAGATCTCATCGTATCCAGCACTATGTTTGTTTTTAAGTGTTCGTACGCATTCGAGTAATATCATTTAAATTTGATAATAAATTAGGGGCAGCATTGGCAAAAAATATATTAAATTTGTCAGCTATTGTCATTATAACTCCTTCAATATTGATTTCATTTTTATTTACACTTGACCCTTTAATTTCATTAACTAATGCCCATACGCTCTTTGATTTATTATCTGAATGTTTTAACTTGTTACAGAAAGATATTTTTTTATTACTAATGAGCAGATTATTGTATTCCTTTTTTTTATCTGATTATAAACCTCTGTAAACCTATTGTCGTTATTTTTTATTGTGTATAGTATATCTAGTTCTCTCTTGCAGTTTTTAGTCCTGGGATCGTTGATACATGATGTTTTTTTACATTCTTTATTATTGCAATCTATTTTACAAAAACAATAAGTACCTATTAGATTTGGTTGTTAAGAGAACGGCACAGTCAATAATTACACTCAATACTATATACATAAGAAAACTAGTCACATTATGTTAGTTAACATAGAATAAGTTTGATATTTTTGTTTATGCTCTATATTTTTAAGTTCAAGTAGATTTGGTCATTTATGTCTTCTGCTACCATATTTGAATGATCTTGAAGGTATTTAGAACCCAGAAAATTAATTTTTTCTCCGAACATCCTAATTTATCATATTGTTGGGGATATATCAAGAAGTATTGCAGCAATGTCTTAGGACTTTTGATTAAAACATTGTATCTCCTGCAGATTTGAATCACTGGTACCTAGTTTTTAAAATTTGGATACCATACGTCCAAATCGGCCTCAACAAACACTTGTAGATGAGCAGTTTATTGTCTAAGGTAACACGTGAGTTGTGATTAATGAACCAATACATGTTTCTATAAATAAGTCCCAGCTGTATTCTTTTTATCCATATATGTTGATTCCATGTTATCCAAATTAACTCCTAAGTATTTCACTCGTGTTTTATTGGAAGTACGGTCTTATTTATGATTAGAGCTGATACATTTTCCTTTCCTAATGCAAATGTATTGTTTACTTAGTACTAGTTTGATTTTTTATACATTAAACCACATTTTTGAAAAGATACAGCAGGAACTTGATGACGGGTCATTCACACAGTATCATTAGCGTCATTTGCAAATTGTATTATTTTAAATTTGTATCTGTTGTATATATGAGGTAAGTGTGGATCCAGAATGAATTGGATAGCGTAGTGTAGGCCCAATCTACTTTTGTTTGAAATAATTTGGATGTCAAATATGACTGTAGAAGCATACATATTGGACGATGCATTTGCCTCTTCACAGAACGAAATAAATGCTCATATTAAGCAAAAAAATAAGAATTTTCGGGCTTGTTTTTGAAATTTTTAAGTACGTATGCTAAAAAATCGTTGATTTTTTGAAGTTAACAACGTTGGTGATTATGTATAGCCTTTGGTTCAAAAATTGAACATGACAATGTTAATTTAAGAATGCCAGAATTCAAATAAAGAATATTTTTGTTCAATTAAGAATTAAGAGTCATGCTGAATTTAAAATACGCATTCTTGGTTGCATACTTAGACAAATTTCTCTCTGTGTTGACTTTTGTTATTAGGCCTTTTATTGAAAATCATATTAAAGGCTTTGGGAGACGTCGAGATAAGCCGCTGTACAGTACTTCTTGTTTTCAAACGCATCTCTTGTAATTCTAACGTCTTTGAGGACCTGTTTGTTAGTACCAAGTTTTTGGTGAAAGCCGACAAACTCTGCTTTCAAATTGGATAAATTTGTCTTTCGAATTTAAACTATTGAACAAACCGATTTAAAATAATACTAGTTATGATTTTGCTATACATTGGTGGAGTCGGAAGGAAGCAAAAGTGATTAAAAAATGTAATATAAACCAAAATTCAACTGCTTCATCAGGCGCCTTTTATTTGTAATGTAAAAAACGTTTTTTGACTCTTCTCAACAAATTTAAATAAACAATCATAACAATACAACAAAAATAGTAATTTTAATACTCCATTTCCTCCCAATAGCATACTCCAGACCAAAAGAGAATTTTCTCGTCATTTTCAAGTTAAAAAAGTTCATTTAGTCTATAATTTTACCAATTTTGTCTCCTTATTTACCTCTTAAAATTATACCAGTACTATCCCCCCTAACACACTGTACATAATTATAATCCTACATTTCCTGCGCCTTGGGTACTTATTTAAAAAAATGATGAAATTGAATATTTGCGATTACTAATACATCAGAATTAGAATTTATCTCTATTCAAACAGAAATGTCATGGCTTGTAAAACAACCATTTCGAAACTTTATCCATCATGACCAAATAATCCACATTCTTTATATCCACGTCGTCACCCGCCATTTTTCAGTTCCGTCTTTAGCTGCGGTATCATTACCGCAGACGTATTCACATTTCATGGTCTCCTCCCGAAAAAGAAACTTTTTTGATGCCCTCCCATTCGTCAAAAAGTTCGGGCGGAAGAAATTTTATTCAAACCGTAACCAGCAATTATGCTAACGACTTTTGCAGTGTATAAAATTATTTTATTCGCTTGTTGGTCTCAAGTGCGGGGGCAATTTAATTCGTCTTCTTTTTTTCGTAATTTTAACAAGATGGTCTCATCGCTCAAGTAGGAATTGGGCGTATTGTAATTTTGGGTTGGGACTTTTTTGAATGCAGTTTTGTGGTATTACGAAATTTATTAGCTTTTTTATTTTTGTTATATTAAAGAGTAACTATTTGCATTTCAAGTCACTTTTTAAGGATGTTCCTTTAGAAACCTTAAACAGAAATCCTCGTAATCCTAAAATTGCTAGTGTATTTAGAAATGGATATTTGTATGTTATTAAAATTTTGGTTGATTAGTTTTACCAACAGAACTACTTTAGAAATACTGTAGTAGACCTTAGAGCCAAATACAATTAACCACTAGGCATGCTGCAATCTTATCAGAGACCAAGCAAGATGAGGTCAGGAAAAATTGTTCTCTATATTTTGTGAAAACTAATAGAGTTAAGTCTTAAACATCTGGTCAGAAAAAATAGGGGTCTACGAAATAGGCTGTAATATTAAATTATCCAAATAACTTTAACATACAAAACAAGAATATTTAGTTTTTACTAAGTTAGTATAAGATAGTAAATGATAATGAATGTCCAGTAGAATTGCGGTATGTTGCTTTAAAAAAATCAGTAGATTAGATAAGAGTTGGTTAAGATTGTGGGCTTTGAAGTAGCCTTCCTCACCCAGACCTTTTCAGATATATTGTGGATAATGAGCGAGCTGAGGAGAAAGGACCATCTAGATCTGCTTAATATATTAAGAAAGAATACCAGCCATTAAGAAAGTTCGCGTAAAACAAAGGGAAGTTGGTGCTCGGTCCCAAAGTTTGTAAAGAAATACTAAACTATGAATACTCCGAGAATATAGTAGTGGTGAGATTCGCCGACGAACTTTTACTGGTGGCGCTCGCAAAAGATCCCAAAAAGCTCATGTAGATAGTGAAACAGAGCTTTACAGTAGTCGTACGCTTTGCTAGGTTACAAAGACAAGAACTTGCTGAGGAAAAAACCAAGGTATTCATACTGAGAGGTCACCGACAGAAAGGGAACGTACGGTGCATCTAGAAGAAATTAACATTAATAGACGTGAACAGACAATACAGTTCATCCTGCTGTATAGGGCTCCAATATAATATAGAAACCTAAACGTTAAAAGCTATAAGACATATATTAGAAATTATAACAGAAAGGACCAGTAGGACGACAATCGTTTCATTGCACTTCTTAGAGAAGGAAAGGGCCATATTTTATAGCAAAAGTGACGTAAATAAAAATGTGACAAATACAGTTAGACGCCAAACTATAGAAAGGTGACAAAAGGAATAGTTCAAGGCAACAGAGAAAGCGCAATGGACTAAAAAATCGATCTCGGACAGCAAAGTATGTAGAAATGCGGCCACAGAAAATTGAATTATTTCCTAAAACAGGCATTGACTTGGTTGTTTTACGAAGTACCTAAATGGATACAGAAGGTTAACAGTGATTGCCTAGAAATAGACACTGCAAGACACACATTATTTGAGTGGCCTAGATGGCATTCAGAACGCATGGAAGAAGAAACAATATTGGGAGAGTCTTGACGCGAACAACTTGATATCTGTATCTGTAACCCTGAGTAAATTCATGGTCTGTTCAGGATAAAGTAATGTCTGTTACCTTTATAAATGCGCATGTTTCTTCCAGTGTTTTCTGTTGATTTTTTTTGCTGCTATGAGAATTTACGTGAGCTTTGTTTGAACTACTCTTGGACTATTGCTCACAGCCAATTTTATGTTTAGGTTTTAGGATCTGTAGTATATTCTAGATCCTAAGCCTTGTTTTGTTTTAGAACCATTGCTGTAGGTCGCAATCGTACCTGTCACTTCCGGCTCTTCTATTTCATAAAACACGTGTTAATCTAAGGAAAATTGGGACAAGGTACAAAACTACGTATCGCGAATTATAAGAGCAAACAAGAAGGATGAAAGATAAGGTGTACAAGACGACGAAGAAGAATAGTAGACTGACCCGAGAAACGATACCAGAGATTAAAAAAGATGCAGGTGAAGATTTTTAAGTGAGTAGAGCTAAATCACAAGAAACTCAACCCGACCCTCCCAGATGATCCCTTTTCAAAATAGGTGTAGTGTATTTTCTTCTCATTGTGATAATAGTCTCTTCTAGGCCTACTGGTTTCTTCTAGGCCTACCAGCTTCCTATTCTGGTTTATTTTTGGCGATTGTGTTTCTATGAACTCTGTAGCCTGTCTCTGTCCTAATTAATTGTGTATCATCTACTTTGTGCATGTTCCCTGAAAATAGTCTTTAGGGCTCCTTTTCGGCCTAGAAATGAGATCCTTAATTGCTCTTATGTACTTATTAGCCTGGTACCCAGGCTTAGATTAGCCTGTTTTGGCCACGCAGCTCTGTTTGGGCTTCCAAACAAATCCTTTGAGTGCATCTTCATGAGAGTGGTTTTGCATTTACCTTATATCTTTCGTTGTCTAGAATATCGTCGTATGTTTAACTAATCTCAGTGAGATTCGTGTTTTTGTCTTGGTACCATATAATATACCTATTTTTGGTCCTTAACTGCTGAAATTGCTGGGTGAACGCTTCCCATGGCACATTTGCTTCATGTGGTTTTTGAGAGCTATCTATTAGCGGATTTTGTTTTCATCTGAAGACATTCAAATTTTATGATCTTCTAATTCTTTATATATAGCTTGAAGAAGTCACGCCCATGTAGATTGCTTATTAGTAAGCTGACATCCTTTATATTTTACATATTTTATCGATTTTTAATATTGTTTTTAAAAAATATTAACTAGCTTTTAATTTGTATCTATTTTATTCATTAAAAGAAGTTCGCAACATAATTTTAAAGTGTTTTTAACAAAATTATAAACAATTTAATGTTTCGTATTTTCTAAATGATTTTTCATCAACCTATTTATTAGAGTAGAATTTTTTCTTTCGTAAATATGAATTAAATTTTATTAGTCTTTCATTCATATTATGGTGTATTTAATTTTCAATTTATTTATCTATACAATTAATTTTTTATTCAGAAATATCTATATACTGATTTACTATTATTATCTTTGTATGCAGTATAAATTTTTATACGCTTACATAAAATCATTTATTTGTTTACGGCTAGCCAAGGATGAAAAAAGCGTAATTGTTTATGGTTTTTCTGTTTCTATTAAAATCTACATTGTTAACATATATAAATTATAGTAAAAATGAAAGCAGGTGTGGCACATTGAAAGAGAATATACCTTTAAATTGCCTTTAATAAAAAATGTACATACATAATATAAATAAAGTTATGCTATTTTTAACACAGTAAACATATTATACATGATTTAAAAATATAATTAAATTATGTGTAAAGAAGATAAGCAAATTCTGTTGTTATTGTAAATATATTTATTTCAACTTAATTATTTGGAATGCTGCACAGTCGGGTCCATGTATTTATCTTAGAATAACACCTCTGTATTTCAAGCAGATATATTTTGCTATCCATAAATATGCCAAGATAAACAACATAACTTTCATTGCAAATAAAATTATCAATATACGGAGTGTCACTTTTTATTAAAAATTTATTGATTTCATTTAGTTTTACTGCTCTGAGAACGTTTTTAAATACAAAATCACAGTGATACTGACCAGATCTAGAACCAAGTCATGGTATGTAAGAAAAAACTATACGAATATATTGGGGTTACTACTTTATCATACCAAAGAAGGCAGCAGAGCAACTACGGAATTTTGACTTAAAACCTAGACCATATTTTAAGGCTATTTTTATACCTTATTTAAACATTTTATGCTCCTCGTTTTTGACAAAAAATCAAGGTGCTTCGGTAGCTTCGAATGAATCCAGCAGGGAACCTTAGTTTTTAAAGCTTTTTTTTTTAAAAACAACCACACTACATTTTTAGGCTCTTAAAATTATATAACACTCTACCAAAAAATTGTTAATTTTAATTAATACAGGGTGCTTTATTGAAACAAAGTTAGCAGAATGCCTTGGTTTTTTTGAAGTACTATTAAACCTCACGCCACTGCATATCTTCATACAAAGAGAAACCAGGTCAGCTATTCACAGACTAAAGCAGGAACAAAACCCAATAAGCCAACCCCACAAGGCTATATCAGCAAGTAAAAAGGGATAAGATTCTTGGTAATCCCACTGATACGGCTATAAACACATACAAATTTGAAAAAACTGTCAAATTCAAATACCAGCCCGAGAATTATGGAAACAGGAACCTCCTGTACAGGCTTAACTCGTCTTGTACACAGACGGTTCAAAAACCAAGGAAGGAGCCAAGGACCCAAGTCAAAAACAACGATTTCGCTGAGTCTAAGAGGATATGCAACAGCCATACAACACTGTGCAAGAGAACTATTAAATTAGCAGGTATCAGGCAAAACCATTGCCATCTACTCTGATAGCCAAGCACTCTAAAGGCAATTCTCTCACCAGCAATTAAATCACGATTAGTGAAAGACTGCCTAGAAAACCTGGCAGAGCTAAGTAGTCAAAACAAGGTGACCCTAGCCAGGGAGCCAGAAGGTCCCGAACCCTTTTGTGCAGGTGCTAAGGCATTGTGCAAGGCATCCATCAAACAATGGAGGCAAAAAGAGTCTCAGGAATGGTGGAACAACTATGCAAGACTGAAACAGGCTAAAGAGTTTACCAAGGAACCATCGGCCAAGTTCACGAAAGACCTACTGTTGCCTTAGAAGATACATGAGTGTCATCAGTCCAGTAGAAGAAGCACCTTTGTACAGGTTCTAAGAAGAAGGGGAAACATCAATCCACGTCCTGTGCCAGTGTAAAAGCCTGGCTGGAATGAGGTTTCTAACACTAGGCGAAGAAAAGCCAAACGCATGCAACTACATGCGGGAGCTACTGTCAAAGCTACTAATAAAAAAGACCAGGCTAGAGGACACAATAGATATGTCCCACAATAGGTATGAAAAGGTCGCGGGGACAAGGACAAATATTATAAAATTTTTCAAATAAAATAGTATTTTAAAAACATACATGGTGCTTTGCTAGCTTCAAACGAGCACGTCGGTTTTTTAAAGCTTTTTTCTAGAAACAATATCTTTAAATTTTTAGGCTATTTTTATTCTCTTAAAATATTATAAAAGTTTACTAAAAAAATTGCTATTTGTAAATAATATAGGGTGCTTTGTTGGAACAAAGTCAGCAGAGCATATCGGTTTTTTTTTTTTGAAAACTACTTATGCCATGTTTTTAAGCAATTTTTAGGCTCTTGAAATATTATAATGCTTTTCGAAGAAAATATAGTATTTTTTAAATAATACAGAGTGCTTTGCTAGCTTTCAAAACATCCAGCAGAGCACCTCAGTTTTCTGAAGCTTTTTTTTTATTTTTTTATAATATTGCAAGAGCCTAAAAATAGCCTAAAAATGAGGAGTATAGTTTAAAAATTGGCTGTATTAATCTAAATGATTTTACTTTTAACTTAAGCTTGAGTAGGATAATAAAATTACTCTCTACCGATGCTCAAAAGTATCGAATAAAATGCTTTCTCCGGATGCGACAAATATTCTCTGACGATCGTTCTTGTCATTTTGTCTACTGTCATTTGTCAATGTCTTGATCTACCATGCTGGTAATTACCGATAAACAATTTTAATCAAAATACTTATTAAGTTAGTATTAAGTGATAAGCAAATACGATACATTATGTTTTACTAACAATTTTTCATCTAAAATGGCCAAATTGAAAACTCTTTCATAGAATTTACGTTCAGATAAAACAATACTTTGGCATCAAGATATTATATACGCCTAATGTGATATCCCAGGTGGCTTGGATCCATTGCCTTATTCTTTTATTTTTTCCTCGGCTCGAGAGAGTCTGGCTTTTCTTTAAGAGGATCTTACTGTAATGACGTCACACAATATTGGAAAATTCGGCTTGGTAATTTAATTGGTTTCCATATTTATTATACTCTAAAATACGGGATATAAATTTAACTTAACTCTAAGGTTAAGAATTTAAACATTTCTGAACTATTTAAAAAAAAAATGTTTTAAAAAAGCCGATATTTTGGCTTCCGAAAGTGTATTGAAAATGTTTTGTTGATATAGGATATTTCATAGTTAAATGGAAATATTTAACAAGATCCATATAAAAAAAAATTGTTTAAAACGTTTTCTTTGCACTTTCTAGCGCGTTTCTAGTGTTATTTTCTTTTAGGTATCCAAATAGAAAGGCCAGTTATTCCAGTTATAAGGTCCACAGTTTACTATTTACATATTGGAGAGATTGTCATCTAAAAAATTTCTAACCTCAACTTAGAATCTTTTTACTATACCCACATGGATATCAGCAATTCTATAGCTCAGACTATCCATTTCTACCCAGTAAGAACAATACACGAATATGAAATCCACCAATCACAGTTCATATTTGGTCACCAGGCCATTATTTTAAATAAGAGACAATTCTCGGACAGGTCAATTTTGTTTGCTCAAAGCGCAATTTTTTAAATAGAATTCAATTTTCCCACACTTCCCGTTTTTGGGCAGTGACGTCATTGAGAATTTTTTTAAATAGTAACCACAATTTTTTTTTCTTGATTTTGAAAGATCTTGCAATTTCCTATTTGGAAACATAATATTTGAAATATCTGACATAAAATTTTTTTTTGAATAAAAGTCATTTAAAGATCAGATACATACATTTTATTTTATTTTGAAACAATAAATAAATAAAAGATTTTTTGTAATTAAGTGCTTCATCTAAAATAATAATAATAATAATAATAATAATAATAATAATAATAATAATAATAATAATAATAATAAATAATAATAATAATAATAATAATAATAATAATAATAATAATAATAATAAAATAATAATAATAATAATAATAATAATAATAATAATAATAATAATAATAATAATAATAATATTAATAATAATAATAATAATAAAAAGAATTTAATGACAATTTCACAAATTCTTTTTTATTATTATTATTATTATTATTTTGTTAGATTAAGCACTTAATTACAAATAATTATCTTTTATTCATTTATTGTGTTCTCAAAATAATATAAAATTTATGTGTCTGATCTTTAAAAGACTTTTATTCAAAAAAAATTGTTATGTAAAATATTTCAAATATTATGTTCCCGAGTAGGAAATTGCAAGATCTATCAAAATCAAGAAAAAAAATTGGGGTAACTATTTAAAAAAATTGTCAATGACGTTACTGCCCAAAAATGGGAAGTGGGGGAATTCTATTTAAAAAATTGCGCTTTGAGTAAACAAAATTGACCTGTCCGAGCATTTTTTCAAAAAACCAACTACTTCCATTATAATGAATTTATTCCTTTCATTTGAACCATACTGTATAAGTAATATAAGTAAAAATTAGTTATTATTGTAAAGAATCGATATATAATAGCATTTCACAAGACATTTGTCTATATTTACAAGTAAATTATAAATTTTAATAAAACTATACAATATTAAAACTAAAATGTTAGGTGTGTGTCAATAAAGCTAAGTTAGTTCTAATCGAACAATTTTTGATTCAAGATTACCTAAATAAATTATAACGTACTTTTTTGACACCCTGCAGAAACAACGGTATTTCATGAAAAGAATATTGCTTAAAGAAACGGAATACTAATCTTTTCCTAGGAACTCCAATTTATTTTACAACGGCAATTTTTTTATAATTTTTTGAAATTATGATTATCTTACTTAAATTTTAAAATGTTACAAAATATACTTACAATAAATTGGATGTGGTTTTCCTTTTTAGAGTAATTTAACCAAAGTTTAATACAGATTTTAATTAATTAAAGCATCGCATAATGCCCCCCTTACCCTTTCACAAAAGGAAACAAGATAAAAAAGTACATTTTTTTACGCCGAGCCATTCATCAACGATGTTAATAAATTGAAAATTTTATACGTTGCGTGTTATTTTTCGGACGTATAATGAGAATATCTCGTTCCCTCCATTAATACGCTATAAAATAAATCGTAAACCTCATGGGGGTCATGACCCACTTGGGCTTTGTAAGGACTCAATCTTTTTAAGTGAAAAAAATTGCTCGTTGCTCCAATCACCCGAACCGGTTCATCACTCAATTTTATTGACCGAAAACTCGATGCTCCCAAGAAACACCCAATATGCAATTTGGTTCATTTACCTCAATTACTTATTAAACAATTTTGATATACCGTTTTACTGAATCTATACGAACTTTAAATTACTTTAAATCTGACGACGCTCGAAATATCAGGATCGGTTTCTGAGATATTCGACAAAAATAAATTAAACAAAATTTAGGATGAGCGCTTTCGGCTATACCAAGCCATTACCATAGCCATCCTAAAATTTGTTATAAATTAACAATAAATAAAAGACCACCACAGGAAGTATTTAATAAACTAAACATTTGGACATTCCGCAGTTAAGAAAACATTGTTAAGTTATTTGATTTTGACTAACAGTAAAGTACGTAGTTATTATTAAAATTTTCATTTCTTTAAAATCATTTATTTTTTGTCCGATATTTTGTATCTCCCTGTAGATATCAAAGGTTTCTTGGCATCATTTTAATGACCACAAAACTCGCAACTCTCGTCCAATTTAACCAACTTTTTATATATTATCGTTTAAGAAATAGCAATACTGTGTCTATGAAATAGTAGGGACCCTGTATACTATTATTTATAACTATTTACCCCATTTTAACCCATAATTTTCTGATTTATGTGTCTCCTATTTGTTCCTTTTCTATTGTTACCTCTCTATATTAACCGTTTCATTTCATAATTCATTATTTCCAATCCATTTTCATATACTTATCACTCCTATAAAATCATTTAATATTCATTATAAATCATTATCATAAATTAACATAATATACTTCATAATACACATTTCAATTATTCCCTTTCTACTTAAACCATTTTCTTTCATAATCTTTTCACATTATTTACATTCTAGCAAATCTCCTTTTGGCCATTCCTTTTTCCTTAATTTGGTACTTTATTATGTATTTCTCATTTTTCTAAAATTTGTTATTTTGTTTACTACATATATTCCCTAATTTATTTTCCTTTTGCGCTATTTTGTTATTCTATATACAATTTTGTACTGTGTACCTACTATTTCCAAATCATTTTCCAAGTTCTTTTAATTTTTTTTTTCGTCCCCTTTTAAATTTATATTTTCTCCTTGACTTAAGTTCCCACTCTTTCTTTTTCTGATAATCACGTGTTTTTTATTTTCTTTCCCAATTACTGTCTGTTTCATTTTTGTTTTCCTCTGCCTTATATTTTTACTCTTTTGTTTGGCACTAACTTTATTTTTTATAGTTATACATTTTTATTTCCTATATACATTTTGTTCCCTGTCTTCTTTTATCTCTTTACTCACTTTTTTCTTAAATTATTCTCTATTTATTTTTATTTTATCTTCCTTGTATATTTGGATATTGTATTTTACTCATTTTCTAATTTCCTTTATTTTCTTGCTCAATCTCTTTCTATTTCTTTAATTTTCATTTTACTTTTATTTTGTTTATTAATACTTATTTCTTTTGCTTGTATCTTTACTTCTTTATTTGTTTGTTCTCTGTTCGCTACTAATCTTTCTTTTAACTTTTTACATCTATTTTCCTAATTTCATCCTAATTGATTCGTCTCTTGTCCTTTTTAATTTATTTAATATCTATTTCTATACTTTTTTCAACTTTTTATTTTAACTGTTGACTTGAGCTCACGGGGATTCTCATACCAGCAAAAGAAATCACCAGAAACAATATCACTGGAAGGAACATGCTCATCTAAACAAATAGCAGACAAGAACTACTCACCCTAAATAATGGAAGATGGATAAAAGGTCACGCCACTCGAAAAGTAATCGTCTTGCTGATTCTCTGGCCAAGAAAGCAGCCAACCAAATAATTTTTGGACTTGACCCTTCTATTAGCCTGGAAAACTTGGCAGTGACATACCTAATTAAAGAACATTCTGCGCTTGTTACAAGCATTTTAACTGGTCGTTGTCAAGTACCGAAGCATCTCCATATCATGGGGTTTTCAGAATCCGCATTCTGCAGGGTGTGCAAACCATAATATGATACCATCGAGGATATCCTCTACGATTCCGCGATGCTCTAATTTATTAGAAGATTTGTATTCTACTAGTGTTGGCCGATATAAGAGGAGCACCTCTTGGCGACGTTAAATCTGTAGGCTGGTCCACGAGCTAGGAGAATCCTATTAGCTTAGAAGGATGCACAATGGGCCTAGTAAGTGCCGTGGGGGTAACCCACCATCCACATGTTACATATGCAGAGATACAGAACTTTTGACTTTGTTCGTCCAATTTTATTGTTTTTTTATAATTTATTTATTTTAGTAGTTCCTCTAATTATTTTTCTGTTCATCTTCTAGCTCTCTTCTCTTCCATTTTTTCCATCACTTGCACATCTCTTCTTTACCTTCTCTTATAAGTTTCTTAGTTTCTTCTTTGTCTCCTCTTAGAAATTTCTTAATTTATTCTCTTATAAATTTCTTAATATCTCTTCTATCTTTTCTTCTATTTTCATCCATTTTTTTTTAAATAATCATCAACATTTGAACTATTGTCTGTTCTTCTTTATGTTCCTCTACCTAATTGTTTTTTCCTGCAAAGATTTTATCTTCGAGGTTTCGATTTTCCATTTTAAACAGATCTTTTCTTCTTATTTGGTCTTTTTTTAAATTTTTCCATATGTTCTTCTTCCCCTATTCTTTTTCCCCTTCTGAGATTCATTTAATTTTCTCCCTTTTTATAATTTTAGACTTTGGTCCATTACTTTTATTTACTACATCTAATGTATACACCCGGAATCCAAATTATTAAAATTTGCAAGAAACTCTTAAAAGGGGTGATTCATTCTTTAAAATAAAAAAAATTATTGTTTAAAAAAATATATTTGTTGCTCCTCTGCTCACTACTGTTTTCCTATTTTCTCCTGCCTGTCTTCGGTCTTCCTATACCTGTTACTCTTTTTTCTCCTGTGATCAATTCTCCATTCTGCTCTCTGATTTACCCTTCTCTTCAACTCAAATAAACATTACTTTCCTTCTTTGTCTTTATATATTTCGGAAAAATCACCACCCACCCCAGGATAGTTTATATATTTTGATTATGTCAAAATTTTCCATATTAATATTTTGTTTACTCCTCTCACAATAATTTCTTTGTGCATATATTTTGCTGTTAGAAAATTGAGGAAATAGAAAATGTGAGACATCTACACCCTACATAAATTTAGCAAAGTATATAAAATCCAATTAAATGGTAATAATAAATGTTTGCCTTATTTATTATTTAAAATATAGGGTTTAGTTTTTTTACTCACCCTGTAAGACTTTGATAATCAACTAAGATAACTGATTTAATTAACAGAAACCAAAACTGTTTTATCCTTTGATTGACGCATCTCTCGTTAACTGTCCGCGTTCAATCAGTTTCATCTTGATGCCAAAAAAATGAAATACCCATATTCCCATCCTCCGTATTAGTCATGACTTTCTTTTGTTATCCTTATAAAGTCTCCTTGAATGGCTGTCTGGATAAATTTCTCTTCATCGGGTAATTATTTACTAATCATGGGGGGAGTAAAGAGAAATTGACAGTTATCCATGCATTATGTAGCGAAAGACGAACAGCCTTTGTTACAAGAACAAAAAGAGCCCAAGCATCTTTAATTTTAATTTACATTGTATGCAATTGTATGTACATGACATGGGCAGATTGCAGTTTTGAGTACGTAGGAAGGTGTATAGTAGATGGAAATTCTTTAATTATGTTTTTTGTTAACGTTTCTCCGTAAACTGGTATATTGTACAATAAAATTTTTATCGTTTTTTAACGGAACATACGAACAATTATGTTTACATCTACTTTACTTTTTTTAAATTAGGTACTCAAATTAAAAGCTATTACATTAAT